>JAYEVE010000206.1:0-156105 GCA_036346375.1 Guadua angustifolia | reverse complement strand
AAGAAAATTATGCTATAAGATCAAACATCTATTTCTCCCGATTACAAAAGTTTTTATGGTTTCTTCTCTGGTATTAATTAAAACCAAATATATTGTACGGAACAATATATATTATCAATATCAAAAATCAATCAATCATTTTTATCCCTTTTTGCAATTTATATTACCAGCCCGCGTTCCTTCCTCTCGCCCATGCCCGCAGCGCACGCTCCTTGACACCGTTGACTTCGTCTTACTCGTCGCCTCACTCATCCTCATCATCCACCGCCTTTGCAGGGGCTTCCCCCGAGTATGAGGCGCTGCTGCCGAAGCCACCGCCATTCCGGACAACTGGCTGCTACGTGGTCGCGCCGGGCGCTCGCTCCTCTCGTGTCGTGTTTTTCCTCGCCGAAGCACGCCATGGCGCTGTGGAGTCCGCTTTTCGCCGCCCACTTCGCGCGCATGCCATGGCGTGGTGGTCATTGCTCGGAGAAAGGGGCTACCGCCACCACTCATCCTTTGCACCTCCGCTTTCGTTCGCCACGCTTTGGCGCCGCTTTTCTCCGCTGGCGGTGGTCTGCATACCGATTCGGTCACGCTTCTTCCTAGATGACCCTCTCACCTTTGCCGGCCTACTCATTTCTATACCTCTAGCGTACCTAACCATAATTGGCTTCATCGGCCATGTCGCCGGATCCCATGAAGGTGAACCAGAAAACACCAACGTCGAGGCACACGCCACGTCGTGCATCGCCGCGTCGTTCCTCTCTCTTGCAACATTCAGCTGGTTCAACTCGGTTATCTTCAAGGGGTATGCCAATAACTTTCTCACCGTCGACGATGTCCCACTGGTGTTACCGGGTAACCCCGCCGAAGTGTCGTACGTTTTGTTTACGTCTAACTAGCCGCTACCGGGTCACGGACTGTGGGCGCGGCTCGCTATCCTTCTAGCCAGCAAGCATCGATCATGCGGCTTCGCCTCCTGACTCATGCGCATGTACGCTGGTCTATCACTTATTGATCAGTTCGTCGAGTTCATTCGTCACGGCGGCACGATATAGGAGATCTTGAATGAATTCCCTTGATTGATTGTACGAAAACTTTACAACATATATATAGTACAAAAGGAATGATTGGCCAGCTATTAATTACCAGCAATAATCAAGGATTTTGCTATAATAATCAACCATATTTAGAGAGATATGGCTGGCTGTAAATCAGGAAAGAATAATTAGCTATAATGACCGGCCATTATTGGAGATATGGTGGGGGGTAAGAAAGAACGGATCGCTGTCACGAACTGTAAATTTATATTAGTAGAGAAAGTACAAAAGGAATGATTGGCCGGCTATTAATTACCAGCAATAATCAGATATTTTGCTATAATAATCAACCATATTTAGAGAGATATGGTTGGCTGTAAATTAGGAAAGAATAATTAGCTATAATGACTGGCCATTATTGAAGATATGGCGGGGGCGGGGGGCTAGGAAGAACGGACCGCTGCTACCAACTGCAAATTTATATTAGTAGAGATATATTCAAATGATTTTATCTATAAATATAAGACATAGTTCATATGCTAATGCAAAATTAGTGTGATGGTTCCTACATACCTCTAATAAATATCATTCTCTCTATTTATAGATTGAATATAGTGTTTATTGATAATAATTAAGAGTAACTTGTTATTTTTATATTTTTTATCTATATATAAAAAAGAAATATGTCTTATAGACGACGGAAGTAATCAAATTCTCAATTTTTTTGAGCTCACACATTTTTTTGTTTTGTGCCTTTGCACCCACTCCGCACTTTTTGGGCTGCTCCCTATCATATAAAACTCTGTACTCTCGAGAATGTACAGCCAGCCTACCGCTACCCCGACATGTACAGTAGCTACTATATAGCCTCATATATTTTGTCCCATTACATTTCACGTGAGCAACCGTAGCTCGGTTACGGCGCACCATTGCTAGCGGTCGCCCTTGCCTTCGAATCCTGGCTCCCCGTGACACTGTAGCTCGAGCCGTCCTCGCCCTCCCTGCAAATCTGCAATCCGTCCGGTCGTCCCCCGTTCTCGTACCAACAGACGGTTTGCATCGTTTGGCGGCAGACACTCTGCCAAACATTTTTTCCGACATAAGTTGAGCCGATGATGCATGTTCTCCGGCAGACTTTTTGGTAGTGATTTTCTAAAGCATTTCTGACTGAAACTTTGACATGATATTAGTTCTTTCCCGACAAACTTCAGCCGGATTTTGGTGTAGTGACAATCATATCTACCAAAAGATGATTCATGCACTATATATGTACAATGGTGTAAGAACGTATAAAGCCCATAATACATTAACCGTTCGTGCACTATTGGTGCACTCTGGTAACTGTTCGGATAGATAGTGAATCACCAATTCGTTACAAGATCAAATGAATTTGGTGTTTGTTATTACCAGAGCAGCCCCCTTTACAAACTTTAGAAGATTTTGTATATGTGCTGTTGGAAACAATGGAAGAATTCTGAAGGAGAGAAAGAGCTGCAGCAAAGGAAAATAAGCATCAGATCACAAGTTATCAAAGTGGATTTTGAGCTTTACATGAACTGTGTGTAGGAAAATAGTAAATTGTTAAGCAAACTTACCTGGTAATAATTGAATAGTACAGATAATGGCACAAGAAAGAAAGAAAGTGTGGACCATTTAGGACTTAGGCCCCCTTTAGGATAGCTCCTGATTGTTCATATTCTAGATTTTCCAAAAATCGGGTGGATGATAGCTTCTGATTTTAGGTACAAATTCTGTAGAATTTTGTAACATCCTGGAAAATTCAAAAATAGAAAAAATAAAAATTTTGAGTTTAAAAATGGAATTGAATGAAAACTTTAAATTGAAATCAAAATTTTGATTTAAAATAATATCTTTCCCCCATTTTCTTTGCATTTAAATCTTAAGAAAAGTATAAATTGTAATACTAAAAACTTTTCTTCCAAAGCAAACAAACTATAAGAATAAAATTGAAATGTGATATTTAATTTTAAAGATTCATTTCCTGATTTTTCTCGCATTATTGGTTTTCCTGAGTTTTTGCTTTAAAAAGAAAATCAATAAAGCGAAATGGTAAAATGGTAAAAGTGAAAAGGTAAAAATAAAATATCTACAAAAATGGTAATAAAATATCAGAGCACTCTAGAATACCCTAGGGCTCTACCCTTGACGTTTAGATGACCTGAGCCAATAAAATATATTAAAAAGAAATTGTAATCATGAGCAAAGATATCAACATAGATCTTGTCAGATTTTTGTAGAAGTCTCCATAGCTTTTCTGAAGCCAAGATTTTTATCATGATGACATCACTTGATATGTACCTCTGGTAAAAATATCAAAAATTAAAACCTATATTTTTATCTTTTAAAAATTCAAAAACAGAAAGCAAATAAATCTAGAAATAGTAATGTCAGAATTTTCATAAATAAAATATAAAATATAAAAAAATATAAAAATTTTAAATAAGTCAAATATTATTATTATAAACCTGCTAAAAATCTACATAAAATATAGACCTCATTTTGATCTTAAATAAAATAAAACTCAGAAACTAGAAAATTAGGCAGCATGCATTGTCAGAATTATTTTAATTTTTATGTAAATAATTTTAATATTAAATTTTTACCAGATAATAATTATTATATTTTCAACCTGTAATAAAATTTTCAGAAAATTATAAGTTGGGTTTCTAGCTTAATTCAGTCGGTTTTCTAC
This sequence comes from Guadua angustifolia, assembly GCA_036346375.1. Classification (NCBI taxonomy): domain Eukaryota; kingdom Viridiplantae; phylum Streptophyta; class Magnoliopsida; order Poales; family Poaceae; genus Guadua; species Guadua angustifolia. The sequence goes on along the minus strand of JAYEVE010000206.1, from coordinate 152,370 downwards.
GGTCTGACTAGAAGTCTGTGGAATAGTTACACGTGGACCCCACCTGGCAGCACCTTCTTCAACCTCAGGCCAGCTCGCAGCAACACAGCAGCACGCCATTTTTCCAGAGATTTCCCACCTCGTCCACCGCCTTCCATTGCTATAAAAATCGGCCAAAACCCTGGCACATCCCTCACTCTCTATAGAGCTCTCTCCACCTGAAGCAAGCATGAGATGAAGCGAATTTCGCTCTTTGCCCAGAACCGACCATCACCTCCATCACCATCTAACTCTCCATGCACAACCACAAATTTCAATTAAACTGGCATGGAGTACCCTCAAGCACTACCAAATAGAACCCCCAAGTCATATTCTTATTTCCCCTACCGAATAGTTGCCTCCACATGAGCCTTCTAGCCGCCGGCCAGTTCGCTGTCGCGCCGCCATCTCGGTTCACCGGAGCTCTGGCCGACTGTTCCTATGGACTCAGCGTGACCTCAAGGTTCCATTTTTGGGGTTGGGGTTGTCTTTGTCTTCCTTTGCCTGCTATTGCTGCCGGTTGGGATTGCCCGAGCTGCACCCATGGCGCCATGCCCGTCCTGTGAGATTGCTCTGTTTTCCTCTTTTCCTGTATTCATTTCCTTCACTAAAAGACTCACTAGTGCCTCTCAATTCCATCTCGTAGGGGATCAGCCTCTGATGAGCCTGAACAATTGATAGAAAGTAAGTGCACTGAGCTTGGCCCTTCTCTGGAAATTTTCAATTCAAAGAAGATCAGTCAATGAACGGGATGCATTTCCTCCAGAGCATCATAATCTTAAGTAAAACCCTAATAAGCTCATAAGTTTTATGAACCCATTTGATTTAGTCTTTAATTTAATCAGGCACCTTAGATTTCTTTGCTGCCATGACAAATAGGCCACATGATCAGTGGATTAAATAATTGACTAGTTAGGCAAAGGGGTAAGGTTCAAGGAAAAATTAATAAAATCCTTGAATAATTTTCAATTCTCAGAAGCTTCAATGAACCAAAATCTCTAATTGAAATATTGAAACCCATAACTAAGTAAGTCTTTGATGGAGCTGAGCTCAAAACATTTCTGATCCAATTAAATTCACTTAACATAACATGTCTAGCATATTCAAAACTAACTCGTATGCAAAATCAATTAAGGAATAAGCTCTATTCATGCATATCATACAACAAAGCGAACAATGATTTAACTCCATTAAACTGAATAATTTTTGCATCTTGAATTCAAAATTATAAATATAAAAGTACATAATTTTAGCTTCTTGAATTCGTAAAACAAGAATGCATAATTTATAAAAGGAATTATGTCATCGCTCAACCTAGAAGCTGTTAACAATATGAATGAATATGCATATAATCAACCCAAGCCCTAAAACATGCCTGTTTTTATGATTTGTTTCTATTTGAATTTCCATATGTATTCCTTTTACCCTTATTGAAAGTTTGTTATTTGCTATATTTACGTTGAATAACGTGTAGAACTCGACGTAACTTCTATCGTTGACTGCTACTTCAACTTCGTTGAAGACATCAATAAGCAAGGCAAGCACCCCCTTTGACCATGTTGATCCCAGTTTTATAAATGTTTTCATTAAATATTTTTATTGCATGCGTACATTCATTAAACTCTGCTACTTTGTGGGTACTGGTAGATATACCTGCTGTCTTGTGAAGTTCCCTTAGTGTTGACATATGAACCTTGATAACCCTAATTTATGGTTAAACAATATATGATGTCAATTTGGGTATATACGATGGTTAATAATTATGCTTAGCCGTGCTTTAGACTTGGGATAAATCAATTGGAAACATTGATCAGATAAAACTTGGAAATATTGAGATATGATGATGGTTATTAGTATTTTGATTAAACATGAAAATAAAACTACGTTTTTGATCCAGACAATTATTGGCAATAGCCGAAGGTGCATGGACTTGCACGTAGTGTAGGGGGAGATTATTGCCCGTGTCGGATTAAGGACCGAACTATGAGTTGTTTTCAGGCTAAGATAGCCGTACAACCACAAGTGTTGGTATGGGACAGCCTTAACCTATTAAGTTCCTTAAAACTAGCTTTGCACATTGGTAGGCTGGAGACAGTGATGTATACCATGCAATGAGGAGGAATGTGTGTAGGCGGGGTTTACTAACTGTCGGTGTTTGGTATACCGGCAAGTAAATTTGTAAGTCAAGGGGCTGCGTGTTCCCTCTCCTTGAATGGTTAGACTCGGGGAGCCCAAGATGTATACTGGTTCGGGCTGAATGTCCCTATTTCCAGTTCGTGTGGTGGTTCTTTATTACTTTGGATGCAGAAGACTGCACTGTGTTTACAAGCGAGGGCTAAGGGCTGGCCTTGAGCCGCTCGTCCGAGTGGGAGGAGTAGAAGCTGCGCGCTCGTAGGAGCCACGTGCTTGTGGGTGCTTCTGGTCTACTCGTGTGAGTCGAGATGATCAGATCGAATTGAATGCCCTTTCCCTGAGGGCCTGCCTCCTTTATATAAGCGGAGGGGGCAGGTTACACGGGAGATTGGAAAAGAAAAAGTAGGGGTACGCTATGCCCGGGAGTCCCGGTTTTCGGTCATGATGACTGTCAGGTTCCTGCTCATCCCACGCCTGGGTTGGTAGACACAGCGGGCGGCGTTCCATCGGGAAGGGGCTCACCGCCTCTCGGCGCCTATCAGGCCGACGCCTACATCAGGCCTCGGGCGTTGCTCGGATCGAGCGCTCTCTCGCGACGTGACGGGCGAAGAGACTGGTGCTTGACTTTGGCGGCCTCCTAGCCACCTCGGGAAGGAACCACCTGCCCCTGTCATGGCCGTCATGTCAGCGGGGCAGGTGACCAGCTTGAGGTCGCTGGGTGCACGACCTGAGGCTAGGTCGGAGCCTGAGGGGCGCCCGACCTGAGGCCAGGTCAGAGCCTGTGGGGCGCCTGACCGGAGGCCAAGTCGGGGCCTGAGGGGCGCCTGATCGGAGGCCAGGTCGGATCGCCCCCTGGTGGACTTTGATCGGGGTCGAGGGTCCTTCGAGACCCAATGAGGCCTTTGGCCAGAGCTGGGCCCTGGACGGCCCATTTGGTGTTCCGGCCAATATTCAGTGATAATCCCTTCTATGAGAGGCGGAGGCTTTGATAATACCCCTCCAAAGACTCTAAGATCCGCTAATCTTGCCATTATGTCCAAATGACTGAGAGGGAAGCGATCTTGAAATAGATGTATACTTTGCTGTGGGGTATCCCCTGGTATGAGTATTCGTCAAGAGTTTCGGCCGCCCCGAACGAAAAGGCTCGACGGACCCATCGCCATCGACGGCTCGATTTCTCCACAATGGTGACGCTTCGGCTTCCAACGCCCTCATTTATTTGAAACTGCTCGGCTTCTGCGCCTCAAGTGTATATAAGAGCAGTACGGTTGTAGGAGTCGGAGTAGTCACTCGCCTTGTAGATTTTCGATCGCCTCGCGGCACTCTGCTTCTTTTATGGCTTCTTCTCGCTCCTCTTCTTCTAGCGGCCGCGCCGCCTTCCCCGCGGGAGGGATGGTATTCGGCTTCAGAGAAGAAGACCCGCCGGTGCTTACGGACGAGGAGGCCTTCCTCGCGGAGCTCTGGGATGATTTGATCTTGCCATGGATGAATGGGCGGAGCTGGACGCCGTCGCCCGTGATGCTGCAGTCGTCGACGCGCTGATCGACGTCGTCCCGAATCTCGTCAAGGCGCGGGACGCCCATATCGAGGCGGTTCGACGCACGTGCGGCGCTTAGGCTTAGACTCCGTCTTCTCGATGCTTTGTTATTTTTGCGGCACAAGCGACAGTTATATGTAACTTGTGCGCAATATGAATAAACAAAGCTTCATGTCTTTTCGCCCTTTCGGAACTTGAGAGATTTCAGAACTTGCCACCTTTAAAATTCATTTTTTTTTCGGTATTTGACACCCTGGCCCACTGTCATAGACTCATATGGACCCACATATCATACACAGGAGCTGAAAGGCACACGAATTGGGTGTCATTTTCTGAAATTTCACTTTGGAACTCTTGTCGTTGCTGTCTCTCGGATCTTTAGCCATGGCATCGCGTATTGAAGTAATGGTGTGCTCCATGAACTGGGCGGTTGCTTTGCCACCGAGTCCGATCGACTTTAGCTCGGGCCGTTTCGACGGTGTGCACTTAGCGCATCTGGTGTAGCCTCGAGCGGTCGGAGAGCTGGTTGGGGGGTTACCTCTGGTCGGAGGGATTTGGCTCGTTTTTGTTTTGGTCGGCAACCTTCCGACCGGGTGGATTCATCCGATTGGTCAGTGAATCGACTTGAGCGACGGGCGAGTCAATCGCCCCGAGCCCCAGTGGATCGGAAGGTCGCTTGTCGTATGGCCCACCGACTTGGTCGGCCGGTTCTCGACGTGCGCGCTTTGGCGGTCGATAGATTTGGTCGGCGGGGTCCGGCCATCGTTATCCCGGTTGGCGTGGACGCCCAGATGCCTTTAGACAAGTTTCTGGGTTCCGAGGGCCAGTTTTACGTCGTAGCTGGACGCGGCCGTTGTCGGCGCGGATGCCCAGATGCCTCAAGGAGGTTCTGGTTTCCGAGTGCTCGTTTTACGTCGTAGCTGGACGTTGCCTTAGTCGGCGTGGACGACCAATCGCCTTGGGCAAGGTTTTAGTGCCCGAGCACTCGTTTTACGTCGTAGCTGGATGCGGCCGTGGTCGGTGCGGATGCCCAAATGCCTCAGGGAGGTTCTGGTTTCCGAGTGCTCGTTTTACGTCGTAGCTAGACGTTGCCTTAGTCGACGCTGACGACCAATCGCCTTGGGCGAGGTTTTAGTGCCCGAGCGCTCGTTTTACCTCGTAGCTGGATGCGGTTGTAGTCGGTGCGGATGCCCAGATGCCTCAAGGAGGTTCTGGTTTTCGAGTGCTCGTTTTACGTCGTAGCTGGACGTTGCCTTAGTCGGCGCGGACGACCAAACGTCTTGGGCGAGGTTTTAGTGCCCGAGCGCTCATTTTACGTCAGAGCCGACGTTACGCTATTTTGCCATACGGACGCATCAAATGCCTTGGGCGAGGCTTTAGTGCCCGAGCGCCGCTTTACGTCAGAGCGGACGCGGTTGCGGTCGGCGCGATGCCCGTGGAGCCCTTCGTCGAGTTTCCGCTTCGAGTGCTTATTTACACGTAGCTAGACGGTTTGCAGGCTAGTTTTATGCCGGCTAAAGCGGCGGGCATCCGCCCCGAAGTCCTCATCTGGTGAGGCTACCTACGGGAGGAGTGGCCGCTGTTTGTCCCACGTGTACACCCCGTCCGCAGGTGTGGGGCCTGGAGGGGGTGAGCGGACGCGTGTTTACCATCATTGGTTTGAACACCGTGCTCGTGGAGCCACTTAACAATGTTACCTCGCTTTCGCTTTTCGCCGCTGGCCAGATATACGCTAGGTACCTTTCCACCGCATAAAGTGCGGTCTACATGGTGGCCGCCATCGGGCGGCGACGCCCGCCGCCAAAGCGCCTTGCCCACGCGGGCGCCGCGAAAGGTGGGCGAAGCACGCCGCCGGTGCCCAGTTTCACGTACCGGTTCGGGTGACGGCGGCGATCACGGCGACGGCCATGGTCGTCCACGTCTACGGCCAAAGCGTGTGGCCGCATCGGCGCCTCGGCTACCATCGCCGGGCGGCGGCGGGCGATCACGGGCGACGCCGCCCGCCGTTGCCGGCCCACGTATCACGGCGTAGCAAAGGGCTATTCATCGCGCCTGAAAGGGATACCAGCCGCACGGGCGGGTACCAGTACCATGAGGACGCTTCGCCGCTTCGCAGCGCGTGGTATGCACGGTGGCTTCGCCGGTTCTTCACCGCATCCGGTCAGATCGGGCAGTTCGCCATAGCAGTTTATCATTTGCAAGGGTTTTCGCACAAGCCCATTCCTTTGACGCCCTCACCTACTCATTACAGGGGGTCCTATCCCATGGACCGGCAAAGGCACGCTGAGAGGCATTTAATGAGGCCGAGGAACGGGACAACACGAGGAAGCATTACATGTATTTAGATCAAGATGATGACCCTTTGTACCTACTACCTGTTAGTTCTGCCTATATAAGGGCCCCTGCAAGATGGGGAAGGGGATCGATCCTAGACCAAATCGACTGTGCAATACTAGAGAAAGCTATGATGCACTTTGTAACTCGAGAACTCTCAGACCGTTCGACATACCCCATAAGAAATTTAGCAGACGAAGGTTATTACCCTTCCAACAAGGGGCCTCGAACTCCGTAAAAATCACTGCTCTTCCTAGTTCAGAGACACCAAACCCTCCGTATGTGGGAGTCCTCTAGGGTTTTCATCCTCGATTAGCTCGCCACAAGACGCCTCCCACTCAACAAAAACCCGGCCTCAGAGATCACGGGCTCTGTTCGTGGAATACGCCGACAGGGCGCGCTGTAGGGCTAGTGGTTGGCTTTTCCGCCAACCTCTGATGAGTTTCCGTGTTCTTTGCTCAGAGTAAGTCTGCAAGATCTCGAGATGGTGGGCTCATCGCCAAGATCAAGCCGGGTGAGCGGTAGTTCAGACGCCCCTAGCCTCACGGCCCCGAGGATCATTGACCCGCCTGCCAGGTGGCGGTCTTGCTCTCAGTAACTCGGCTGCCCTGGCGACGGCCATGGATGCCACCTGCACTTTACTTCAACATGCTGTCTGCCTCTGACCACCCGCCCTGCGGAACTGTAGAGATTCTCCGGCCACCGCGGTCTCCGAGCACACGTCTGCCCGGATGCGCTCAGCCGGTAGGCATCGACAGGCAACAGGCGAAGGTAGTGCCGGGCATGTCGAGCGCACCAGCATCCGTACCGCCCGACTGGTGGACGGCGCCAGCGGCCAGACCGGCGAGGGATGCTGGCGGCCTCCGGTTTCGCTTGAATAACCGTGGGGACCTTAGGTCGCACCGACGAAGCCGCTCAGCTCGGCTGGGCGATGACCTCCGCCGCTGATCCGCTACCGCCGTGAGCGCCACCACGGGAAGTGGTAAATAGTCTCCGATCGCGAGAGAGTCGCAAGGCTCTCATTGGTCTCTTAGGAGGAGGATCATCTGATTCGACAGCGGGAACCAGCCCGTCGCTCCCGGCGTCGACCGGCTCCCGCGCTACGGCGGTTCCCCACGGCTGCCTGCCTGGGCGTTTGCCTGGTCAAGGCGCTTAATGGTGTGGCCCGACAGATTTCGGGCCTAAAGATCCATGGAGAAGTAATGACGCACCACCAACCCGTGAGGAGTTCTGCAAATATACACGACGGGGTGCGGAAGCGTGCAGGATCTCGAAAAGGTCATGGCTAATTACCTTCCCACGGGCCTTGACGGGCTCGCCGTTTGGTCGTTGAACTCCCGAGGGTCTGTGGCACTGGTGGGGAGAGTCAGGCGACTTCTTCGCCGCCAAATTTCAGGGTCCGGCAACCGTCAGGCGTGGAAGACGACTTCCACGCCTCGGGAGGAGAAGGGGAGTCGTCAGGCGATTCATTCGCCGGTTCTCACACCGCCGCAACACGATCCCCCATATTTCGGAAAGCAATGGTCGTTATCGCCTCCCGGAGGGGCGGCGCGACGCGAAGATGAAGAGAGAAGATGGCCACCCGACCATCAGCACTACCTCCGAAGCCGTTCTCCTCGCACATAAGCGCAAGGGCAACTGAGGCGTAGGCCTACCGGTTCAAGTGGTCAAGGGCGGATGAGGCCGGACCGAAAGGGTACCGGCCATTGCCGGCAAGAAGGCGCGAAGCGAAGGCGTGAGAGACCCGCAGGTCTTTGGCCGCCGAAATGACGATGAAGACCTCAAGGCCATTAAAGAATCCGACGGCCGCGAAATCAAGCGTGGATGATCGCCGCGGATCGGCTGGCGGATAACCGCCGCGATCGGGCGTGGGGACCGCTGACCAAGACCGCGAGACCGCCTTGCGGCGTCAAAACGACCGCCATGAAAGCGTATGAGGGCTTAACTTCTATCGCCCCATCCACAGATCAACACGCACGACCTGGACGCGTGTCGGTCGTAAATAGGATGGTGGAGCACGGACTCAAGGCGCCGCCGCGATGATGATGATCGAGATGAGATCCAGCCTCGCTTTCCAAAGAAAGCGGATCACACTGCGGGCGCATATCTATGGTGGTTCGTCTCCAGATCCTTCCAACACCGCTTATAAGCGGCCGGAAAGGGAAGTGTAGCCACGGCCAAGCCTGTGGGCGGGTCGGACATCAAGTGGCTCTGAGCAAGCATCACCCAGCCGTCGGCGACCACCGAGAGCTCCTCATCTAGGGCCTCTCCCGATCGTGGTGGCACCTATGGTCCTGAATGTGCGGTCAAGGTGTCGGCGGACGGCCGGTAGCTCCCTCAACCTCTTGTCCGCGCCGGCATTCATGGGCGCTGGCAGATCCCACGGCAGATTTCGCGCTGACCACTGCTCTTGGTAGCCCGATGCGGTCTCCGTTTCTTGGGTCAAGTTTGCCTCCCCGCTACTTTCGGGAGAAGGATAACTACCGCACCGAGATGGTGGACTTTGAGGTCGCCGATTTAGACTCTCCGTATAACGCTACTGCTTGGCCGAGGCGCTGGTCAAATTCATGGCGGTCACCCACTATGCTTACATGGTGGTGAAGATGCCAGGCCCAGCCGCCCCATTGTCCTCACTCGTGGACAAGTCAGAGGCCCCGTTACGCCACAAGCAAAGTTGGGATCCGTCGGTGCCACTTGCGCCGGCCGCGACTGCCATTTCCTGGGAGCCCTCGGGCTCCGACCCGGCCTCGCCTGGCCCGCCGGTGAGGTTAAGGTGGTCGCATACGAGTGGGGCGAACCCCGAAGACCGTTAACATTGGGCGCCAACCTCGGCGCCTAAATAGGAAAACGCTCGTCACCTTCCTCAGATCAAACGCAGACGTGTTTGCTCGGCAACTGCTCGACATGACTCGGGGTCCCCAGGAGGTGATCGAGCACCGATTAGCAACGCCTCCCAGCGTCGATCCGATCAGCGAAGATCTAGAGGCGGCGGATGCCATTGAGAGAGGTAGAGAAGGCTGCCATTCTGAATAGTGAGGTCTCTCACTGGAGTGGCTTGCCAACCCCGCGGCTCGTCAAGAAATCCAACCTGAAGTGGCGCTATGTGTGTCGATTTCATCACCTCACCAAGGCTCGCTTGAAGGATCCTTATCTCGCGGCAGGTTCGATCTCATCGTAGATTCCACGGTACGGTGTGAATTGTCGTGTTTTTTGGATGCGTATTCCGGGTACCACCAGATTAGCATGGCGCCAAGATGAAGAAAAGATCGCTTTTGTAACCCCAACCGTGTATCTTTATTATGTAAGGATGGCTTTTGGTTTAAAGAATGGTGTTCACTTACCAGCCAGTACATGCACTTTCATCCCTCGTGATAGGGCATAATCTGAGGTATACGTTGATGACTTGGTGGTGAAAATCAAAAAGAGTGAAGAAATGATCCAAGACCTCGAGGAGACTTTGCTAACCTCCTGATGAATCGCCTCAAGCTCAACCCGAAAAATGCGTGTTCGCAGTTCTCCCAAGTCAAGGGTTTTTCTGGCATCCAGTAGGGCATTGAGGCCAATCCCCGACAAGATATCGCCATCGAGCACATGAAGCCAATACGACTCAAAGCAAGTCCAATGTTTGGCTTCTCGCTCGCCTCCTGAAAGAGTTCACGTCCGGAATTAGAGAAAAAAGCTTGCCTCTGCTCAAGCTCTTGAAAAAGACTAATCACTTCGAGTGGACGGGACCAGAAGGCATTTGAAGATTTGAAGCGGTTTTCCTCTCCCAGTGCTGGTCACGGCTTGGGTGAGCCTTTGTTTCAGATATTGTCGCCACCCCGAGGTGGTGAGCGCCTGTGTTGATCGCAGAGAGGGAAGGCGTTCAGAGGCCTACCTACTACATCAAAGAACGATTGCATGAAGCAGAGACCTGGCATCCGCAGCTCAAAAGATGTTGTATGTAATTCTAGTGGCGCCCGTGAAGTCAAGCATTATTTCCAAGGGCGGAAATTACCGTAGTCCTGACCTACCTTTTGCGCGAGATTCTCCACAACCGTGAAGCGAGGAGCGAATTGCTAAATGGTCGGGGAGCCGGGGAATTTTAACATCAAGTTTGTGCCCCGTGACCGCCATCAAGAGTCAAAGTTGGCGAATTGCCGCCGAAAGTGGACTCCCCGCCACTTCCCCGGAAAAAGCTACCGTGCCTTCGACGCTATTCTTTGACGGGTCTTCAGCCGAAGGCGCGGGGCCGAGTTGTCCCTGGTCTCCGACCGGTGGTGACACCTCCAAGATGCGGGTCGTCGACCAAGGCCACCAACAACGCGTTCTGAGTATGAAGGTCTGCGCCGGCGGCGCAGACGCTTTAGCGTTGGTATCGAGCTCCTAAGTCATGGAGACTCCTGGTCATCAATCAAGCGGAAGGAGTTCCAATGTTCCGACCCACCATGGCGGCGTGCACAGCGAGTCAGAAGAATGGAGCGTCATTTGAAGGTCTGGGGTATATTCATATCCTCGGCGCGACAACCACCTTGCGGATGAGTCATCCCTACCTTGCATCCTCAAGGGCTCTCGTTCGGTCGGGGTCTTGAAGAAAGACTATCGCGACCGTCCATTGCGGCCCACGATTCAGGTGGGGATGATGGTGTCGCTGTCGCAGCCCACCAGTTCAGGTGGGGACGATGGCAAAGTGTCATGACCTCCCATTTCGAGGGGGAAGCGGTGCATTTATCGACCTCGGTTCGGGGAGGGAAAAGCGGCGTGCCGCCTCACCTTGTCCCGGAGGGAAGAAGGCTACACGGCGCAAAGGCTGTGGAAAAGCTCGACCGGCGAGTACCGAGCAAGCGAGTGGTCGCCACCCTTAGGCGGGAGAATCGATGGATGGATCCTATCCTCGCCTTCTGCGTGACAAAGTGATCCCGGCGATGATGCCTCGGTGAGAAGATTGCACGAAAGGCCAAGTGCTATACTCGTAGGTGGGGACCTATATCGCCAGAGCGTAAAACGAGTTCTCTTTGAAGTGCATCACTTTCGGGAAGAGGGGAGCAACTGCTCTCGATATCCATGGGCGTGTCACGGGGAGCCATATGTCCCACGGACTCTCGTCTTCAAGAAGCGTTTCGCCAGGATTTTATTGGCCTACCGCCTCGGGATGCTTGCGAGTAGTGGCAAGGACGGCGCGGTTATCGGAGTTCGCCAGTAGTCCCACCGACCAGCCCAAGCTCGCAAACCATCCCACTCTTGGCCATTCGCTATTCTGGGTCGATATCTGAGCCCGTTCAGCGGACCACGAGAACTTCACCCACCTCTTTGTCGCCATCGACAAGTTCACCAAGTGGGTCGAGGCGAGCGGTCACAGCCATCACGGCTACCGCGGCTGATAAGTTCATCTTGCGGGATCTTCACACTTTGGAGTCGCCAATCGCATCACCGACAACGGCACCCGCTCACAGTAGCGCTTTTTGGAGTTCTGCGAAGAAATGGGCACCAAGGTCTGTTGCCTCGGTGGCCCATCCCATGAGCTGACAGGCAAGTGCGCGCCAATGCTATTTGTCTTGAAGGGCCTCAAGACAAGGGCGTTTGATCGGCTCCCAAGCGGGCGCTCAAGGGTTGAGAACTTCAATTTGTTGTGGTCCTCAGCCCACCGCCTGGCGAGACGCCTGTGAGCGCCTTCTTCTTCGTGTCTGCAGGCGGAAGCTTGTCCTCCCCTCGATTGTCGCCGCGGCTCTGGCTCGGCGTCTCAACGAAGAAGACCAAGAAGACCTCCGTGAGAGAACGCCAATCTTCGGAAGAGAGTGCGTGGCCGCTGCCCGCTGGCGCCCGCTCGGTGCAGAGAGCCTCGGCGGTACCACGCCACCCGGTCCCGAGAGGCACCGGCGATGGCGACCGGTCTTATGCAGAGTTGAGACGCATGCCGGGTTGCATAAAATTGTCTCCCGGTGGGAGGCCCTTCAAGGTGGTCTCGATATCTCGGCCGGCGTGATACAGTTAGCCGAGGACGGCGAGAGTCGATTTAACTCCTACAACATCGAAGCTGCTCCGGAAGTTCTACCCTTAAGGGGTGTAAAGTACCAAATAGATTTGCTCAGCAAATTTCGAGGTGCGTCCCTCTCTGGCTGGTGGCCAATTTCTTGGCGGTCATGTTCAAAAACTCTTTTGCTTCGCCATTATTATTCCTCTTGATTGTGCCTTGAGTGGCGAATATGCGCATGAATATCGCCAGTTCGCGTTTGCTAATTCCTTTGTGGAGTCCATAGCGATCCTCGGCTACTGTATACTTAGCTCAGTGAAGCGGGCTAGGTGCAGTGCTCGAGGCCTGCTCGCACACCTCGGGTTGGCTCCACTGAGCACCGTTAGTGCGTCACCTTGGCGCCGCCGGCCTAATGCCACCCCCGAAACTTCGCTTGCAGCAGCACATGGCGCGCCTGGATCGAATTCTTGGTATTTCGCAAGGACTTAGGATCCAAACAGGGCGAGCCAGGACACTTCATGCTGGGGCTTAGAATGTTTTTAAAAGCTTACCTTGCGTATACCTCTCCAGATGCTTACTCACCTTCTCGGTAGCCGTCTGTACGCGCAGGGTAAGCATAACGATGCTGGCTTACTTCCTCGAAAGGCCCTGCGTCTTCGCTGCTCACCCAAAGGTCAGAAATTTGCTACCTTCGCGCTCCATCGTGCTTTCGCCGGCGCGCCGGCTTCTTTGGTCGCCGCCGCTTCGGCTTCGGTCGCCTGATGGCTCGGCTGCTTGATGCCTCGAGTCGCTCGCATGACCTCCGTCGTGCTTCGCCGGCGCCCGATTTCTTCGGTCGCCAGTGCTCGAAGGTGAGGTCGCCCGATGGCTCGAAATTGCTGCCTGATGCCGAAAGCCGCCGCCTCAGCCTTTCCGTCGTGCTCGCCCGCCGCGTCAATCGCTCATCGTGGCATACGAAATAAGATAAGCGCTTTATACGCGTTCTTTGGCTATTTCCTGCGATCTTATCACGAGATAGGTCAAGATGCGCGTGGTTATCGCAAATGTTGGAAACCAGCGGCTCCTCATGATAAGAAAAGATGTGCTAAGTGTTAGCGTCGGCGAGACTAAGTCATCGGTGTCGATTAGACCACGGCACTCCTACGGCTTTCGTCAGACTGGGTTGGCTCCTGAAGCACCGGTCGTCTCCGTTGAGTGTTTACGGCCTAAGAGCACTTCCGAGAACTTGTTGTTTCACAAGCGTGCCGTAGTGGCATATTTTAGCGATCATCGGGGTATAAGTTCCGGAAGGTTGAAACCTCACGATAATCTCGGAAACTTCGGCCTTAAGGCCTTCTGCCGTGTCTGGCGTCCTTGTTCGATTTAAGGACATTTTCACCTACATTTTATGTGGTCGCATAATCTATGCTCGCGATCACAACGGGCACATGAAATCACTTGGCGGGACTTAAGCGCTACCCTAAATTAGGTGTTTCTAAAAAGCGTCTTAGCTAAGTCCAATGACGGCCGTCTAACAAGCAAATGTGGTGGATTCAAGCATGCAAAAATGAGCAAACGCATGAATAACGATTAAACATCTAACATTCATCCAAAAGTTGTCCAAGGTTTTTACGGGCGGTAGTTCATCAACAAAAGCGGCAAAAAAAAAGCGAAGAAAAGGTCGCTCGCCTTCACCTCGTCCTCGCCGAAGTCAAGCTCATCATCGGCGCCGCCGCCGGCGGCGAGTGGGCGTCCATGGCATTGCTCCACTTCCATAGCGTCCGTACCGTTTGTTCCGACGCCTTGCGCCTCCGCTGAGCACGCTTCGCGTCTCCTTCCGCGCCGGCGTCACCACCGCCATGGGATCCAGCGGCGTCGCCAGGCCGCAAGCGAGCGGCGATGTAGGTCGCGCCATGATCGTGACTTTAGCGTCCTTCAAGTGGCGGAAGCGGCGGCTAGGGCGGCGAGAGTCTCGTAGCGCCTCCCGCGGCTCGTTGGTCGCATGGGCAAATTGAAGCGCTGAAGTCCTCGAGCGCGTTGGCGTCACCAAGGGTTCGAGCACCTCTTGGTGTATTTGAGCGCATTCTTCAAACATGATCGCAAGGTTGCGCCGCGGCTGGAAGGATTCAAGTTCCGAGGTCTTGGCGCTGCGCCTCGGCCCTCTCTGCCGTGTCTCGGCCCGTTCGCCCATTCGAGCATTGTGGTCGTGTTGGCCCTTTCTGCGCTGACTCGTCGCCCGCCCTCTCCGCTCCCGCTCGGCTCGCGCTCGAGGCAAGCTGTTGAGCCGTCTGGCACCGTGCTGAGGCGGCAAGGCAAACGGCGCCAATCTTGCAGCGCATGTCGTTCACACAGGTGAAGAGTTCGACAGCCAGCGGCCAAGCGGCGATGCGGCGACGCGAGCGGCGACCTCAGCGGCGCTAGTCAAAGAATATCTTCGACCGTTCGGCGGCGGCGAAGCGCTGGTGAAGCCTCCGCCGTCTCGGTGGCCTTTGCAGGCGCGGAGTTGGCACCCTTAAGCGCGTTACGAGCCGCCCTTGATGGCGCCCTCGAGCTCAAGCAACCATCGGGAGTGTGAAGACCACCTTGTTGAGCGGTGGTTCAGCCTCGTGCTTGGTCGTCGGCCTTGCCACGGAAAAATATGGTTAGTGAAAACTCGGGGCAGGTCTTTGCGAGGCGGCCTTGAGTGAAATCGTAGCGGGGCGTCTGTGCCTCGTTCCTTGGAGAAGTACCGCCTCGATTGAATGGGGTGGCGGTGCTGATCCGTGGCGGGCCCTCTTAGGTCCGAGCTGTGGTGTGTCGGCAGTGGCAGCTTGCCGCGACCGATTGTCGGCCGCAGCCCGAGCCGTCCTCATCCCAGACATGAAGTGGGCGGGTCACCTTCGGCCCGTGGAGTCCATTGGCGGAACAACTTTGGCGATCATGAGAGCTCCGCTGCTCCGGTCGTGGCCGCGGGCGTCCGTGGAAAAAAGCGTGTCGGTTGGGCCGGCGACATCGGCATGACAAGCCACCGCCCAGTTTAGCTCCTCAAAGTTGCCATCTTTGTCAGAAGAAAGGGAAAAGATGGCGGTCGGTTGGTAGGAAGCCGGGGAGAAAAACATGTGCTTAAAGGAAACTAGAAGAGACAAGGGCTTACGTCAAGACACGGCGTCTTGTCGAGTCATTATCGCTTTGTGTACGCCATGAAGGCGAACGCGGCGAAGAGGGTCGATCCTCCGTGCCGTGTAGTCGAACCACCCTCCGTTCGATCCGGCGTCCACCGACGCAGCGAACGCCATTGCGCGAGCTCTGCCGTCTCTTGGCCGTGAGCTCCGATTTGCAGCGTCTTGTAGCTCCGTGAGCGCACCTCAGTATGTCGATCCCGCTGTCATCTGGATGTCTGATCAATGTTGCGCCATGTCCTCGAGCTTGGACTGTCTTTGGAAGGAATGTGAGCGAGGAGGCCATCCGCCCAAGGCGGAGTAGCAACTCCCACTATTTAAATGCGTCATTGGTGGAAGCGCAGAATGAAGAAATGGCGAGGAAGAGAGGAAGGTTCAAGATCACCCCATGAACATTTCACAGAGGTGTGCGAAGATGGCGAGGAAGATGATAGAGTTGGGGGTGAGATGAAGATGGTGGATTCGTAGAAGTGGAGGGCGGTGAGAAAAAAATTCAGAAAAAGAGGTGGAAGAAGGCTCGCCATCATGGCCCAAGTGTGCGGGGCCGATCTGGTCCGAGAGGCACACTGGGCAGTGGCCCCTCCCATAGAAGATAGGGAAGGTGCCTTGGCGATAATCCCCATCACGTTGCTGGCGGTGGCGTCAACATGGAGGCCGGGATGGAATTCACCATGGCGAGTCGAAGAAGGCGAAGAGCTTTGGGAAAAGAGACGAAGGAACAAGAAAGCAAAGTCAAGAAAAGCGAAGCGTGAACCGCTCGATACGGATGCATCTATATATGCGTCCCCCACGTCGACGGTTCACGAAGGGACAAAGTTATCGCGTTTGGTCCCAAGGAAAACCGCGGAGATCTGCTGGGGACAGCGCGGTCGTATCCTCATGAGTGGTGGCCCTGCCCAAGAGCGCACTAAGCATTGAAGGTTCTAAAAAAGGAGTCTTAGGCCTGCGCTCTAGGGCAGGCCGGAAGTCTTGTCAGCGTATTATACGCTAAGTACCCTCTCCACCGCATAAAGTGCGGTCCACGTGTGGCCGGACCGCCAGGCGGCGATCCCGACCGCCCGGCAAGCGTCGGTCCGCGTGGCGCCCGGCGAGCGGTGGCGAAACACGCCTGCTGCGCCGGCGCCCAACCCACGTGGCGCCACAGCGTCGGCGGCGATCACGGCCGCCGGCCAGCCTCGGTCCACGTGGTGCCCGGCGAGCGAGTGGCGAAACACGCCGCTTTCGTCGGCGCCCGATCGCGTGGCGGCTTTAGCGTCGGGCGGCGATCACGCAGCCCCGCCGGCCAGCCGCCGGTCACGTGGCGCCTGGCGAGCAGTGGCGAAGCACGCCTACGCCGGCGCCCGATCACGCGTGGCGGGTGGCGGCGATTGGCGAAAGCATACTGCGCCCGCCCGGCAAAAGAGTGGCGCCACGGTAACCGCCTCGAAGCTCCTTCCGCCGCATCGTGTCGAACAGCGAGCTGCCGCCATAGCAGCTTATCGATTGCAAGGGTTTACGCAACAAGCCCATTCGCTGGCGCCTCTCACCTACCTATCACAAGGGGTCCCATCCGGCGGACCGGGCAAAAACGCAGCGTAGGCATTTAATGAGGCTGGAGGAACGGGACAACACGAGAGGAAGCATTAAATGTATTTAGATCGCATGATGACCCCTTTGTACCTACCCTGTTAAATTCGGCCTATATAAGGGCCCTCGGGTGCATGGGGAAGGGGATCGGATCTAGACGATCGACCGAGCAATACTAGAAAGCTAGCGGATGCGCTTGTAACTCGAGAACTCTGTACTGGTTCGATATACCCCATAAGAAATTTAGCAGGACGTAAGGTTATTACCCTTCCAACAAGGGGGCCTGAACCGGGGTAAAAATCACTCGTTCTTCCTAGTTCGTAGACACCAAAACCCTCCGTGTGGGAGTCCTCTAGGGTTTTCATCCTCTCGATTAGCCTGCCGCGAAGACGCCCTCCTACCGAACAAAACCCGGTCTGTAGATCACGGGCCTGTCTGGTGGAATACGCCGACACCTGCCCCCTTTGCTTTGCCTGAGAGAAGAGACAAAGGAGTCGGAAAAAGAGTCGCTTATGTACTTCTTCTCCCACATTTTCGCCGCTCGTGTCTCGGAGATGTAATTGGCGTGAGTGCACAGCTACGCTTTGGAGAAAAAGGGTTTCTTCCTTGAGCGAGTCGCCGGGGTGGAGGTGCCAAGCTGGGGCTGCGACCCCGCTGAGAGACAGACGAGATCGTCGTGCCCGCCTCGTTCTACGAGCGCGGGTTTGGGCTCCCGCTCCACCCGTTCGTCCGCGGGCTACTGCAGCACTACCAGGTGGAGGTGCATCACCTCAACCCCAATGGCGTCCTCCACATCGCGGTCTTCATCACTTATGTCTGGGCGTTCTTGAGGATCGAGCCCTGCTTGGCACTGTGAGGCATTTCTTCGAGCCCGCTAAGGAAGGACAAGCGGCGGGCGCCTGGCGTCCACAGAGTGTAACCCTCGGTGCGCCTCTAGCCGTCTGGCTGACTACATCGACTTGAAGCTGCCGACGTCGAACCGGGGGCTGAACCTGGGAGGCAGCGCCCTGGCTTTCACCGGCCGGCTTCCCGAGGCGAGGTCTGAGTGGGCCTGGGGCCCCGACAAGAGGGAGAAGAACAAGGTGGCGGTGATCATCGAGCAGATTAAGGCCCAGAAGGGGCGGGGCCTGACCGGCGACGTCGTCGTACACGCATTCATGAAGATGCGCGTCCAACCCCTCATGGATAGGGGGCGCCCCATGTTTCAGTACGGAGGGGTGTCTGATCACATGAGGATGGTGGAGGAGGAGCTCCCCGCATCAGAGGTCGGGGCTCAGGTGTCCGTCGTGCTGGTCGGGAGCGCCACCGAGGCGGCGGGTGGCCGCCCCGAGCCATTCTCGGCGGAAAATCCCCCGGACTTGGTAAGCCGAGCGATTCTCCTCCCTTTTTCTTCCTTCCTCCTCAGCCCTCAGCATATTGTCCGACCAGTGCCTTTGTGTTGTCCAGGGGTTGGCCGGGATGGTCTCCCGGGCATTGCTGCTGGGGGAGAAGGAGTCGAGGGCTAAGGCCCGCGCGGCGTCCGCGCAGTGCGAATCTGCCCGTAAGAGGCGGAAGGAAGAGAGGGAGAGGCGGAAGAAGAAAGAGCGCGCGGCGAGGGTCGCGCGTGGCGAGGAGGTCTCCGAGATGACCGCCGTTGACACGGTCGATCCGGAGTCATCCTCGAGCGACAGCAACGGCGACGACGGTGTCGACCCGTACCTTAGGACCGGCTTCGAGATGCCGACTGGCGGCGGCCCGGATGAGGATGCCATCGCCGAGTCCCAAGTCAAGGTGCCCCCGGTGGAGGAGCTCTTGGGGAAGCGGAAGGGTGACCCACCCCGCAGGGAGCCACCCGAAAGGGCGCTGTTGCCACACGCAGCCTTCTTCAGAAGTGCCCTTCTTGTTCCCGAGTCGTGTCGCATTAGTTTTGCTTGGGTCGTTTCCGACCAATGGTTGTGTTCAGGATCTACATGAGCGGTGTCGTGGCGTCGGCGGATCAGCAGAAGGCCCGCAAGGGTCAGACAGCGCCCCACAGTGGTGGGCGTTGAGCTGCCGTCCGGCCGAGAGCGGTGGCCAGGCCCAGCGATGGCGGTTGGGCGCTGACCGCCAATCTTGCCGGAGACGATCTTGAGTCGTAACAAAATAACGAGGGTCTGGGCCGCCGGCAGAAGCTCGAAGAGCTCTGGCAGCCCTAGGTGAGCCGGTGTCCCGACCGAAAGCCGAGGAAGGTGAGGAGGCGCTCCCGCCGCCACCACCAGGAGGGCCGCCGCCTCACACGATCGTGGCGCCTGGGGTGGTCCTGCCGCTGTCGCCTAGGAGCCCGTCGGAGGCAATTGTCGCCAGCCCGCTGGGGGAGGCGGCGCTTAATCCGCCGCAAGCGCAGGCCGTTGGGATGGTCTCAGGGGAGTCCCCTCGACCACCCCTGCCTACGCTGGTCTAGCCAGGCAACGACCCATCCGGCAAGCCGTTGCTTGTGCTAGATGACATGGCGGAAAGCGGGGAATGGGAGTCTTTGCTGGAGGGCGGTCGGCGAGTCGAGGCTGAGATGGACCAGATCCAAAAGGGTCTAGACGTTATCCTCGAGTCCTCCGGCAAGGCATTGGACGCCATCAACGGGGGAATTCACCCGATCGACGCGGTAAGCCGATCTAGAAAACCCCATTTTGCAATTTTTGACGGGTATGCTGCAGGCTAACAGCATGTTCGTGTTTTGCAGCACTTGTGGGACCGATCGGAGGGTAAGTCCGGCCTCCTTCGGCGTCTGTACGGCCAGAGGATGTCCGCCGAGAAGGAGTGCGACCGGCTGCTTCCCGAGCTGCACGAAGCTCGGGAGGTCTGGCGCGTGAGTAGACAGAGGTGGAAGGGGCCCGCTGAGAGCTGCGTCGGCTCTCTGAGGCGCTGCTCGAGGAGTGTCGGATAACCAAGTCCCTGAAGACGAGGATGTCTGAGCTTGAGTCCCTCCTGGCGGAGGCCAACAACGCTAAGGATGTCGCCGTCGCCGCGGAAGAAACCGTGCAGTCGGAGGCGACGCGCCTCCAGGGTGAGCGCGACCAAGCTCGGGAAGAGTTGGACTCCACGAGGAGAGATGCCGCACGTGACCGGGAGGCCCGGGTTAAGGCCGAGGAGGATCTCCGTGCTCTGACGGCCTCCGTGACTGGTAAGCAACCCAATCCTGGTTCAATTTCTGCGATCGCGGCTCGCCGGGCATGCTTTTTGACATTGCTTCGATCTGCAGAGTTGCAGAAGAATCTCAGCGATGCTGTGGAGGTGTGGAAACTGACGGTGGAGGAGCGTGACACGGTGGTCCGGCATAAGATGTAACTTTGGCGAAGGGCGGTGGCGGAGGCCGATCGGTCGACACTGCCACAAGGCTAGCGACCCCGGGGACGTCGGGAGGGACATCTGTGACCAGGTGCTCGAGCCCGCACCGCCAGGCACGAGTTCGCTTGCCGTCGAGCTGGCTCATGTGCCCGAGCACGTCGAGAGCTCGGTGAGCGAAGGCGCCGTGCTTGGGGCCACTTCAGCGCTCGTCTGCGCCGTCTCCCATTATGATGGTGTCAACCTGGATACGATCAGTAGTGGGATCGCTGGGAACCGGACCGAGGAGGAAATCGACCAATTCGAGTTCCAAGTCGAGCCGCGCGCCCGAGTGATAGCCGACAGGATATCTCCACAGGACATCCTCCGCCGGGAGTAGGAAGAAAGTTAGACATTTAGCTTTCAGCAATGTAAGAACTCTAGTATGTAATGAACTAAAGTTTATTCTGATGTTTTGGCCAGTCGGGCCGACCGTGAGTCCGACCTTGTCTTCTGCACTTCCTTGTAGCGAAGAACACTCGACGACCATAGCCTTAGAAACCGCGGGGGTTGTTTAGGCGTAGGTCGGTGTGTTAGCGTTTTTGAAGGAAGCGCAAAAAGAGTAGGCACTTAGGTATGAATCGCACTTGCGCGGGAAAAGAGTGTTCCCGACCAACTATGGATCACACCGCACGGGCACTTCCTTCTTCATGACACTACTTATAACCGTAGCATTTGGGGTGTAGGTCGTGGCGCTTAGGTCGAGAGGTTCTGCGCTAGAAGGCAAGTGGTCAGTCGGGTCACCGACCCGTGTAAGTGTATGGTATGAATCGTTCACTCGCGCTCGTGCGGGAAAGGAGTGTTCCCGACCAACTATGGATCGCACCGCACGGGCACTTCCTTCTTCCGTGAAGCACTACTTCGCAACCGTAGCCACTGGGGCATAGGCCGTAGCGCTTGGGTCGAGAGGGTTACCGCTAGGGGGAACTGAATGGTCAGTCGAGTCACCGACCCGTGTGAGTGTAGAAACTTGTAGCCCCCGAGCGGTGTGTGGGGCCAAGCTGTGGTCGCCACACAGCGCTTGAACTCGGAAGAATGTGCGGGAATGAGTAAAAGTTTTAGGGATAGAGTCGCCTTAACTTTTTATTCCACGTGTTGGAGACGTCGTGGCAATCGGGCTCTTCGCTGAGCCTTCCACTGGGGCGGCGAGCTAATGGGCCCTCTGCCACCCTGAGGCTGCAGCGGCCCGCCCAGGCCTATTCTTCCTTATCGAGGTGCGGTCAGCCCGGCCCGGGAGCCGAAACCAAGGGGTCGCACGGTGCCCCGGCCGAAGTGGTGTCCTTTCGCCCCCAGCCGTCGTGTCGCGTTTTAATGCGTAGTGGGAGGAGTGGAAAGGGCACGTCTGTCGCAAGGGCCGAGTAAATCTTGGCGTCGGCGTTACGCCCGGTGGCCTTGCTTGGACGCTCCGCCTGCCTCTATAATCTGGGCATGGGGGCGTGAGAGCGACCACGCCCAGCCATTTCCTTTGCCTCTCCGCCTCCCCTTGCCCTTCTGCAACGAGAGAGGGAAAGAACCAGGGAGCGCGAGTGCCACCGTGTGTTCCTTGTTTCATCAAGATTAGATGGCGAGCGGGGGTGATGATCAAAGGGCCGACAAGCGGGTAGCGGTGGCGGACTCGCGGGGTTCAGACCCCAAGAGGACCCGCGCCGACGCCGGGTCTTCTGCAGCCACGACGAGGGGCGGGATGACCTTGCCCTCGTCTGTCTTCCGTATCTGGAACCCCCTTCTGCCGTGAGTTCCCTTTGTTTGGCTTTAGGATGGTTGTGATTTCTTCTTTTGCTGACATTGAGCCGCTTCTTCTCTCTCCCAGCATCTCTGGCTCGGGGTCACATCAACCGCCAGCTGCGCCTGCGCCGACCGCGTCGGTGGGGGAGGCGGACGCCGCCAGAGCCGCTTCCCATGCTCCTCCGGCCGAGGCGACCCTCTGCTGACAGAGCAGGCGGCGGATATGCCGGCCAGCCTTGACATGGCTATGAGCTTCCTTTAACATCCAGTCATAGCAATGCCGCCCGAGGCGGGCTGATACCAGCAGGCCGGGTCGAGGCGGCCGAGGAGGATCTCGCGAAGACGCAGCGAGGCGTCATCATAGCGGGCTCGGGCGAGGCGCCGAGATCTTGCAAAGATGAGAGGAGCGTTGGGTCATGCACGACAACCTCCTGTCCATGCTCTGCCCTTGACCGCCGAGCATGGGCGGGAGCTTGGAGCCATTGGGGTGAGCTGCCTGGCGGTGGAGTGTCTTCGCGTCGCGATACTCCTTCAACCTCACCAGGTGGCGCCTTGGCGACTTGCCCGCGCCCTAAGCGGCGCTACTGCTTTCGCGGCGAAATCGCCGATCTGGCGGCGAATGCGTGCCTGCCTGCGCCCGGCAGCGGCGCCTCCTTTGACCCGACGATGACCGTCGCCGGGATTGAAAACAACTTGACCTCGGCGAGGCAGTCTTGAGGGCGTGAGCGGTGGCGGGCGGTACATGTCGGCGCCAGAGCCTGAGACGGCGAGGGCAGGCAACAACCCGATGACAACGCCTGGGGTTAGGAGCCCTCCAAGCGCCCGTGCCCGACTTTTGTTTTTGTGTGATGTAATGTATATGTTATGGGAACTTTGTTTGACACTTTGCATTTCTCCTCTGTGGTGTGCACTGACCGTAGTCCTCATGGACCACTGGGGTCGTTAGAGCGTAGGTCGGAGTGCTAACACTTTGAGGAAAAAGCAAAGAGGGCGGAAACTTAGCCGCCAAAAGGAGTGTTCCCGACCAACCAAACGGGCATTTCCTTCTCCCGCGAAGCACTACTTAGCAACCGTAGCCACTGGGGCGTAGGCCGTAGCACTTGGGTCGAGAGGATTACCACGAGGGGAGCAGTGGTGGTCGAGTTCTGAGTCTGCAAAGTACTACTTAGGAACCGTGGGCCGTGGGCGTGGGCCGTGGTACTGGTCGAGGGGCTACTGCGGAGGCCCGATGACGGTCGAGACTCCGCCAGGAAGAGCTCATGAGCAGTAGCCCAGTGGTGCGTGGGGACCGAGTCGTGGTCAGCACGCACTGCCTGAACTCGTAGGATGGGCAACAAAGGGGGCGTGAGAACAGGAGAAAGCTTTTAGGGATAGAATCTCCTTAACTTTTCTATGTTCCACGTATTGGGTACAATGTTGTCATCGGCATCCTTGAGTCGAAAGGTACCGGGTCGGAGGACCTCCACGACGGTGAAGGGGCCTGCCCACGGAGGGGACAACTTGTGCCTGTCCTTGTTGGGTGAACACAGCCTGAGGACGGTGCATGTATTGAAGGACCAACCGCGGACTGGCGGTAATGGTGCCTTCTGACGTCTGCTGGTATTTGGCCGATCGCAGGACGGCCACATCGCGCGCCTTGTCGAGCTGGTCGATGGCGTCTTGTTGCGACTCGAGCCCCTGTGCCTCGTCGAAGGCTTGTAGTCTCGAGGCACCGTATTCCAGGTCGGTCGGGAGGACGTCTTCAGCACCGAACACCATGAAGAATGGCGTAAACTCGGTGGACCGGGTCGGTGTGGTCCGCAGGCTCCAGAGAACGGAAGTCAGCTCGGCCGCCCATCATCCATAAATTTCTTGATCGGTGAAGATTAGCGGCAGCCCTTGGAGGATCATGCCATTTGCCCTTCGACACGGCCGTTGGTCGCGGATGGGCTCTGGCTGCCCGATCGGCGAATATTGAAGTCATCGCAGAACTCGAGGAATTCCTTCCCCGTGAACTGCGTCCCGTTATCGGTGATGATCGAGTTCGGGACCCCGAACCGATAGACGATGTCGCGGAAGAAGTTGGCTGCCTACACCGAGGTGATGGTGGTGACCGGCTTGGCTTCTATCCACTTGCTGAACTTGTCCACGCGACGGCGGTGGGTGAAAGCCCGGCGCCTTTGAAGGGCAGACCAGATCGAGTCCCGGACCACGAACGGCCACGTGATGGGGATCGTCTGTAGGGCCTGCGCTAGAAGATGTGTCTGCCGGGTGAAGAATTGGCACCCTTCGCAAGTGCGGACGATTTGCTCGGCGTCGGCGACGGCAATCATCCAGTAGAAGCCTTGCCGGAAGGCTTTTCCTATGAGGGACCGTGGCGCAGCGTGGTGGCCGCAGACACCACCATGGATGTCGGCGGCCATTGCTTCCTGATGCGGCGAATGCGCCACGGAGGACTCTGAGGGCTTCTCTTGTAGAGGTGGTCACCAACCAGGACAAAGAATTTCGGCCGTCGAGCGAGGCGCCGGGCCTCGGTTGGGTCGCCGGGGAGCGATCCGTCAGTCAACCGATCGATGAAGGGCTTCCTCAATCGGTCGGCCGTCGGCCGCGTCGCGACTTCGACCGGACGGTTCGCGTCCGGCCCTTTCAGCGATGGGGCGGTTGCTCCGAAGTCGGTCGGTACCCGGTCGGTGAGTCGGTCAGACGGAAGGTTTGTGGAAGTCGGAGCGAAGATCGAAGCGGGACGGTCCTTCTTGGGGCGGATTAGCTAGGTAGTCGGCCTCACCATTGTAGCGTCGGTAGCTATAGTGAAGCTCGAAACCCTTGAACCTTTCCTCGAGCTTGCGTACCTCCGTAGTATCTTGCCATCACGGGCATCCACGAGGCTCCGTGGCCTTCATGACAGTCAGCGACAAGCTTGGAGTCGCCCGTGTCACGTAGAGTCGGTAGCGAGTCGGCGGCGATCTGAGACCGTTGACGAGAGCTTCGTACTCAGCGACGTTGTTGGTTGCGTCGAAGAGGAGTCGGATGGCGTACTGGAGCTTGTTCCCAAGTGGGGAAACAATGACGACCCCAGCACCTGCTCCGTTCTTGGTGTAGGACCCGTCGAAGTACATCGTCCAGTACCCAGGGTCTTCGAATGCCGGTGGCGCCTGGGCTTCGGTCCACTCGGTGACAAAATCGGCCAAGACCTGCGACTTGATCGCCGTCCAGGGGACATACGATATGTCGTGGCCGTTGAGCTCGAGTGCCCACTTGGCGATCCTTCCTGAAGCGTCGCGGTTGTAGGCGATCTCGCCGAGTGACGAGGAGGTCACCACGAGCGAGGTGCGATCGAAGTAATGGACCGACTTCAACCGCGATGAGCACCGCGCCAGAGCAATTTCTCTGACTCTGGTCTGAGAGCCTTGGACTCGGAGAGCACCGGCGATGAAGTACACGGCGTTGTACCTTGAGCACGTGGCCTTCTTGGCTCGCTCCACCAAAGTGCTTGCGGCGACGACACGGGTCGTGGCGGCAATGTAAGGAAGGCGGCTCCTTTAGCGCGGGCGACCAAGCCCGGAGGTGGTCGAGAACACCTTCAGTTGGTTGAGGGCCTCCTGTGCCTCCGGGGTCCAGCTGAAATGGTCGGATTTCTTGAGCAGCTTGTAGAGCGGCATTCCGCGCTGGCCAAGACGAGACACAAAACGGCTCAAGGCTGCAAGGCATCCTGTCAGCTTTTGGACCCCCTTCAGGTTGCCGAGTGGACCCATCTTCATGATCGCAGAGATCTTCTCCCGATTGGCTTCGATGCCACACTCGGAGACGATGAAGCCCAACAGCTTTCCCTTGGGGACCCCGAAGACACACTTCTCAGGGTTGAGCTTTATACGAAACCGTCGGAGGTTCGCAAAAGTCTCTTCTAAGTCGGCGACGAGGTCGTCGGCCTTCTTAGTTTTGACGACAATGTCGTTGACGTACGCCTCGATGTTATGGTCGATTTGGTTGTGGAAACACGTTTGCATACATCACTGGTATGTAGCACCCGCGTTCTTTAGACCAAATGGCATCGTTATGTAACAAAACGAGCCGAACGGGGTGATGAAAGAAGTCGCGAGCTGGTCGGACTCTTTCATCGCTATCTGGTGGTAGCCGGAGTAGGCGTCCAGAAAGGACAGGCATTCGCACCCTGCAGTGGAGTCGACAACTTGGTCGATGCGAGGCAATGGGAACGGGTCCTTGGGACACGCCTTGTTCAGGCTCGTGTAGTCAACACACATTCTCCATTTTCCAGATTTCTTTTTTACAAGGACAGGGTTTGCAAGCCACTCGGGGTGGCGCACCTCTTTAAAACCTATGACCAAAAGCTTAGCGTCTGCTCCCGATGATCTTGCGCTTCTCCTCGTCGAGCGGCGCAAGAGTTAGGCGGCCGACCTTGAGCGAGTTCGGATATTTAAGAGTGCTCGGTGACTTCCTCGGGATCCTGGCATGTCGGAGGGCTTCCATGCGAACATCCGATTGGTGCGGAGAAGTCAGCGGCGCGCTTCTATTGGCGAAGTGTGACTCAGGCCTGCCTTGTCTTGTCCGGATCCTCGGGATCGTCGCGACCTCGCCGTGTCCTCGGCGGACTTGAAGGATCTGGCCCGACTTGCTAGAGTCGGGGCGGACCTCAGTTTCCCTCCGGAAGTTTCGAGCTCGGCGGACGCGATGATCGTCGGCCTTGACTATAAGCTACTCTGCTTTCGCGATTGTAAGCGAAGTTGAAAAAGCGAGGCCACGGTGATTACTCCCCGTGGTCCCGGCATCTTCAGCTTGAGGTAGGTATAGTTGGGGATCGCCATGAACTTGGTGTAGCATGGCCTCCCCAAGATGGCGTGGTAGGAGCCTGGAAACCCCACGACCTCGAAGGTGAGGGTCTCGGTGCAGAAGTTTCCCGGGCTCCCGAAGGTGACGGGCAGGTTGAGCTGCCCGAGCGGATAGGCCTGCTGGCCAGGGATGACGCCGTGGAAGGGCGCCTTCCTCGGTCGGAGACTCGAGCGTGGGATTCGCATGGCGTCCAATGTCTCAACATAAAGGATGTTGAGGCTACTGCCGCCGTCCATGAGCACCTTGGACAGGCGCTTTGGCCCCACAACGGGGGCGATGACGAGCGGGTATCTCCCTGGCTGGGGAACGTGGTCGGGGTGGTCGGTCCGATCGAACGTGATCGGGGACTCCGACCACTGGAGGAACTCGTCGTCCGCCTTCTTTTCCTCGGCATCTGGTGCCGAGTCCCGCTTTTTCCCTTTGCCCGGCGTAGGGGTTCCGAAAATGAAGCGCTTTAAGACTTCGCAGTCCCAGTATTTACGCTTGACGGGGTACCCGTGGTGCGGACACGGGCTATCCATCAGCTTCTCGAAGTGGTCGCGTCGCGCCTGTTGCTCGGCAGTGCAGTCGATGGCTGCGACCTCGTGGCCTTCGCGGCCTTGCTTGCCCTTCCGCTTCCGTTTGTCGGAAGCGTCGGAGCGTCGGCCTCGAGGGCGGACTCCGCTTAGCCTTCCCTTCGGAAGATGGCCCCTGACCTCTTCGCTAGAGGCGTGGTTGGTAGCAATGTCCAGGAGCTCCTTGGTAGTTTTGGGCTTGGCGCATCCCAGCTTGTGCACCAGGGCTCTGGAGGTGGTGCCGTAGATGAACGCCCCGACGACGTCGGCATCGCAGATGTCGGGGAGCTCATTACATTGCTAGGAAAGCAGCCGGATGTTGTCGGAGGTCTCCACAGGCTGCTGCTTGCGGCTCTTGAGTCGAGGAGTTCCCAGGGCGCTTGTAAGTGCCCTGGAAATTGCCGACGAAGAGGTTCTTCAGGTCGGCCCAGTTCCTGATGGACCCCGCGGGCAAGTACTTGAGCCAGGCTCGAGCCGAGTCCGCAAGGTAAATGGGGAGGTACTGGATGATGAACAGGTCATCAACAGCTCCTCCTGCCCGGCATGCGAGCCGAAAGTCTTCCAACCAGACACTAGGGTTGGTCGCCCCAGTGTACTTGGTGATGTTGGTCGGTGCCCGAAATCTGGCGGGGAAATCCGCATGGCGGATCTCCCGACCAAACGCCCTCGGCCCTGGGCCATCGAGGCTCGGGTTGCAGTCGTTGCGCCGACCGCTGTCCATGACCCGCGATTGGGCCGCTTCATTTATTGCCCTCCTCCTCGCTTTGAGGTGCCGTCGGCTTGTCGCGGTTGGCGCTTGACGCTAGCGTCTGCGGAGTCTGCGAGGCACAGGGCCGCTTCGAGTCTTGGCGTCGTCTCGCCGGACTCGGTGGTGCCGAGCAAGCGGCGTGGCAGGCGGCTCAAGGAGGGCGGGCGGAGAAAACTAGAAACCTGCATGTCTTTGGGCGGCGACATCTTGTACCGATCCGGAGGTTCTAGTACGTGACCTTAGCCTCCGGGTCTTCTGGCTCAAGGATGCCGCGGAGCAGCATTGCTGTTGCGTCGACATTCTGGCTCGCGTGGGGGAAGAACGGAAGGCCGTCAGTCCCTGTGACCAGCTGTTGATGCACCTAGCGTCTTGCGCCACTGAGCGCAAGTGGGGGCTCGGTATGCCGCTCGATTCGGCTCGAGTTTGTCGAGCTTCGGCCTTCGGGCCTCCGCTCGTTACCTTTGCGGCTGGAGCTTCGGCGTGGCGAGCCTAGAGGCTCTCAGCGCGTTCACGCTGATACTCCTCCTCCGCGCCGGTCGTCGGGAAGAATCTCTGACTTGGGCGGTTGCGGCCAAGGCGGCGCTTTGCCATGTTGCACTCGCGGGAGTGTGTTTCGGCCGCAGTGCGCTCCACATCGGAGCTGGAGTCATGGCTGGAGGAAGACTCCAGCAAGTCGTGGACGGAGGACGGCGCATAGCCGGCTATCGCCACAAGCCGCGATCTCGCGGGAGGCGACGTCGCCGCCTGCTTGAGCTTGCGCGTCTTCTTTGCCGATGGTAGCCGGCGGCGATAGACCGGCGTCGGGGTCCTGCTGAACCTCCGGCCGGAGGTTCTTGAGGGCCGGCGGCGGAGTCGAAGCTTCGGCGGATGCCTGGACTCGAGAAGTGACGGGGACGAGCACTAGCTCTCCCGCCGGGGTGGCGACGAAGTCGAGGGTGCCGAAGCGGATCCGGCTCCTTGACGCAGATGCACCGTCGTGGGTGAAAAAAGCCATCAAGGATGAAAACGGGAATCTGGAGATGATGATGATGCGCGGAGCCCCTACCTGGCGCGCCAACTGTCGGTGTTTGGTATACCGGCAAGTAAATTTGTAAGTCAAGGGGCCGCCGCGTTCCCTCTCCTTGAATGGTTAGACTCAGGGAGCCCAAGATATATACTGGTTCGGGCTGAATGTCCCTATTTCCAGTTTGTGTGGTGGTTCTTTATTACTTTGGATGCAGAAGACTGCACTGTGTTTACAAACAAGGGCTAAGGGCTGGCCTTGAGCCGCTCGTCCGAGTGGGAGGAGTAGAAGCTGTGCGCTCGTAGGAGCCACGTGCTTGTGGGTGCTTCTGGTCTACTCGTGTGAGTCGAGATGATCAGATCGAATTGAATGCCCTTTCCCTGAGGGCCCTGCCTCCTTTATATAAGCGGAGGCGGGTTACAGGAGATTGGAAAAAGAAAAAGTAGGGTACACTCACGAGAGTCCGGTCTTGGTCATGATATTGTCGAGTTCTGCTCATCCACGCTGGGTTGGTAGACCACAATGACGGCGTTCCGTCGGGAAGGCGCACGCCCTCTGTCTTTGTCAGTCTTGACACCGTTATCTTCGCTCTGGTGTTGCCTCGGGGCGGAGCGCGTCTCTTATTATGCGTGTGGTCTTGAAAGAGGCGGTGCTTGACTTTGGCGGCCTCCTAGCCACCTCGGGAAGGAGCCACATGCCCCTGTCATGGCCGTCATGTCGTGGGCGGAGTAACCGGCTTGAGGTCGTTGGGCTCCGACTGAGGCAGTCGAACTGAGGCGCCGACCTGAGGCCAAGTCGGGGCCTGTGGGGCGCCCGACCGGAGGCCAGGTTGGGGCCTGAGGGGCGCCCAACTGGAGGCCAGGTCGGATCGCCCCCTAGTGGGCTTTGATCGGGGTCGAGGGTCCTTCGAGACCCAATGAGGCCTTTGGCCAGAGCTGGGCCCTAGACAGCCCATTTGGTGTTCCGGCCAATATTCAGTGATAATCCCTTCTATGAGGGGCAGAGGCTTTGATAATACCCCCTCCAACACTCGGCACCGCTGCCAATCTTGCCATTATGTCCAAATGACTGAGAGGGAAGCGATCTTGAAATAGATGTATACTTTGCTATGGGGTATCCCCTGGTATGAGTATTCGTCACTAACTGTGGTGTGCATGGCGGGGTTTACTACATGTGTTATAGTGTGAATGGTGGGGTTTACTGTCTATGTTGTGGTGTGAATGATAGGGTTTACTGTCATGTCTTGGGTGTGTGTTTCTGCCGTCATAGCAAGGGATTAACATTACTGAGCTGGTGCAAAGTTAGGGTTAAGTATTGTAACGGTTATGTTTTGATCACCTTGCCAATACACCAAAGGAAGTGTGTTACTGGCCTGGCAAAAGAGCTTGATCATTTCTTGTTGGTAAAGTTGTACACCTCTGTAGAGTGTAAAACTAATCGATTAGCTGCGCCCGCGGTCATGGGCACTTGGTAAAGTCATTACATAGTTAGCTGTTTTTACTTTCATAAAACTTTGGATTCTACCGGGTGTTGGTAGAAATTGGTTTGCATTCTACCGGGTGTTGGTAGAAATTGGTTCATGGATATGGTCAAGATACCCAGGTTCGCTTACATTCTGTTATTTACATATTAAATTGCTTTTACTTAAATTCCGTTTGCAATCCACTATTCTGTATTTACATTTCAAATTGGCTTTATGCAAATTAATCATAGAAGCCTTTCCTTTGAAATGGGCCTGCATATATTGTAGGTTTTGCAAAAGTCTTGCTGAGTACGCAAGTACTCACCCTTTCTTATTCGTTGTTTTTAGGTGAAGAATCAGAATAGCTCGACGAAACTTACTTGACGCAGGATTCGGGGATGTTAACGAGTTTTTCTAGGGATTATACCTTGTCAGTTGCCTGAGGGTTGGATGGGCACACTACATGAATCTTGATTCTTTCCGCTGCATTATTCTGAATTGTAAGACCTTATTGTGTAAATTACCATTATTATTTGTAATAAAGAGTATGGATGTGATATCAATTGTCGTAAATGTGCGTGCTAGCTACTGATCATGGGACTAGCACTATATACACATTAGATTTCCATTTTTGCATTTATGTAAAAATAGGGGTCGCTTCAAATTTGTACCCAAAATCAGAAGTTACACCCACTCGATTATTGGAAAATCCAGAATCTGCACAATCAGAA
Source organism: Guadua angustifolia (assembly GCA_036346375.1). Taxonomy (NCBI): domain Eukaryota; kingdom Viridiplantae; phylum Streptophyta; class Magnoliopsida; order Poales; family Poaceae; genus Guadua; species Guadua angustifolia. Next base: position 121,312 of record JAYEVE010000206.1, on the reverse strand, counting down.
GTTGTTCTAAATGAGGCCTCAATCTTCTACTCATGCTGAGCAAATGGGTTTGGAAGGAGCAAAAGGAGCCAAGAGTTTACACTACTTTGTGGAGAAAATAAAAAAAGTAAGCAGAAATACAAGAAACAGGGAAACGATGTTGCGCAGAAGAAAAAGGGTAATAAACTGAAATAACAAAATATGGAAAATTACCTTGTTATAATCGCTTAGAAATGTAGCATTCTCCAAAATTTTTGTGTTGATTGTTGAATTATTTTGGATACCTTGGTATATTCCAATTTTTTTGATGCTACATGTAAAGAATTGGCTAGTTTGGTTGAATTATATTCGTCCATAAGCCAGCCATTTTTTTTACAGAAGACATAGTTTGGCAATTGAGATAGACATTGCTCGTATGCTCAAACACTATAAAATATGTGCAGCCATGTTTAACTCGATAATTGTTTAAATCAGTATGAACTGATAAATTGATTGACTTCCATTCTACTCGACTTAGCCAATTATCAATGGTAGTCAGATTGTTTTTGGAACTCAGCTCAAAGCTCTTTTGAGCATTGCCTTGAAAAGACCATATCTTTACATACCAATGAGCTTATAAATTAGGTTTAATTAGATATTTGCCACCCTTCAACGTGAAAATTCGATGCCATGTACAAAAAATGCCACTCCAGTGGCATGATTTGTACATGGCGTCGAAGTTTGAAATTGAAGAGTGGCAAATATCTGACTTAGCCATTTATTGTACTTTTACGTCATGTTTAAAAATATAAAACTTACATGTAGTGTTAATGAGCCTTTTCTATTGTACGGTACCCCTATTTATTCTCTCTTAACCATATACATTTATTCATTACCACCATACAGAGTATTATCTCTCATTTTCTAAGATAATTAAGAGGGGGTATGTAATTCATTTCCTTTCATATCTTTCTCAATATCACTATAACTTTAATCCTTATGCAAAACCAAAATACACCTTACATTTATCAATAGAAGGAATACTTTTTGCATCAAATAATCTGCAGAGTCGTCGGCAATACGAAGTACTCCTACTACTCACCATCCAAGATAAAAAAACAAACAGAAAACTTGTCATGTACCCTCTCCTTTTCACTATATTTGTCCTCGTCCCACCAAAGGAAACATTAATTGTAAGAAATAGTTAATGAGGGATACCACACATATCCCCATTTAATTTAATGATATAACACAACCTCTTAACTTCTTCCAAAGAATTTAAGTAAGGGTAGAGAATAGAAAATTTACTAGTTCAATGCCCGTGCGTTGCTACGAAAAATAAAATTGGTAACAAAACATAAATGTCAAGCAATAACATATAGAACACAGCATGTAACCAATCACAAGTTCAACACTTTATTTTGCTGCGGCATTAGATATCATTATCACTGGCCAAACACAAATGCACAATCCAAGATCATCTTCGAAAATCCCTATTGATCTATCTGGCACTCTGGCCAATGAGCCAATGCGCTTGTTCAACACATCTGCAAGAGATTAACTTTAAATGTAATTCACTGCAAGCAGTTAGATAATTGGTAGCAACGTTACCAGTTATACTACCAATTATATTACCAATGAACAATCACAGTACCATGCACTTTAAGAGCATCTTCGAAAATTAGGAAAATCAAAAAGGTTGCCTTAATTTTCAAGCTAATGTTTGTCCAAATAATTTCATATTGTCTTAAACCTTCACAACAAATACTGCTAGCAAATTGTAGCTTTAAGATCCTTGGAATTCCAGCTGCATGAACAACAATGTATTTCTGAGGTAGAAGACTCCTTGTAAAAGGAACCAGGGAAATAATGCTCTTTGCTTGTTTCTGACTCAAACCTGAAATCCCACAGCATCACTGATGTCATTAAAACTCAGTCCTACTGACAGTATTCTGGTCTCCTCGACAAATGATAATACAAGAAAAGAGTGATAAATATCAGTTATCTTCATTCTCAAAGTCCATAAACCAGTAACACCCTGATAAATAGGTTCAGTCCTCAGAAGCTTCTCCACATTGACACCAACTGATCTGAATAAAAGACAAAGTCAGGTGTAGTGATGTCCCCATCACGAATCAGAGTATGCATTATTCAGATCTGGCCAATTCATCATAAAAGGCAATCTCAAATACAATAAAACTTACAGATCAATAAAAATGACTGACTTTACCTGGAAAGTAGATTGAACTTCATAGACATTTGGATAGATTTTGCATAGGCCATTCTGACCAAGCTTTGTACAAATATGATGAACAATCAGATCAATTGCAGCATGGTTATCACCTCCTCATGGTACGATCACATCAGCGGGGAAGACGTAAGACTCTATATCATGAGCTAAAATTTAAAAAATGCAGATTGTACCCATTGGCAATGCAATTCAATTACACAATAGGACCATAGTGTAGGCAGAACAGATCTATTCGCACTATAAGAAAATGGCAGCAACACAATCCACTATGTCATTTTGTGTATGTCAAATTATAGAAAACATGAGATTAATCACGGTATGCTCTAATTCGGATACTGAGCTAAATCGTACTCAGATCTGAAGTTCCAAAAGCAGTGTAAAAACGAAAAAATTCAAGACTTACCAAAAAATCTCAACATAATCAGGCATTGTCACTTCAGTGGTATCATAATGTCTTAAGATCTGGATATTGCATCACCTCTGGGTTTTGAATCAAGATCATACATTTCCGTGCCTCCTCATCTACTCATACATCTGTGGATACAAATGTTAGATCAATCAATTTGCGTGCAAAGATAGCAGTATCTGCGCACACAATCATACATGCAGAAAAGCGGGAGAAACAGGCACAAATTTGATGCCAAATATTAATAGCTATACAATCGATAATACTTGACCATACGAGAGCGAGGAGAAGAGGCGAAGTGCATAGGAGGCGACAGCGGGCGAGCGGAGGGGGCGAGGAGATAGGCGGGGACGGGGGCGAGGTGCGGCGCGGGCTCTGGGATGAGGGCGGACGGAAGCAGCGAGTCCACCGGTTGGAGCTGAGGCGGCCGATGCATCTGAAGGAGGAGGCTGAGGACCAGCGGAGGAGGGCAGTCGACGGCAGCAATTTTCGCGTGGTGAGGAGTGATGGAGGAGGCGGAAGCAGAAGGGGAAAAGGGGAGCTGACGGATAACATTGTGGGAAGGGAGGGGGCTGTGCATCACGAGAGATTAGGGCCTGACTGTGGGGCCGGTCGAAAGAACTTCTATTGATCCTCACCTTTATTAGAGGAACAAGAGGAAGCTGAATAGACGTGGGATAACATCCTGGATTTGCAACAAGCTGTGCATTTCTTATTTCATCTCGAAGAACTTCAGTCAAACCATATACAGCCTCTTGCTGAATAAACAGAGAAACAAACCATAGAGAAAATGAGTTCACGGAAACAAACATAATGGCACAAAAGGAATAATCCAAAATATCATACGACTACATAAGAGTCTAATGCAAAGAGTTTCTTCCCACATCATTTCATCAAAATTACCCACCTTTGCCACTGCTCTTTAATTACCCACCTTTGCCCGCATTACTTCATCAAAATTACCCACTTTTGCCACTGCTTTTTAATTACCCACCTTTGCCCATGCTACTTCATCAAAATTACCTACCTTTGCCACAGCTCTTTAATTACCCACCTTTGCCATTGTTATTTAATTACCCACCTTTGTCATTGATCTTTAATTACCCACCTTTGCTACTATTAATGTTTTTTGCAAATAAACTTTTTATCATAAATTATGTTTTCGTTGCAACGCACGGGTAAATGGCTAGTAATCAATGACAGACAAGTCTGTAGAGGAAAGTAGTCAAGAAAACCTGATGTTCTGGTGCCCTATGAGAATGGCCATACCACTCTGTGTACTCATTGATGTCACGCAATCAGAAATTCTGTAAAAATATTAAGTCACTCATAAGAACAAATGGCTGTTAAATAGCAACAGAGATGATACCTACGAAGATAAATCAGAAGTTTGTGTAGAGCATACCGCAGAGAGATCAACAATCTTCTGTTGCTTGGGTAGGCCTTTAATAATTTCCTGATAAAAAAAACTAAAATCAGATATAACTTAAAAAAATTTCAATAAAATCTTATTCTCCAACACACAACAGAGCGTATAACTGTATTCCTTTAATACAATTCAGCAATTGATGGGAAGTTCAGAAAAAAGGCAAAATGAAGGTAAACGACCTGGGCTGTTCCATGTGGCAAGCAACAAAAAACTGCATCAACATCTGAAAAATCTGCATCTTTTATTGCAACCAAATTTGGCAAGTCCTGCAAAATCAAAAAAGGATCAATATAATGCCAACACTAATTCTAACATAAAGAAATGTACTACTGCCCAAAGGTTCAGCTAATTCCTGATATACAAAGATGAAGCATCAAGTGTGGAGGACAGGTAGAAAAATTCTTACTTGCGTTATCAAGTGAGGAAATACAGATCCAAACTGTTCACCAGCTTTTCTATCTGCGGTCATCACTTTAATACGAAACTGAGGGTGGTTTGCCAGAAGCCGAACAATCTGTCAGCGAAAGTGTACCTTAACACATTAACAAACAGAACAAAACAAGATGACAATATTGGGAGCATAACACAGAAATGTTAAACCAGAAAAGGAAAAAAAAAACATAAGACTAACACCGCATTGGGTGAAAGTATCCTACCCCTACATGACGAAAAATGATAGGGAAAGAGAGAACAACCTCCGCTCCAGTATAACCACTGGCTCCTAGCACTGCAATGCACACCTCCTCCCCTGTTTTAACTGCTGGTGTATTAGGAGAGTACTGTTTTTGTGGTGAAGAAGCAATAGATGCCCTCACACGGAGTGAAGAGCATCCAACCTACAATGCAGACCCTTCTTATTAGTATGTGGAGCAATGGAGTACAACAGCCAACAAATAAATCTTTATGTGAAAAAAAGAAGAAATAAAATTCACCTTAGGAGTTGTTTTGAGCATGAAACCACAGCATGACTTGAAATTAGAACCAAGGACTCCATTCTGCACATCAAAAGAAGAAATCATCGCACTGACTAAGCTAAAATAAGCAATTTCATGAAGAGACAGGATGTAGTTGTTGGAACAAGGCCACAATTGAATCCAAGGACCACTCTTTATGACCAACTCTCTCCATGATATAGTACGCAGACCCATTTAAGATGTCAAAATGACATTGCTAGCCATCAAAGTTAGCACATTCAACACTGCTTATCGCTAAATGAAAGAAGTACACTTCATTAAAATATCGATTCCGTTTGCATTCTATTGCGCCAGGCATATATTTGTTTCGTCCTCTTCAGCGTCAAAACAATAACACTAACAACCAATTCGACGAAGCAACTGATGCCAAACTTCACACTACTTCGTACAACTCCATGAAGACAATCAGGTTCACATGCAACGGACAATGCATAAAAGATCAAAATTTCTTGTCTTATCACAAAGTCAAACAAGCAAATGAACAATCTAAACAGCCAGCCAAAGAGATCAAATTAATTTGGGCATGCCCTAAACAATTCGCCAATCCAAAGCTTGCACAAAAAATTAAAAAAAAAGAGCGAGAAAGAAATAAAGAAGGAAGGAGCAGCCGTCAGTCACCTTGGGGGCCAATCCGGCGGGCGCCGGAGCCGCCCCACTGAGCACCGTCGATCCCATATCCGGTAGGAAGAGTAGTCAGGACAACCACCGGACGGCGTCGCAGAGGGCTGCCAAATCCAAAGGGATCAGAGACAGCCGCAAGCGGAGTTCCAAGAATTGCGACAAGCATGTGCGTGCTAGTGTATAAATACCCTAGCACAAGGAAAGAGCCCTCGTCACTTCCCTGTCGCCGTCGACTCGTTGGCGGCGGCGGGGTTGGTGTGTACGTGTGGTGAGGGAGACGAGGAGGCTGGGGCGGCGCGAGGAGATTTGGGGGCGGGCGGCGCGAGGAGGGAGACCAGGAGGCTGGGGGCGGCGCTGTGTAGTGAGGGAGACGAGGAGGCTGGAGGCTGTAGCGCTGTGTACTCGCTGTTTTGGGGCTGGAGAGTGGGCCCGCGGAAGAACGGACCGTCCACCAAGTCGTGCTTTATAATAGTAGAGATAATAATTACACTACAGATTTTTTCCATGGTCAAATATATCAAAACGGATATTCTCAAGACCATAGACAAATATAGCAAAACGGGCCTACAATTTAACGATTTACTAACCTAAATCCAAAAATAACAATTAGTTTGAAACTTACCGTCTGTTGGAACCTAAGTTATTATCTATAGTTTTAATATATTATAAAAATGAAAAATATAAAAAAATTACAGTTGGTTGCACCGTAAGTTACAGTTACCTTGTGCAGTTTTAACAAATTACCAACCTAGGTTCAAAAAAATACCATAAGTTTTTGAAAATTTGAAAAAGGTTCAGAAGTTATCATCAGTTGCACCATAAGTTACCGTATGGAGTTTCTACAAATGATCTCCATCATGTTCAAATGTACCATTAGTTTTGTGAATTTGGAAAGATATAGAAGTTACCATGAGCTACACCATAAGTTACCATCTGCAATTTTAACAAATTAATTAGGTCCCTAGGTTAAAAAATTACCATCATTTTTTTATTTTTGAACATTCAAATATTACCATTAGTTGCACAATAAGTTATCATCTGCATTTTTATCAAATTACCAACTTACATTTAGAAATTTTCATCAGTTGCACCATAAGTTACCGTATGCAATCTAAACAAATTATCACCTTGAAGTTGAAATGTACCATTAGTTTTGTGAATTTGAAAATGTTCAAAAGTTACCTTCAGTTGTACCAGAAGTTACAATATGTAATTTTAACAAATTACCAGCTTAGGTTCAAAAATTACCACCAGTTTTATGATTTTTTGAAACCTAAAAAAATATCATTAGTTGCACCGTCAGCCCGGGCAACCGTGGGATAGCACAGGCAGGGCGTGGTTGTAACGACCCCCATTTTTGTATAAAATGCAAAATGAAAATTTAATGTGCATTCCGTACTAGTCCCGTGATCAATAGCTAGTACGCACATTTACAATAAATGGAATCACAACCATACATTATAATATTAATGCGGAAGCTAATTATACAATGTAATCATACAAATAAGAGTAAATATTCATAGCACAGGAGAAGCAAAGTCTTTTAGTGTGCCCATCCATCTCGCAGGTAACTGACAAAGCATAAATCCTTAGAAAGATTGCAATATTTGAAATTCCCGTAACCTGCGACAAAAGGCATTCTTCGGAGCTTCACACACACCTAAAACAATATAGTAAGCAAGGTTGAGTACTTTCGCACTCCGTAAGACTTAAGGTGGTATTTGCAAATATAATAATGCAAACCATGTCAAAGGAAGCTTCTACGGTTAATTTGCATAAAGCAACATTTAATTTGTAAGACAAGTTACAATTTGGAAACGGAATTTATAAAAGCATATTTGATAGATATAAAAATAACAGTAAAGCATAATTAACAACTCACAGTCCTCCATGACGTGAGCTTTGGATATCCAATTCCCTACCAATCCATGGCATAACGCAATCTTTGCTAAAACAAGGCACATCAGGTGAAATCATCCCATTTAGAAAATCATAGAACAACTAGCTATGTGATAACGTTACCAAGTGCCTTTGACTGTAGGCGCGGCTAATTAATTAGATTTACACTATACAGAGGTGTACAACTTTACCCATAAGAAATGATCAACTCTTTGTTCAAGCTATTAGCACACTTCCTTTGGTGTGCCGTAGAGCGATCATAACATAACTGTTACATTACCTAGACCTAACTTTCCACTAGCCCAATAACGTTAGCCCTCGCTATGGAGAAGAAACAAGAATGACAGTAATTCCTTGACATTTGAAATGGTAACATGAGCAGTAAATCCCTGCGATAAAGGTTTCTTCCCATAACAAGGCGTACATAGTTGTACCGACATGCATTTACCCACACTGAGGTGTGAAAGCCCCTCACAAGCAAACCTAACCAGAATGCTCCTACTATCTCTCGCCTACCAATGTGCAAAATTAGATCTAAGTAACTTAATAGGTTAAGATTGTCCCACACCAGCACTTGTGGTTGCACGGTTTTCTTGGCTTGTAAACAACCTATAGCTCGGTCCTTAATCTGACACGGGCAATACTTCTCCCTACACTACGTACATGTACACCCCTTGCACAACCTGCTATTGCCAATAATTTCCCACATCAAAATCATAGTTTTATTTAGTGTTTTTAGCCAAAATACCATTATCCGACATCATGTCATAACCAACATTTTCAATTTTTCAAGAAACAATTTTGATCCAATCATATGCAGCATTGGTTCTTAAATCATGGCTAAGCCTGAATATTATGTAAATGCATATACCCATGATGACATTAAGTAATGCCTATCCTTAATCTATAGTTATCGAGGTTCACATGTCCATACTTATCAAGGAAGTTTCATGAGACAATAGGTGTATCTACCAGTACCACAAAATAGCGAATTTACAGAAATAAATGCATGCATGAAACCATTTGATAAACAAAAGGAAAATTAAATATTGGAATCAATATGATCGAAGGGGTGCTTGCCTTGCTTAATTATTGCTTAAGACGAAGTCGAGATTGCAGCTGACGAAGGCAGCGACGGAATCAGATGCGTCGGGTTCTACACGTCGTTCCACGGAAATATAGCAAATAACAAACTCCGATAAGGGCAAAAAGAAGACAGACAAAAATCAAATAAAGACTCACTGTAGAAAGCAGGCGTGGTTTCGGGTTGTATGATATCGGGTTCTCTTGTTTTAGTCGAATATATGTATTGCTAGTAGCTTTTAGGCTACACAATGATATAGCTTCCTTTATAGGCTATCTATTCTTGTTTTACGAATTCAAGAAGCTAAAATTATGTATTCTTGTATTTATAGTTTCGAATTCAAAATGCGAAAATTATTTGGATTAACATATTATGTATGAATAGTATTTAACTTAGATGATTTCGCATATGAAGCAATTTCGAATATGTTAGATTTGTTAGGTTAGGCTACTAGCGATATATTATAGTTTTTAAGAAGGTTTCGGCGATACAATTATCTTAACTATAGATTTCTTCATTATTATTGAGTTCGTTCATTCATATTATAAAGCTCAGATATCATAATACTTTAGATTATTCTGCTAGTAGGATTAATATTCAAAGCATAACAGAATAAGATTATTTCTTCATATTATGGTAGTCTATACTTTGGAGAGCATTTCTAAGTTGATTTTATAAATTTTAGGATTTGGGCAAGATATTATATTCATCGTTGAAATAGCATAAATGGTATGGTAAGGTTTACGTTACACGGAATCGGACTAGTGAGGTGAAGTTTACGATTAACACTTAGGGGTATTGAGTTAGTAAGATATTTATGAATAGCAAGTTATAAATAAGATATTCTCCTAGAATATAGTAGTCCATATACCGAATAATATTTCTACGTTGGTCCTACCAAAATTTGCATTTAGACAATAAGCTTGCATTTATTCTACAGGCCGCTGAAATTGCTCAGTTGGCTTAGTTTTCTACGTGACTATTTCATGAAGGGTGTTTGCAGAGATGAGATTTATATATATAGCAGGTTATATTATGAAGAGTGTTTCTAGACTAATTTCCCTAATAATGGCATTTAGACAAGAAGTTTTACGAGTTGCCGAAAAGGCTTAAATGATCACAAAGTTGGCGTTGAAAAGAATCGGATTTCATTTTTAGTTTGCGACTACACTAAACATGATTATTAATTCATTTTTCTGGCATTGGCAGGGTACAATCCTAAAAATGTTTTAGAAATGGTTTTACATCATTTCGATATTAACCACAATAGTTTATAAGCATATGAATATTAAAGTCTGTCGACGATCGGGATCGCCAACCACAGAGTGAAACGGGGGGTGTAATGTGTAAGGGACCCAATTCTGTAACACCCCGACGCCCAACACGCCACGGATGCTACCAAAAAACTCTAAGTAACTAATGACAACTCTACGGAAAGACTGAAATCAACCTACAAACACTTAAAAACCGGCTTAAAACTAAGTCCCCGAAATTTACAAAATTTTGGCATGACCTCTCTAGAAGGTAGGACATCCACTCAGCAGACAGAAAACAATTACAGTTCTATAATATTATTCTAGCAGGTCCTTAGTTAACCAATCGCACATCCAAGAGGAATCAGGAAATCCCACCACAAAAATTATTACAGGACAGGAACTCATTAAACATAACCGCGAACAGCCCCTTACAATAAATTACTCGAGCTATTTATATCAGAATTATACGTCAACATAATGGAGAGGTAATGATGCAAAACGTGATTGTGCTACTACCCCTCCCTCTATGCATGCCGGTTTCAAGGTACCTGCAACAACACAACCAACAAGCGTGAGTCGATGACTCAGCAAAGTACACGAGAGTATCAATTCCAAATTTATCATAAGTAAAACAAGAGCTTGACCATAAAAGCAAGTAATACAAATGAAGCAACATCCGGACAATACGAATTTATACTCATTTAAAGCAATAACTTGATTATATCAAAATTACCACAATCAAGTCATCAACTTAATAATAAACCCATTCAACGCCAAAGAAGCATTACTTACTCTAGATCACAACGTCTCCCGACTCAACTACCCCTTACTGCAACTCAAACCATTTTCATCAATTGCCTTTGAGTTTAAAACTCGACTTCACTCCACGATATTTATACAACATAATTCGCAGGGCAAAGAAATGCGCTAATTCACCAAATTCAATTCAATCTCCCCTTTTTGGGTTGAGTTCACGACTCAACCTTCAATTACCATAATCACCATCCATATGACACACCATTTACCACAACACTCATTATTAAAGATGCAATGCACATGAATGCTCATTGCCATGCACGTGAATGCTCATTGCCATGCACGTACCGGTACTGCCGAGTGCCCACCCGTCGGTGTGCACCCTCACGTACCTTCCATCCCGTAGATGGAAGGTGCCTACTCTTACTGTCTCGCTCCCATTCACCTTGATGAATGGGACTACGAGGTAGGACTTTCGTGTTCACTACGTGTGAACACAGAGGCCCGCATCAGAATGGGTCGCCTCTTCCATTATGAATGCACAAATGCAATTTTCATGAATGAAATGCAAACTTTTCATTCAATGCCAACACTAACATACCATAACCACATACATACACATAGCCAATTCTCACATTCATAACCATAACTTCACACATACATAAACATAGCCCAAATTCTCACATTCATAACCATAACTACACACATACATAAACATAGCCCAAATTCTCACATTCATAACCATAACTACACACATACATAAACATAGCCCAAATTCTCACATTCATAACCATAACTACACACATACATAAACATAGCCCAAATTCTCACATTCATAACCATCTAATCTATTCGCACACATACTCAATTCCATTTCCCAGATGGGGCACAATTAAGTACGAGTATCCACATACCCCATACTCGCTACTCACAGCAATGTTAACAAAGGTACAGTAACTTACCAGGATTAAGGCTTACTAGGGACCACTCGAACCCAATAGTTAATCACGTCCTCGAAGGGACGATCACCAATATAACTCATACTTGCGAAAATCAATAGAAATTAGCCATGAACAGCTAAATAACAATGAACAACTCAATTAAGCACACAACTCGATGTGCTTGCCTTTTACCGACGGAAAAATGGAGTGGCATTTGGAATCTTAGCGTTCGCATGACTTCCCAGGATTAAAGAAAGCCTGAATTTAGAACACATACACACACAATATAACTTAAGACAACAAACCACATAAAATAAATCTCTAGAACTAGTGCCATTTAATCTCAAGAAGATGCAGCACGAAAACATATGCATTGCTCTATGTCTAGAATACAAAAAGCAGTAGCATTCATTCCAAAGAACCATTAACTACTAAACAAAGATTTCTTTAACAGAGGATAGTAGGGTTGCTTCAACATACTACCAACCAATTCATAGTGTCCATCTCAAGCTATTCCAACCATAACAAAGCATACATGATCATTTATATTCACAATCTTAGCACGACTATTTACAAAATAGAGATTGTCCAATTTCAGCCCTTACAAAAATTGAACCATCTTAGCCTTCCTTACAGCATGTATGCACATAACCCAAATTTAGACAATATTCAATATTTCAGGACTCAAGACGTCAGTACACATGTGTAAATAAAATCTCTAGCACTTGTATCATTTCATCATAAATTCATGCTTGCACACACGAGTCCAAATCTGTATACCGATTTACACTATAGCCCATGCCATCATATTAAAACAATTACATGAAGACTTGCTAAACAATAAAGTTAGTGACATCTTAGGAATGAACACCCCCCATGGCAGCATACACAATTGGTTTCCAGTCCAACACGCCACAGATAACTAAGCATCTCATATCATAGAACAACTAAGAAATCACAATTATAGCATCATAATCTCAGTGCAAGCATAAATCTCAGATTCCAAACATCACTTGCAACTATCATCACAGATAGCTAATGCAAACTTGAGAGGAGCAACTCATAGCTCTTGTAGACATTACCACAAACACTTGACATGCACACATGAACCAAATACCTCAAATGTCATTTGTGCTTGAGGCTCACCACAAGAAGAAGGCAAGGGCAAAGGAGGCGGTGCTCTCTGCTGTCTCTCTCTTTGGAGGGTGCCGGCCAGAGAGGAAGAGCCGGCAATCTTGCCTTCTTGCCTTGAGCCAGGAGGAAGGCCACCATTCTTCTTTGCCCTTCTTGGCCGAGCCAGGAGGGAGCAGTAGCGTCGACTGGGAAGGAGTAGGGCTCATGGGCTGGGGAAAATCATGGTGGCCCGACTGGAGCTCTTGGCAGAGTCGCACATTTGGGCATGGTTGGTGGGAGGCACTTGGCAGGAGAGGAGCAAAGGCGACCGCAAGGGCAAGTGAGGCGCCCGCACCCTGGATGAGTCGGCCAGAGAGGAACCGGAATGGAGTCGGCAGGCTGGCTGAGGAAAGTGAGATATTTGGCAAGGAGAAATGATAGCCACACAAAGGAATGATAGATAGGGTTAGGTAAAAAAGGTAAGCGGGGAGGGAGAATTCCAAAAATACCCTCCCACACCTAAATTCTTTAACCCTAACCCTTCCCGCAGGGCCAAATACCCCAAAGACTACCTGCCCGACGGCCCCAGCTCACCTGACTAAAGGCACAAAAATTTAGGGCGAGATTTCGCAATATTACAAATTCGAACCTTGCTCACCGGAGGTCTATGTTTGCAGCGTAGAGGTCGGAGTAAGATGACAGAGAGCGTGACACAACGAGTTATACCGGTTCAAGCCCCCTTGTGCGGGTAATAGCTCTACTCCAGTCTTGCCCGGGGGCGAAGTATTTCACTATGTTTGAGTCTGAGGAGGGAAATCTGATTAAGGCTGCGATGTGTAAGCTATGGCTATCGTGCTGCTTGATTGGTTTGTATGCTCGAGTTGCTTGGGTGTGTGCGGATTGCCCCCTTTTTGCTGACTGTCCGCGCCATGGAGTTTTATGCCCCTCCGGCCATTGCGAAGCAGTCGAGAGATATTCCGGAGATCGTGGCCGTCGCCTTGAAAGTGGTGGTAATCGCTTGCGATTATGCCGCCCACGCCAGCCTTAACTCCCGCATTCACGGTCTTGGTAACCGTCGCGGGGCGCGTGCCCTGGTCCCGAGCTAGGCCTCTCGAGCTGGAGCCGAATGCTTGTCCCCGATCGCGAGGTCTTGATGATCCCGAACTCTAGGTCGTGAGGGAGTCCGCGCAACCTAGGACTTGGTCGGCGATGCCGCTCCCGAGCTCGAGCTAGGGGCCCCTGTTGACCGTATGTTGACTTTGTCGGAAGTTTCTTCAGTCCTCGTCAGCTAGCCCTCGAGGCTCAGGGTCGAAACAAGGTACTCGGGACGACCTCGAGCCTCCTGTCTTGGACGGAGGAAACGATCATTCAGCTACCCAGGGACCAAGGTTGAGGTCGGGCGGAGACCAAAAAAGGGCTCCGATGTTGGACACCTGGCGACCCCCGGGGATGCCCGCAGGACCACCGAGAGTTTGTACGATACAGCGAGGAGAGTGTCGCCGTTGCCCGGGTCGAACAAGGGCAAAAAGACGGGCAAGAGGCCGCCCCCGGGCTAAGCTGGTGACCGAGCTCCAAAGAAGCCGCATGTCGAGTGGGGCGACCATGCTGCGGTGTGCTTCATTAGCTTCTTCTTACCCCCGAGTTTGTCAGTTTTGCGCAGTCTTCTTCATCAGCTTCTTCTTACCCCCTGCAGCAGCGTCGCGCTGCGGGCGCCGCCAGGAGCTCAAGTCCTCGGGGAGCCCAGGGGTCCCGACCTTCTGCACCGAATGACCTGGAGCTGTCGCGGGCCCATGGATCCCAAGCTCGCGGTACCCGTCGAAGGGACGCCGCCACACCCTCGGGACACCGAGACACCTGCCAGCCCTTTACGAGACAAAGGTCGATGACCCAGGTGCTTGTCTTTCTTTCTGCTGCGTAGTCTTTGCTGCCTTTAGCTTAGTAGTCTTTTCGTCGTAGCAGACCCTGAGCCCCCGAGCTCAATGCTTGCCCGTCCTGACAATGCCCGTTGCCCAGGATGAGCCCGGATCCGAAGAGGAGGAGGGGACCATCTTCAAGCTGGTGCCGTGCCATTCATCGTGCCAGGGCCACATCCGTGTGAGCCCGCAGAGCTGGGTCGCGGTTGGCGAGTCCGACCAAGGTGTCGATGACCCAGTTGCGGACGAAACCCTGCGAACGGCTGACGAAGTCGATGACACCGGGGTCGCCGAGGCCAACACCTCCCCTGCCAAAGCCTCCTCCGAAGATGGCACCCATGGCGCTCCAGCCGCTGCAGACGAGGCCGCCCGGACCGCACCTGCCATGGTCGTCCCGACCATGGAGATCGGAGTGACCACGGCCATGGAGGTTGGCCGCGCTCTGGCTGAGATCAGCGCGGAAGGTCTTGCTGAAGATCCGAGCGAGGTCTCCGCGGGGGAAGGGAGCTGAGAAAACCTCGGCTGTGGAGGTCACGATCGACCCGGAGGGCGGAGTTGTTGGAACCAGGCGAGGCCACTTGACGGCGCCCGAGGATCTCCGCCGGTGTATCGGCATGACTAAGGCGATACCTTGCCCGCGTCGGCAACGAGCACGCCAAGTCTCGTCGAGTGGCATTGTTATCCAAGTCCGCAGGCCATCAGCACCGAGCGCGACCACGCGTACAAAGCTGTGGAGGAGGAGCGTGCGCGACCGTGCGCGACCAGCCAAAGCGCTTCGAGGTCGAGCAAACCAAGGTGGAGGAGCTGGAGAAGGTGGCTGCGGACCAAGCGGCCATCCCGGCAAAGGCCCCTGCCAAGCTCGAGGCCAAAGCCAAGGAGCTCGAGGAGAAGCTGAGACGAGCGACCAAAGCAGCGAAGAGTGCCCTAGCCCAACTCCAAGATGAGCGTCACCACACCTCCGAAGCCCTTCGACCTTGAGGGACAAGTTCGCCGAACTTGAGTAAGGGAAGCTTGCTCGGAATATGGCCGATCTGCAGATAGGGTTAGCAAAGCACAAGTTGCACACAGAATTTTGTAAGAAAAAAGGTTAACAGAACAAAGCTGTCCTTGCCAGAAATAACTTGTGTCCGAAATGTTCCTTGTTTAGGACACAAAAGTTTTCATTGTGTTGTGTACTTAGCCTTTCTTGAGGGAGTATACCCTTGTCCAGCCCCCGTTGTGGCCAAGGTCGAGCAGTGCCGACCTTGGGCGCAATTACAGAGATCTCCAAACCTTTGTCCTGCAAGGTCGAGAAAACTTCGACCTCAAAATTTACTAAGTACAACTTAATAGGGACCAATAGGGTAAAGCTTAGACCCAAAGATGTTAAGGCCGTTTCTGGGATAGACCTTCGAATCCCGACCACGACCACGTGCTCTAATGGTTGGAATCGAATGTGGGCTTGATTCGAACCCTGGCACAGGGGAGCTTGAGTGCGAAGAGATTCGGCTTATGAGTAGCTCGACCACTGGGGGTGATTTTTAAGCTCACGACATTCGGGACCAAGACCAAGAGCACTTGTACGCAGGTCGGATTCAGAGAAATCTCAAACCCAAACCAGCATGAAAATATGAGCGGTAAAAGAATACCAAGACCAATATAATGATTGAATAATGGCTGTATTAAAATTGAGGATAAAGGCGTTACACATAGAGTTTTCGAAGCTGGTCAATATTCCACGAGCTAGAGAGCTCTCTGCCATCGGGCATCGCTAGCCGGTAAGCCCCCGTGCGATCGGTTAAAACAACTCTATAGGGGCCCTCCCACTGTGGGGATAACTTGTTGGTGCTGGACGAGCCCTGAATTCATCTTAGGGCTAGGTCCCCAACAAGGAACGCCCTAGGTCGTACCGATCGAGACGCATGCCTGCGAAGAGCTTGCAGGTAATGCGTTGATCGTAGCAGTGCACAGCATCTTACTTCTTCTGCCAGGGCGAGGTCAAGTGACCGATCATGCTCGAAGTCGACCTAATCAACCGAGCTAACCCCAGCAGAGCCCAGCGTGACCTCTAGAGGCAGAATGGCTTCAGTACCGAACACAAGCCGGAAGGGTGTGGACCCTGTTGCCCAGCTGACAATGGTACGAATAGACCATAAGACGGTGGGAAGTTCATCCACCTAGGTCTGGCCGTGTCATTCGAGCTCATCTGATTTTCGTTTCTTGACGCCTTGAACAATTTGTTCGTTGGCGCGCTCTACTGCTCCACCGCTTTGTGGATGGGCCACTGAAGCATAGCATATTTTGGTGCCCATGACTCCACAATATTCCTGGAACAACTTGCTGGTAAATTAAGTCCCATTGCTAGCGATAATTCTTCATGGAACCCCATACCCCGACGGCTCGTGGGAAAGGGCCGAGGATGTCGAGCCCCTATGTCGAGAAGGGCTAAGCGAGCGGGATGGTTTGGAGCGCGTAGGCGGGTTGGTGCAACCTCCGAGCGTGGAACTGGCAGGCTTGACATGTACGGTCGACATCACGAGCATCCTGAAGCGCAGTTGGCCAGTAGGACCCCATGCGGAAGGCCTTACCGACCATCATCCTGAAAGAAGAGTGTGCTCCATAGAGGCCGGAGTGGATGTCATTCAGTAAGTACTTGCCCTTCTCCGTGGTAATGCACCTTGTCAGTACTTCAGAGATATTCCGCTGGTAAAGTTTGCCATCGACGAGCCGGTACAAAGACGCCCAACGCTTGATCCTTCGATGATGGCGACGGAGACCACCTGGTCGGAAATTGATGGCGACGCCATGGTTTCCAGGATGACATCTGGAGGAATCGCATCATCGGACGAGCCGAGATTGGACAGGAGATCTGCGCCGGAGTTGTCCTTCCTAGGTGTGTGGAATAGTTCTAGGTTCTGGAACTATTCCTCCATTTCGCGCACCTCGGCGATATACTTTGGCCATCGAGTCTCCCGAGCACTGGTGGTCTTTGCCGAACTGATTGACCATGAGCCGGGAGTCACCCTTGATTATCAGCTGACGCACGCCCAGTGCCTCGCAAACTCGAAGACCCACTAGGAGAGCTCCATACTCTGCCACATTGTTAGCTGCCAAGAACCCAAAACGAACCACATACCTTAGCCTTTCACCGCGCAGGGTGAGAATAAGAATTCCAGCCCCCGAGCGCGCGAAGGATCTCAAGCCGTCGAAGTACATGATCCAGAGTTTCTCCTCCTCGTCGAAGGATTGCTTGAAATGAATCGGCTGAGGGCGGAAACACGGGTGTGGAGTCATCGCGCGCGGGAACCGTGCCCGAGCCTGAGCTCGACGAATGGATCTCGTCGGAATGCGCAATGCCTCTAAGATCTTGATGCTTCACCTTCGAATGAGCGAAGCCATCGGGCCCCATGGTGGGCGCCAGCTGTCGACGATCGGGATCGCCAACCGCAGAGTGAAACGGGGGGTGTAATGTGTAAGGGACCCAATTCGGACCTTGCTCACCAGAGGTCTGTGTTTGCAGTGTAGAGGTCGGAGGAAGACGACATAGAGCGTGACACAACGAGTTATACTGGTTCAAGCCCCCTTGTGCGGGTAATAGCTCTACTCCAGTCTTGCCCGGGGGCGAAGTATTTCACTATGTTTGAGTACAGGAGGGAAGTACAGCTCGGGCTGCGATGTGTAAGCTATGGCTATCGTGCTGCTTGATTGGTTTGTATGCTCGAGTTGCTTGGGTGTGTGCGGATTGCCCTTTTTTTGCTGACTGTCCGCGCCATGGAGTTTTATGCCCCCTCCCGGTCGTTGCCAGAAACGGCCGGGAGATATTCCCAGAGATCGTGGCCCCGTGCGCCTTGAAGGTGGTGGTAACTGCCCCGATTATGCCGCCCACGCCAGCCTTAACTCCCGCATTTACGGTCTTGGTAACCGTCGCGGGGCACGTGCCCTGGTCCCGAGCTAGGCCTCTCGAGCTGGAGCCGAATGCTTGTCCCCGATCGCGAGGTCTTGATGATCCCGAACTCTAGGTCGTGAGGGAGTCCGCGCAACCTAGGACTTGGTCGGCGATGCCGCTCCCGAGCTCGAGCTAGGGGCCCCTGTTGACCGTATGTTGACTTTGTCGGAAGTTTCTTCAGTCCTCGTCAAAGTCATTTATAAACTTAATTCAAATTAGATCTTTTTGCTGATTGTCATGATTTTATCCGTAAGTATATGCTGATGTTAGCACTACCTAGTCAGGTGCTTCATTTTATGAGGTCTATCTTTTTCAAATTTTCAACATGCATATATATTCTTTTAGCGAACATAAAGCTTATTGTCTTCATGCTAATTTAGTTTATTTACATGTAAACTATTGATGTTATCCTCAAATTATTTCAATAGAATGAGTCATCTTCATGGTCATTATGGAAAGGTATGCATCTGTATATACTACCTATTAGTTATTATGCATATGCACATGTATTTATATTTGAGTCATATTCTATTTATAAGGCTTATTCCAACTCCAGTTCATTTCTTAAACATTCTGTTGTTGTATAGCAACTTAGTTTCATCATCCCTCCTAAGACATGCGTCTGCATATATGTGCAACATTGCTAGTTACTCTATATAAGCACATACATACATACACACCTTTTGCACAGGGGTCTCGTATCCTCATCCACGAGACAATTCAAGTCCAGTATATTTGAGAGTCATATGTGTGTGTGCATGCATATTCTGTTACATATGTGTTACATATGGGACTTATAATTTTTGGTAAGCTTTACAACTAAGCATAATAACATATTGTTGATTATTTATGAATGCTTGCATTAACAAATTTATTCAAATAAAATCTCTATACACTGCTCTTAGTTGTATATACTTATATATGTTTGCATATATTCTTTACTCTCGATCATGACCTATTATGAAACAGTTCAAACCAAATTTATTTTCTAAATATTTTTGCATAACAAAGAAACCTATTGACATGCTGGGTTATTGTAGAAATCAATCCTACAAATTCTGATTCCTTTCTCAACTTGCATTTTGAATACCTAGTATACTAAAATTAACCTATATTAGAAAATTATACAAACAAAGTTGAAATTCAAATATTTTTGCATATTTGGGTTGCTGGCAGTATAAGGATTTCATTAAAATTTGTGTCATTCAAATCCAAGTCTGTTTATAAAATTTTTATGTGTAGCCCATCTTTCAACCTTTCCTTTAAATTTGAGTTTCAAATTTTTCTAGAGTTTGTTTTCAAAATATTTTTGCATATTCTGGAATAACTTGATTTTATATGAATTTATAATTTTTTCTCATCTTATTTGGATCACAATTGCAGAAGATATTCATAAATGAAGCTGGCTTGGTTTTGGAAAGACAACAGAAAAGGAAATACATCTTCTCACGCGGCAAAGTGTCTTTACCTTCACTCACTGACCACTGGGGCCCGTCGGCAGTGAGAAGAAGCAGAGGGGGAGCCAGGGCACAGTAGCGCCGCAACTCCGGTGAGGCTCCGGCGCGGGAGATGTCACAGAAAGGATGATCTGGCCGAGGCGCATCAGATGGAGGGCTTCGCGCTGGCTGGTGGTGACCGAAACAGCGCGCCACCAAGCTTTATGTGGTAGCAATGGAGGAAGTTAGTTGGGAGCAAAAATTACAAGAAATGAGCTCGAATGGGTAGCAGATTAAGCATCAGGGAGTAGTACTCGTTCCATTTCGCTAGTTTGTGGAGTCAGAGAGCAACTGTGATGTTCCGCCACCATGCGCCGGCCGTGAAGAAGAAGGAGTGCGGTGGCGGTGGGTTTTCGCATGAAGTAGCTCAAATATATTTGAGGGTTATTGATCCTTGGGGAGCAAGGGCGATAAAACCCGAAGCAATTTGAAAATGGATTGCTCTATTACTCGAATCACTTTCGGCTTGGAGCTTCAAAGCTCTCGATCATGGCGGTTTGTACTGAGAATTTGAGCTGTTTTGGTGGGGGAGAAAGGTGGGAGAGGGGAAGTGAAGCGCAGGCAAAAGCGGTCTCGGGGGTCCCTTTTATAGGCGAGGAGATGTAGATGAGCCTGCCTCGGTCCAGAGCTCGGCGGGAAGACTCGCGACTGCACAGGAGAGGGCATGGGCGCAGCAGGGTCAGGGCACGGTTGAGCGGCGCGAAACGCGGCGAAGAGCTCCGCGTGGCCCGGACCGTCTCAGAAGTCGTCGGATGACAAGAGCTACAGCGGCGGGGAGGCTCTGTGGTGACGCGGGCTACGAAGCGCTGCTTCGGGGCGCCAGCGAATGAGGAAGAAGATGAGCAGAGCAGCGGCTGGCACATGGGCCCAACAGCGCTGCGACCCCACTGGCAGTGAGAGGAGAAGGAAAACATGTGCTCGGCTTAAGAACTGATCAAGATTCAGGGCATTGATTCAGATACTTGTCTTGCCTAGAAATTTTTCATAATTTTTCTACATGACTGATAGAAAATTATATTGATACCCTAAAAATTTTAGCTTAAAATACTGTGTACATAATTTATAAAAAATCTGAAGGTATATGGTGCACAGATTTTAGTTTTCTGTTTTTAAATTTTCTGGGAGTCCATATCTCCTCAAACTTTTCTGAAACTTTTTTCAAGTGTTAATTTTATATACAGTATACTTCAGTAAAAATTTAAATTAGATTTAATTTTTATTTATTTTATAAAAATTCTGACATTCTGATAGATGAATTTTCAGCTTTTCTGTAATTTAATTTTTAAATATAATAAACCTGGTTATTAATTTCTAATATTTTTAATTTTCATTTATTTATCTAGTCAGAGTATTATATAAAACTTTCAAGTGGAAATAATTTAATATTATTTTTATTAAATTCTGACACTGCCACTGTTGTTAGTCAAGGTTAATTAAATACCTTTCTTTTCACATTTCACTGTTTTATATAACTTTTAAAATTAATAATAGAGTCACTGGAGATGTTCTGAATTTTTATAAATTTTTATTTATTTTATTGTTATATATTGTTATTCTTATCTTTTCTTTATTAGTTAAGTATATATTAAAGGATTTCTCCATTGAAGAAAAATCAAAAAAATTCCAGGAAAAGTCAATAAAATCCACATAAATTCAGAAAAGCATCAATGAATATAATTAGAGGTTTAAGATTTAATTCCTCATTATATTTTGTGTTTTGTGATGAAGAGAAAAGGAAATCAAAGAAATGAAAGATTGCTTTTAGAACCAAAATTCAATGTAATTTTTTATTATATGGAATTTCGAAGTGAGCTTATATTTTCATATTTTTTTTGATATGAAATTTCATTTTGCAGCTCATTCTTTCATTAAGTTTTGATTTCAAGATATTGAAGTAAACCATATTCCTAATTTCAATTCAAAGTTTTTACTTAATTTCATTTTCCAATTTTTAGTTTTAATTTTTATTATTTTGAAATTTTTAGGATGTTACAGTGGTCAAGCGGGTCGACTCGTGCACACAGGCAACGGGAGCTCGCACGAAGGTGGCTGAGCGCGGGAGTGCACGGTGAGCATGGATGACCTTGCTGTCGTGCTCGGGTTGCGCGGAAGGTATCCTCCATTGCTCCTCTGGCGTGGCAGCACGTTCTCTCACGCTCACTCACGCTGTCGCTTCGCCAGCCACCTCTCACGCTTCCCGAACGCGGTAGAGGACATGTATCGCCTGCTATGCTTTCTGCAGTGGGAGGGACCATTTTTACAAATGCATACACTAGGACGCTAGATTTATAAAAAATAAAATACATAGAGCTATATAAGCAATGATTTCTTTTTCTTTCACTCTCCCTCCCTTGCCTTTTTCTTGCACGTGTGACACAATGACACCATCACCCCAAAAATTCCCCACCTCTCCTCTTCCAATCGTCGCCGCCTCCGCATTTTCTTGCTGCCAAAATCCAACTTTATCTCCCCCCCTCCTATCAGCCTCCACCTCATTCTCCACCACGTCGGCCACACTCCTCCCTCACCTCATGCCGGACTCCTCCATTTTTGTTGTATTACCATGGTTAGATCTAACTGATTCGGTTGGGTTAATTTATTAACCATATTGAAGGAGACAGGAGGCTATGGCTGCATGTTTTAAGAGGGTGGACGCGGTGTTGAGGTGGCAGATCCACGTATCAGTGGCTTAAAGTCACAAGAGCGTAGGCGGGAGGAAGTTTGAAAATTACCATCATTACACTCTAATTCATCTAATTCACTGTATGTAGTCTTTAAAAATTACCATCCCAAAAAGTTCATAGTTTACCCTCGATTGATAAGACGGGCTATGTACTTCCTCCATCCAAGTTTATAAAGATTATTTTTTGAATAGTCTTGTTCATAAATATAAGACATATTTCATATTTCCATACAAAAGTAATGTGATGTTTCCTTTATACCTCTAATAAATACATATCTTTACTTTAAATTCTCTATATGCATGCATTGAGTATAATACTTTGTGATAATAATGAAAGGTAGCTTAGTAATTTTTTATGTTTTCTTGATCTATATATTAAGAAAAAATACGTTTTATAAACTTAAACGGGAGAGTAAAATAGATGAGAAAACGGTGACCGCTACTTTTGGACCAAGTGCACAACTTTTGCACAGACGATGCTCCTTTAAATGGTAAAGAACAAAGCACAATTCCCCAAAAAATTAAAAAAACACAAAACAAAACCGGCTTTTCCGATTCGTTTTAATAACATGTCAGATGCTGTCTCATTAAAGTTATTGTTTGTGATTCGTTGATTTTAGTTAACAATTTTGTACTCAACAATTGGGAGGAAACGGAAGTAAGCTGTAATCCATCGGGACAGCCGTTCACAAAATTTTAAGGATCTTGCGTACCTGCGGCATGTATATTAAGCAAATCAATATCCAAAAGACAGTGAGATCTTCTGAATGTAAGTTGGCTACTGACATTTTTCTAGCTTCTAATGATCCCGTGCATGCACAAAATTGAGCAACGAAGATTCATCCAAATTAATTAGAAAATTCGAAGTTACAAATATCCATGCTAATTGGGACACTAAAGCATAGAAATTGCCATTTTTGGTGAAGAGAAAGAATAATCTGAAACTACATCTCTCACAGGGATTACAGAGGTAGTTATCTCTACTAATATAAATTTGCAGTTGGTGGTAGCAGTCCGTTCTTTCTAGCCCCCCTCTCCCCACCATATCTCCAATAATGACAGATCATTATAGCTAATTATTTTTTCATGATTTATAGCCAACCATATCTCTCTAAACATGGCTGATTATTATAGCAAAATCCCTGATTATTGCTGGTAATTAATAGCCGGCCAATCATTCCTTTTGTACTCTACATATGTTGTACAATTTTCACAGAATCAATCAAGGGAATTCATTCAAGATCTCCCATGTCGTGCCGCTGCGGCGAATGAACTCGACGAACTGATCAATAAGTGACGGACCGATGTACATAGCCGTGAGGCACAGGAGGCCAAGCGCCGCGGTCAGTAGTAACTGCGGCTACAAGGACAGCCAGAGCGCAACACCCATCGGGTGCCGTGACCTCAGCGCCGGCTAGTTGGATGTGAACAAAGCGTACGACGCTTCAGCGCGGTTGCCCGGCGACACCAGTGGGACGTCGTCGGTGATGAGAGTCATTGGCATACCCCTTGGAGATAAAACGGGTTGATCCAGCTAAATGTCGCGCAAGAGAGGAACGACGCGGCGGCCAACGGTGTAGCGGGCGCCTCGGCGCTGGTGTTTTCTGGTTCACCTTCATGTGCTCCGGCGTCACGGCCGGTGAAGCCAGTAATGGTTAGGTACGTCAGAGGCATAGAGATGAGTAAACCGGCAAAGGCGAGAGGGTCATATGGGAAGAGCAGCGAACTGTCGGCGTAGCGGACCACTGTTGAAACGGAGAAGAGCGCGGCGCGGAGGGCGGTGGTGATCCAGAAGACGCGGAGGTGCAAAGACTGGGTGGCGACGGTGGCCCCTTTCTCCGAGGCGATTGACCACGCGACCATGGCGTGCACGACGAAGTGGGCGGCGAGGAAGGCGGACTCCACAACGCGCAATGGCGTGCTCGGCAGGAGGAAGAACGTAAGCGTGAGGAAGACGGCGGACGCTGCGGCGAAGACAGCGGACGCCCCGAGTGCGACCGCGTAGCGGCCAGTGGTCCAGAATGGCGGTGGCTTCGGCAGCAGCGCCTCGTGCTCGGGGGAAGCCCCCATGTCGCCCCTGTGAAGGTGGTGGATGACGAGGATGAGCGAGGCGACGAGGAAGACGAGGTCGATGGCGCCGAGGAGCACGTGCTGCTGGCATGGCGAGAGGAAGAGGAACGCGAGCTGGTAATATAAATTGCAAAAAAGGATAAAAAATGATTGATTGATTTTTGAGATTGGTAATATATATTGCTACATACAATATATTTGGTTTTAATACATACCGGAGAAGAAACCATAAAATTTTTTGTAATTGGGAGAAATAGATGTTTGATCTTGTAGCACAATTTTCTTTTATTGCTTGACCTTTATGTTTCGTTACCAATTTTATTTTTCGTAGCAACGCACGAGCATTGATAAAGTATCTTGTAAGCTTCCAATAAAGTCTATTACGCATGCAATTTCTCATATATAGCATTAACAATTTTGTTGCCGTTGTGCTTATAAAGATATACACCATGCCAAAGCTGGTGTTGTCCCCTCCTGTGTCTTTTGCTTTAGTTGTCCACATGTTGGTTTCTCTGTGACCAAGAACCTACAATCGATGGGGCATTTGATATATTTTCAAGGTTCTTATCTCCGGTCCTTGTTTCAATTTGTTCACTAAGAGCATCTCCAATGATGTCACTTCAACTAACTATAAGGGTGTCATCTCAGCATTTTACTTAGATGGAAGAGAGAAAATGAGGAGAGAAATATAGATCGCCGGCTACTAATTTATAGCCAGGCTATAACTAAATCCAAGGCACTTATTATCTATTACATGTGGGCTAATATTTAATTTTATAGACAATGCTATAGCTAATCCATTGAAGAGATTGTCTATATGCTATCTATAGATATTATGAATATTTTTTATAACTAGTACTATTGAAGATGCTCTAAAGATTGCTGCTGTGTTGTCTCCACTTATTACTGGAGCAAACCAGCATGTCTTGTCTACCCATTTATTCTCACCAGGAGAAACTTCAGCCTTGGGCACCCTTGATTTTGCAGTAAGAAGGAAAACCGTTGGATGTCACCCTTAGGAGACTGCTTATCGAATAATTAGGGGGTGTTTGGGACAACTCCAGCTCCATCAAAATCTGTGGAGTTGGTGGAGTAGGGTATTTCTAACTCCAGAAATTTGTGGAGCTAGAACTGTAGGTATATTAAGAATGTTTAGGTAGATCATCTTGTTTACATTTTAGACTAAAAATATAAACTTAATTCACTTTATTTTTGCCTATAAGTTTCAGATCTGAGCTGGGATCTGGAGCTCTCCCAAACAGGACCTTAGTGTTTGTCAAACTTCGACTCAAAAACAGAACAATGAAACATCCAAACTGCTTTCTTACAATTAAACCAAGTTTGGTCCAAGTTTACTTCTTATGTGAACTCATGTATTTTATGGTCTTACTGACCATCAAAAAATTTTCTACGGCTCCCCTCCCCCTGGGTTTTCACTATTCACCATATTTGTCTTGCACTTTTTGGTTAATACTAGGTGGAAATTTCATGCTATCTTGCACTTTAAAAGTCACAAATTTTCATGCTGGTTAGAGCATGAATGCACAGAACTGTTTGGTAAATGAATGTGTGGAATGGAAACCACTGTATTTCTCACCGGGCTCACAGGGACAGTTATCTCTACTACTTCTAATTTTGAGTTGGTGGCGGTCCGTTCTACAATTTCTAATCCCTAAACTACCCCGCGCACACCGCAGCCCACCCCCAACCCCACGCGCGGACGACTCCGCCCGCGTCTCCTTTCCGCCAGCCCTAGCGTCCCCCGCGTCTTCTTTCCGCCCGCGCCACCACCGATCTGCCCCCGCGTCGTCTTTCCACGGTTGCGAGGGGGCATTTCCGTCTTTCCACGGCCCCCACAAACCCCGAAATTCAAAATCCCACAGCCGAGAGCGGCGTCTCCATTCCCCACTCCCCGATTCGATCCAGCCCCACCGCACCGACGACGACGCGCGCCGAACCCTAGGCCACGACCATGCGGCGGACGACGGCAATGGCGGCGGAGGCGCAGCCCCTGGAGCGGGTGCGGTGGCGGATCGGCGAGAGGATCGGCTCTGCCTCCGCAAGTTGAGGGATGGGGCTGCTCGCTCATCTCCAAGAGCCCTCCCGCCGCACCGCTTTCTTTGCCAGCGACGCCCGTGTCGGGTGGCGGCGCTGGGGAAGGAGGAGGAGAGGATAACCCGCCGATCCGGTGGCGGAAGGGCGAGCTGATTGGGTCTGGCACATTCGGGCAGGTCTACCTCGGGATGAACTTGGACACCGGTGAGCTCCTCGCAGCAAGCGGTGACTTGGTTTGGCGGCGACGGGATTAGGTTTTTACGATTTGTACTTTTGGATGCATTCGCTTATTGACTTGCTCGTTTTATGATTTTCGGCTCGTGTTTTGATCGGTAGCAACGCGACGCGGGAGAAGGCCCAAGTTAGTAACTTTTATCCAACCGCTTGTCTGTTCGATTAGCAAATAAGAATTTATAGGCTTTTCTTTGATATGGAGTGCTCTGTGGTTTTGGTTTTTATGGTTAGGTGCATATAAAAGAGCTCGAGGAAGAAGTGAAGCTCCTCAAGAACCTATCGCACCCCAACATTGTGGTGAGTGGTTGCGACACGAACTACAAAATTGATTTCTTTAGGTAATTGCTGTGATGTTGTTGTTTGATCTATTTGTCGTTGTTTGAGAAGAGGTACCTTGGGACCGTCAGGAGGAAGACACATCAATATTTTGTTGGAGTTTGTTCCAAGAGGGTCCATTCGATTAGCTTCTTGGGAAGCTCGGTTCATTCCCGAGGTCAAAGTAATCTTCAATCTGTGTAGTTTACAATTTCCTTGGATTTCATTGCGGAAGGACACTTATCCGCTGCATATGTTGATCGGGTTGTTAGGAAGTATACTAAGCGGCTTTTGCAAGGGTTGAGTATCTGCATAGCAATGCAATAATACATAGAGATATCAAGGTACAAACTCAAAGTCGATGCAGTTAATGACATATTTTTTAACCCTTGATTGTTTGGTTGTTTTCCTTATTGTGACGATTCCGAGATATTATGAAATTTCAGGGTGCAAACATTCTTGTTGATAACAAAGGGTGCATTAAACTTGCTAATTTTGGGGCATCTAAGCAAGTGGTGAAGTTGGTAAGATGGAAAATATATGTTCAATGTCTTTATTAAGGTCGAGAGTAATGCGAGAAGTCATGTAGCACGTTCTTTTATCAAACTTGCAAAATAGAAGCCTTCATCTACTTGTCAAGAGTCAAGACAATGATTATTAAAATAGTATTCAAGACGATTATTAAAATAGTATTTCACAACATAGTAGAATATTTTACATTCTTGTTTGAAGAGTTTTCCAAAACAATCCTATGAATTATTCATCAATCCCCTGTCTAATTATGCCATCGATTATGAATTCTTAGCTATTGCCTTTGAACACCGATCTGGGTGAAGCATGAAAGAGTGAGTTTTGTCCCATGCAGGGCTTACATTCAAGGAATAAGATGTTTGCTAAACTCTTGTAATTTGTACAATGGGAGAAAAAAGGCATGTAGAATAGGGAAAAGGAAGCTTAATAAGGTTACATTGTGCCTTTGGAATATTAAAAAATGTGATAATCTCATAGGAGCATATGACCATATCAGAGCCTGCAAAAATGAAGTATGAACATATGACCATAGCAGAGTCTGCAAAATGAAGTATAGATGCTCATACATTTAATTATAAGAATAGCAATGTTTAATAATGCAAAAGTAAACAGTTGATATAATGATATGTAGTGATGTGGTCTATTTTCATTACAGTTGGTACTTTTATCAATAATCATATTTTCTATTTCTAGCAATCTGCCACGGTTGTACATTGCAGTATCCATGCATATGTGGTTAGTCATTTTAGTATAGTACATTGCAGTATCCATGCATATGTGGTTAGTCATTTCTGCTAATGATGTGATGGCAGGGCACCATTGTCAACGAATTGGATTACTGAGTATTCCTTGTTTTTCCTTTGCATACTTCTAGATCTCAATCTCGCCCTACCGGAAGTTAAATGCCATGACAAAAGCGGGTTGTGTATCTCATGTCGATTCTTGTAACTTGATTTTGCACTGTATGACTCACAGTAACTTATCGATTCCTATAACTTGATTTTACACCTATATGACTCCTGTAACTTAATAGTTTTTGCTCTTACCTTTTCTTTTCAAGTTATCAAGTCTTTGCATGGCAACATAGAGGTACAGTTCTTATTTTCAACCCGAGTTCTATTCTAATGTAAAGAATTTAAGATTGCAAAGGAACACTTAATTTTAACGAGTTGCACACTTGTGTGGTTACTTGACCCATCAAGTCTTGTACGTGGCTTACATGCATTTTTAGATATGCATATGGTGCTAACTGGGCTGGGATGCAGTCTTACCCTTAGAAATAGAATCTCACAAAAAATATTGTCTACAGAGAAGTATTCACATCGTAGACAAGGTTTTGATAAAAAGTGTTATCCAAATCGTGTTGCAATGTAACCGTTTATTTTCAGATCTTTCGGGACTTATACCAAGATTATCATTTCTAAAATTGTTTTAATATCATGAATGCCTGAATTCATGTTGGAGGAGAAACCATAAAAACTTGTGTAATTTGGAGAAATAGATGTTTGATCTTGTAGCACAATTTTCTTTTGTTGTTTGAGCTTTATGTTTTATTACCACATTTTTTTTCGTAGCAACGCACAGGCATTGAACTAGTAGCTTACAATTTTACCAGAGTGCATTACTCCGTGGTGCATAATTCCACTTACATCAAACTGCATGTTGGTACAAAATGTGGTTCTTATTACCAAATAGTTTCCGAGGAGCACGGTGGTTCAAAAGATCACAAATCCGACAACTGGTTTAAAAGAAAAGTTCTCCGGAAGATTAGTGATCTCTACTGATATAAATTTGCAGTTAGTGGCAATGGTCCGTTCTTCCTAGCCCCCCTCCACCATATCTCCAATAATGGCCGGTCATTATAGCTAATTATTCTTTCCTGATTTACAGCCATCCATATCTCTCTAAATATGGCTGATTATTATAGCAAAATCCCTGATTATTGCTGGTAATTAATAGTCGGCCAATCATTCATTTTGTACTCTATATATGTTGTACAGTTTTCACAAAATCAATCAAGGGAATTCATTCAAGATATTCCATGTCGTGCCGCCGGGGCGAATAAACTCGACGAAATGATCAATAAGTGACGGACCGACGTACATGGCCGCGAGGTGCAGGAGGCTGAGCGCCGTGGTCAGTAGTAACTACGGCTAGAAAGACAGCTATAGCGCGACGCCCACCGGGTGCCGTGACGCTAGCGCGCACCAGTTGACGTGAACAAAGTGTACGACGCTTCAGCGTGGTTGCTCGGCAACACCAGTGGGACGTCGTCGGCGGTGAGAGTCATTGGCTTACCCCTTGGAGATAAACGGGTTGATCCAGCTAAACGTCACGAGAGAGAGGAACGACGCGGCGGCGCACAGCGTGGCGGGCGCCTTGGCGCTGGTGTTTTCTGGTTCACCTTCATGGGCTCCGACATCATGGCCGGTGAAGCCAGTGATGGTTAGGTACGCCAGAGGCATGGAGACGAGTAGGTCGGCGAAGGCGAGAGGGTCATCTGGGAAGAGTAGCGAACCGTCGACGCAGCGGACCACCGTCGAAGCGGAGAAGAGCACGACGCCGAGGGCGGTGGTGATCCAGAAGACGCGGAGATGCAAAGACTAGGTGGCGGCGGTGGCCCCTTTCTTCGAGGCGACTGATCACGCGGCCATGACGTGCGCGACGAAGTGAGCGGCGAGGAAGGCATACTCCACAACACGCCATGGCGTACTCGGCAGGAGAAAGAACGCGAGCGCGAGGAGGACGGCGGATGCCGCGGCGAAGACGGCAGACGCCCCGAGCGCGACCGTGTAGCAGCCAGTGGTCCGGAATGGCGGTGGCTTCGGCAGCAGCGCCTCGTGCTCAGGAGAAGCCCCTGTGTCACCCTACAAAGGCGGTGGATGACAAGGACGAGCGAGGCGACGAGGAAGATGAAGTCGACGGCACCGAAGAGCGTGCGCTGTGGGTATGGCGAGAGGAAGAGGAATGCAAGCTGGTAATATAAATTACAAAAAGGGATAAAAATAATTGATTGATTTTTGAGATTGGTAATATATATTGCTACGTATAATATATTTGGTTTTAATTCATACCGGAGAAGAAACCATAAAAACTTTTGTAATCGAGAGAAATAGATGTTTGATCTTGTAGCATAATTTTCTTTTATTGCTTGACTTTATTTTTTGTAGTAACGCATAGGCATTGATCTAGTAAAACTAGTACAAAACAATTCTTCTTGGTCAATAACTCGTTGATTCTACTAGACAGAATGTCGAGTTCGTAGCACGTATTATACAAAGACGGCAGATTATTAAGCCCGTGATTGTCTCAGATAGGGACTCTTTAGTCCGAGTCGGCAGCGGTTAATTAGCAGATCTGGCCCATGTATTTGGACTTAGGGCCCAATTTGAGTAGCTAGCAGGTTTCTAGCCCTAATAATTCTTTTAGAGCCCACTAGCCCTAATAATGAAGCCAACACTGCACACAAGCATTCGCAGTGCGCTCTACGCTCTATCGGGGCGCATTGTCTTCTCCGGTAGTCCGGTCATCATCTTCTGTTCCCGCCACCTGTTCGACGGAAAGCGGATCTGCCGACGAGTGAGGTGAGGCGAGGTTGTTGCGTCGAGATCTTCTCGTTTCTCCTCTATTTCCACCGTGTTCTTTGGCATCTCATTTGTTTCCACTCACGCAGGGCGCGCACCCTCCCGCCACCTGTTCGACGGAATGCCTCGGCGGCGCACCAACAGGAAGTGCAAGGGAGCGGCTGCGGGGAGCGGCGAGGACCGCCTCGGCGCCCTCCCGGGCGCGCTCCTCCACCACGTGCTGTCGTTCTTTCCCTCCCACGAGGCCGTGTGGTTGAGCGTGCTCTCCCGTCGCTGGCGCGACCTCTGGAGGTCCGCGCCCGTCCTGCGCATCACCGACGTGATCAGCTGGGGCAGCCCGGCGACGTTCAACAAGTTTATGAACCATCTGCTGCTCTTGTGCGACGCCTCGCCTCTGCACGAGCTCGATTTCTGTACCTGCACACACATGGTTCAAATGCTATCTCGTGCCTTTGCTGATAGCGTGGAGCCATTCCGGTACGTTGAGCTGTGGATCCGGTACGCTGTAATACACAATGTTCGGGTGCTCAGAGTCGATGTTCGCTCAATGGAGAAACCCCTGCTGCAAGTCAACATGCCTGTCATCTCCCAGCACTTGACGACCTTAGTGCTTTGGCGTGAAGAGTTGGACAAACGTGGTCTAGATTTCTCACGCTGTCTTGCATTGGAGGACCTTGATATGCATTCTTGCAGAATTTCTGCCCACACGATATCGTCCCAGTCACTAAAGCACCTCTGTGTCGATGGGTGTAGCTTCACTTGCAACTTCCGTACACAGATTTATGCCCCAGTCTTGTCTCACTACGACTGAGTGAAATTCATCGCATGACTCCTTTGATTGAAAGCATGCCTTTGCTAGTAACAGCATTTGTCAAGCTTGGCTTTTACTGTATGGATCGTTGTAGCTATAGCTACTATGGAGATTGGCGTTCAAATACATGTGTTGCTTGTTATGGTAATCGCGACGGCAGTGACAAGTGTGTGATTCTCAGTGGTTTGTCCAATGCTACGAATTTGGAGTTGATAGCTAATGATGGAGTGGTACGTTTGCACTTCTAACTTATCTCCTAGTGTTTTTGGGCCATTCACAGTATTACATGTTCATAAATTTTACACTCTAACAAGCTTCTTATGTTTGTTACCACCAGTCGTGTTTTATAAGTTTACATTTTTCAATCACAACATCCCTGAAAATTTATTTGTGTGTGTGTTGATTGCATTTTACCGTTTTGGTACCTCTGACATCCAGCTGTTTTTGACTTTTGAGAATCTGAAAATAGTTAGACTCATTTTAAGTTCTGCAAGACTTCACTCGATATTGCTAGGATAAGGATATTTCTGTGTCTGGAAAGAGAACCTTATAAAGTGAGAAGTGGACTATTGACCTGTTCTGTTATCTCTTGATTTTGCTTTAAAAATCTATCCAATGTTCCTATTCAGTTTATCTTGTCTGTGAAAATTGTATATTTATTTATTTTCTTTATCCAGCGCATTTTCAAGCAAGACTTGACATGGTACCCCGCATTCAGCAAGTTAAAAACTTTGCTACTAAATGAGTGGGTTGTTGCCCATGATTTTCATGCTCTAGCTTGCTTTCTCCAACACGCAACAATTTTAGAGAAGCTCACACTTCAACTTTGGAAGGTATATGCATTCTAATATGCTAGTCGATGTCTTATCAAAGTATGCATGATTGATTGAGCTAACATATTTTTCTCTGTTATAGGAACATGAACATATGGTGAAAATGGAAGAAAGTCGCTGTCCAGTGGAAGAACTGCTTCAATCTGAGCACCTTAAAATAGTCAAAGTCAGATGTGTAAAGTTTCATGAATGGGTTCACAAATTTTTGAAGATCTTGAATACCTATGGCATAACTCCTGAAAAAAATCACTATCCAGATTACTTAAAGTCCATCCGTATGTAAGTTACATTCTATTCCTTTTTTAAGTTAAATATTGGAATTCCGCATGCTTCTTATGTACTATGTTTGCTTATGTGTCCTAAAGCAGGTAATGAGAAAGCTCTCAAAATAATTAGTAGTAAATGTTTGAAATGCGTTGGTTGAAAATGAAAAGTTTCAAACTCCTCACATATGTTGAGGAAAAAAGGAATTAAGTGCTGTGCTTTGATTTTGTTAGTAGCAATTATCTGGTATGGTATTTAGAGTTGTCATGGGGGGAAAGTTGCATGGAACGAGGAGATCAGTAGCAGTTGCATAATTCATCAGCAGCAGTTTCGGCAGAAGGGAGTTAGGCATGGGATCATGCGGCAGGGTCCAGGCAGTGCCCGAGTTCAGGAGTTGTTAGAGATAGATTCTTGTTAGGGAGTTTGTAATCAGAATCAGAGATGAGTTTTTAAGGATAGAGTTCGATTGTGTATCTATTCTGGTTGTTTTTCTAGTTAAGAGTCCTAGGTGATTAGGAAGTTGGTCAAAGACTTCTATAAAAAGGCATCTAGTCGTATAATTGGGATTAAGCCAGAAATAAATGTATTTCCTCACCTATTCTTCCTATCTCACCTACATTGTCTTCTCAGCCTTCAACACCGTCTGTCATGCTGTCTTCCTCACCATGGTTCCACTTGGGCCCATGCCTACAACCGAGAAACCTCCCACCTTTCATGATTGTGTGTTGCACAGGCTAGGTGTGGCAAGACAAGTGGTTCAAATGAAGCACTATTTTTGTACAGAATCACATTTTGTATCAAGTTATTGCAACCATGTAGGTCATTGGCGTTATTTGAATGGCACTACTTTTAGTATTGTTTCGAGATGCTCTCTAGGAACACGAATATTAATTAGAGAAATTAAACACTGGAACTATCCATGTTAAATGGGAAAATGACGCCACTAGTTGTGGATCTCAGTCAGGAGAAAAGGGAAAATTACATCTAATGCATCTTGAAACAGCTCATGAAGGTGTTTAATTGCTTAATGAAAAATGACATATCTTATATATCAATTATGTAGGTTTAATATGATGCATTGATCTGATTTAATATATCTACTATTCTTTTACGTTGGCAATATCTTGTGTCATATGTTATGTAAATAATTTTTCTCAAAGTTAAATTGCGCTAGTAACAGCTTACTTGTTGAGACTTGTGAATGTTCTGGTACTGCTTGAATCTTGGAGTTAAATTTACTATATGACTATTGTCTTTAAATAATTCACATTAAAGTTTAGTATTAAAAAATTGGATTTAGTTTCTAGCTGGCGCCTCCTACAGAATGAAAAATAGTTGGCTGTCTAGCGAAACCAATGTGGCATTGTGGAGCATAAAGGTTCACTGTATGTCAGGAATTGCTCTTTTGTATATCTCCAAGCACAAATTAAATGTGAACTTGAAATTTTATATGTTGGACTGGTGGTGGGTAAAATGATGACTATCCCAAATTTTATCATTTTTCCATGTTGATATGATGCTTGAATCAAAACGATTGCTTTGTAAATGAATCAGGAACATAGAGGTCTGAACTCAGAAGGCTATTAGAATTTTTTGTAAAATGTTGTTTGCAGTCTGGTAGTAGATGCTCGTTCTTGTGGTGGCTATATATTTGCTGTCTGCCGTGCTCAATCATTTGGGTTTGTTCTTTTCGTCTCCTACTAGCTGCGCATCTATCAAAATAACCGGTCCTAATCTCGGTATCCAGTTTATCTTGCACCTTTTCCCTACTTGCTGGTTGCACATGTCATTATGAAACTCCAACTGTTTGTGTCTTATTTTGCATATCGTACTCTGCTATTGGGAAAAAACATAGCGCTTGTTCTTCATCGAGGATATAATGGTTTACAATTCTTCTTGATGGTAGTTTTGATTCTATCGATTTGTTCTAGACTTCTAGTGCCACTTTGAGTCGTTATTGGTTTGTTCACTGAGATGCCCGTGATTTGTTTCACTTCTCTGTTCTTACTACCGGAGGAAATCATCATATCTTCACTAGAGGCTTGGTTTCTATAATAATAATAATAATAATAATAAGGTTCCACATAAAACACTAAGGTGTGAGGTAGGCGGAAATGGTCTTATGTGATGTTACCCTCATAAGTCTACTTATCAAACAACAATTTTGGTTGAACTTCTTATTAATAATAAATATATCCAGTTTCTCTAAAATAAGGTCAGATGTTTATCAATGATAGATTAAGTTTGTGGTGAATCCAAATGTGTTATGAAAAGGAGCAAAATACCATATCAAAATCTTTGCTCTTGCACTGATGGAGGCAGAACATGATGGATATGGTATTATCAGTGCTTCTTTCAGGGCGCCAGTGATTCATGGTTGAATCCATATCACTAGAAATGGACATAACTTTATGACAGTAGCCATGGACATATGCAAAGGCCTGCAGGATAACTTACAGCACCCCGATAGTATAAGACAGGTTAACATACAGCACCCCATTAGTACAAGACTTGCAGTTTTACTTACAGCACCCCATTGTTCCAAGCAGGTTAAAACAGCTCA
Organism: Guadua angustifolia; assembly: GCA_036346375.1. Taxonomy (NCBI): domain Eukaryota; kingdom Viridiplantae; phylum Streptophyta; class Magnoliopsida; order Poales; family Poaceae; genus Guadua; species Guadua angustifolia. The sequence continues at coordinate 85,347 of JAYEVE010000206.1, read as the reverse complement.
TGGATTAAGAGCTATAAGACATTCAATATGTGCACTCATGTGGTTGTGTCATGAAGTGCTAGGCTTCTTTCTCTTTTACGGGAACACAAACGAATTTAAATACCACATACTTGAAAAGAAAAGGGAAGAAAATCAGTGCAGCATGCATCTCCATCAGCTCAATTCTTCAGCTACTTGTTTCCATTGCAACTTGAGGCTTTTCAGCATCTTCGTCTTACTAGCTCTGGCAATTGAACAAATCGATCAAATGACGTTTTAGTGGAGATTGTCTTCAGGAAGCTAGGTTAACTAGTACATTCTACTCCAAGTCACAACAATTAATCCACCATTTCCATGTCTGGAAACAATAATCCTACAAAGAAGGCACGAGGAGCATCATCTGAAACCTATCAGCTAGCTTATCCTTACAAAATGACAGGATTCAGAGACTCGTCGATATTACAAACCTTGGTGATAACTTTACTCAGGACTTCAGTCTGATATTTCTTCCTCCCAGTCTCTACTAATGGCATATTTCCATGTCTTCGGTTTTGATAGCCTAGGCCCTGAATCATAAATGAGTATTAGAGAATCTGTGCAAATCAATGTGTAATACAGGAGAATTAACTGGAGAATCTTATAGTGTATGGCACATTGTCCATGGAAGTTCAAAGAAAACCATTCTTTATTGTAAGAAAGGTGCAAGACAATTAAACAACTTATCTATCTTTGGACTGTGGTACATTTTGGAACCTAACTATTGGAGTTGAGCTTCAGCCGGTTCGATAGGATTTTGCTAAATCTGGTGACAAACTAAGGACCAAAATGCTCCTATCTCTGACCATCGAATCGACGAATGGTTTTGCATGTAGAAAATTAGTGCCAAATCAGAAGGCATACTTTATACAAATTCATACGTGACACTAGCTTGCTTGGTTGCATTGCACTTCGCTCAGTTCTTTTCTCTTTCTAAATAATTTTTAAAAAAATACATAACGCTCACTCCATTCTTAAATAGATGCTATTCTAGTATTTTGCGCAACAACTAAGGTGTGTATATAAAAGAACATAATATCCAAAGTAGTATAACCTTAGAAACATGTATGGATATACAAAGGAGGAAAAGGTAAAAAATTATCTCGGAATTTTAGAATGATATGTATTTAGAAATAAAAATCTAAAATGATATATATAGGAACCGTTGGAGCGAAAGTAAGTGGATGTATGAGTTTGTTGGAAGGTACCTTCAATACGAGGGTCTATATCTTTATCTTCCTCCTTAATGTGGGCCAGTTGTTGCTGCAGGCATGTAGGAAGTGACTTTATACCACGGCAGTTTCTAATGGTAAGGGCTTTAAGGGACATATATGATTGTGGCTTATTTGGTATGACTGCCAGGCAATCGCAAGAATTAAGTTCCAGGGATTCCAGTGATGGGAGCTCCCCCGAGCAAGATTTCAGTGATCTCAATGTGTTACAACCAAAAATTTTTAGTTCTTGCAGGGCATCCAGCTGGCCTGATAGGGACTCAATATTACTGCAGTAAAAAATGCTGATGTACGTGAGGGTCGAGGGAAGATTAAGAAGCTCTGAAATGCTATCACACATATATAGTGATAGAGATTCTAGGCATGGAAGGAAAAGCTCCGTGGCTGATGGCGACAGCCTTTGTACAGCTGTGGAGTGCATGATGTCAGTGCCAGGTTGAATTACTGCTAACTCTTCCTGCTGTAGTTCTAGACAACCATGTAGTTGTAGAAATTCCAGGCATGGCACAAAAAGCTCCGTGGCTGATGGCGACAGCCTTTCTATAGCTGTGGAGTGCATGGTGTCAGTGCCAGGTTGAATTAATGCTGACTCTTCCTGCTGTTCAACCTGATCTGTCCTCTCCAAACTCGCAACCAGATTCCGAAATTTCAACTCAAGCTTAGGGCAACCACTAATTTTCATTCTTTTGAGAGATGCCACGTTGAAGATCTCCACCAAACTTTCACAGCCCTCTATTTCTAGAGACTCGAGACATGGCAGGAGTTGACTCCTTTCTGATGTCGATTGGTCAGGAGGTTGTGCGTATCTAGTCAGTTTTCTGCAATATGCAATACTTAATGTCCTCAAGGATACCAAGCTTTGGAACTCTTTCTCTGGCCAGTGGACGAGCCAATCGCAGCCAACAATGCTCAAATCTTGAAGCTGTACTAAACTCATAATCGACTGAGGGGATTTATGGTTCTGTTTCTCCTTGCCGTCCACCAGGTCAGCCGGCAGTTCTATTTCCCCACCATGGTATACCAGGTTGCTACATCCAAGTATGGTTAATTCAGTGAGCTTCGGTGCTTGAGGAAAACTTGTTAGCTCTGGGCAATTCCTAATATTAGCATTCTCAAGGTTAGGAAAGGTGGAATGTTCACCATCTATTCCTTCCGTCATCCCCCAGCTCTTTAAACTATCTAAACCACATAGCCAGAATTTCTTTAATTGTGGAAATGCCGTTAATGCCGTTAGCTTCTCACACATCTCGATTTTCAGCTTCTCAAGTTGGGGAAACATTATCTGTTCTCTTTGCGGTCCATCTTTCAACCATTTCTCAAAATCCGGCATATTCCATAGATCAAGCTCCTTGAGTTTTGGAAATGTAAAGGATGCATCACCGCTGCACAAGAATTTTAATTTTTTCAAGCTAGACAAAATAAGAAGTTGTAGTTCTGGTAGCTGGCACGATGGAGAAACCTGCATTGCTTCTAGCTTCTCACAATCGATGATTGACAGCTGCTCAAGTTGAGGAAACATTATCTGTCCTCCTTGCCGCCCATCCATTTCCAACCATCTTTCGAAATCCAGCAGATCTTTTAGCACAAGCTTCTTCAGTTTTGGAAATGTAAAGGATGCATCACCGCTGCATAAGAATTTTAATTTTTCCAATCTACACAAAGAAAGAAGTCGTAGTTCTGGTAGCTGGCACGATGGAGGAACCTGCCGTGCTTCCAGTAATGCCGTTAGCTTCTCGCAACTCTTGATTGACAGCTTCTCAAGTTGAGGAAACATTATCTGTTCTCTTTGCCGCCCAACTATTTCCATCCATCTCTTGAAATCCGGCAGATATTTTAGCTTAAGCTCCTTCAATTTTGAAAATGTAAAGGATGAATCACCGCTGAACAAGAATTTTATTTTTTTCAACCCATTCAAAGAAAGAAGTTGTAGTTCTTGCAGCTGGCACAGTGGAGGTAGCTTCTGGAGATTCTTGCAACCAAACAAATGGAGCTCAACCACTTTTCGCAACTCACCCATCCGAAAAGTGGTGCCTCGGTAGCCATCTATCGTTAGAGCCTGCAGCCCATCATGAGGTTCTAGAAGCTCCAGCACCATATCATCATTATGTTGTTGCTCCTCCTCACTTGTCCATCTTAAAGTCAGCTCTCTGAGTTCCTTCTTATTTCGGAGCTTTGCCACTTTTGCTTCTGCTCTTGTCACATTTTCTAGCTGCCTTAGCTCTAGTCGACCACACAGGTTTAAATGCTGCAGCTCTCCAAGATTACTGCAATCCGAGTCAGCACCCACTACAAAACATGTTAGTGTCTGTAGGGAAGTGAGCCGGCTGAGGTCCGGCGGCATGCACTTCAACTCACTGCATCCATCGGTGTAGAGGTGACGAAGGGCATTCATGTACTTCATTTGCCTTGGAAGATGACGAAGACAAAAGCAGCCAGAAAGATTCAACGTTTGCAGGTTATACAGAATGCTTATATCTTCAGGAAGAGCTTCGACACGACTATCTGAGAGATCAAGATACCTCAGGTGACGCAAGTGCTTTGGTTTCAGTAGGAATGTACTCTGATTTGTACAGATTTCTAGTGCTCGCACTGAGCTATACTTTGATGGATGCTGCAACGAACCATATACTTTACTTCCATGACATAGCAGTGTTTGGATAGCTGGAGACGTTTTCTTCAGAGAATTATTCAAAAGAGCTTCTTGATCTACGCATGTCAATAACAAATGGCGAGCAGTACTTGGAAACAACTCCGTTTGACTAGGTCTCTCAGCTATAGTGACACATTCCTTTTGCATAACAGACTGTGCAACATCATGCATAAGATCATGGATTTTACATGTAATTCTAGAACAATACCCATGTATGCTTTTATCTTTGTCAATTGGGACATCCTTCACATCTTGAAAGAATGACCTTGAGGCCAGCTCACTGAATATCAATTGCCCCATGGTTTCAGGAGGAACTTCTTTTTGCTCTGGGATAAATCCATTTGCCATCCATAATTGGATCATATTGTCGACATCAATCTCGTAATCCTTGGGAAACACAGCACAGAAAGCAAAGCACTGCTTCATGTGTGATGGCAAGTAGTTGTAGCTGAGCTTGAGTATCGGTAAAATTCCAGTCTCGTCATCGCAGATGGTGCTTTTTCTTAACACAGCCTCCCATTCTTTCACGCTGGTCTTGGTACGCAGTACAGAGCCCAGTGCTGTTGCAGCTAAAGGAGAGCCAACACATCTCTCGACGATCTTATCAACTATTTTAACTAGCTCGGGCTTTTCCTCTTTCACGCTGAATGCTCTTGTCTTAATAATTTCCTCTATGAAGTTTTTCTCCAAAGCTGTGAGGTTGTAGGCTTCAACTGTACCCATTGCTTGAGCCACTCTTTCATCACGGGTTGTTGTCAGCACTGCACTACCAATGCCACAATGTTGAAGGCGGGTCTTCAACTTCTCCCACTTATCGGAGAAGGTATTCCTAGTTTTCCAGACGTCATCCAATACAAGGAGGTATGTCTTTCCGCTCACTTCCTTTTGAAGGCTATCCAGTGGTGAGTTGCTACCATCCTTATTCTTGGTAGCTTCTTCAACTATACTTTTAGCCAGGGAATCCACATCAAAGTTGTCAGACACACACACCCAGAGCCGCAACTGAAAATGCTTCTGAACGTCAGGGTCATTGTAAACAAGTTGCGCTAAGGTAGTCTTGCCCAGACCCCCCATTCCGACGATGGGAACAACTGTGAGATCCGGATTGCTAGCTTGACCACGCAGTATTTCAACGACATTCTTAATATCTTTGGCTCTTGATCTTTCAGCAATCTTCATAGGGTCGTCGATCTTTTGATCCGTCTGCCTCCATTTCTTGGACGACTGTGGTTGAGGGTGATATCTGAACCCAAAAGCATTCATCTCTGCTACAAGGACCTCAATACTCTGCACAATCTGGCGAAGCTTGTTGCCCATCCTGATACGGAACACATAGCGGTTGTGAGAAGGAAAGAGTTTGACTGTATCCACGACGCCGAGCTTGCCGTAGTGCCCATCCTTCCTGGCTTTGCGGCGGAGCGCCTCGTACTTGAACTCGTCGAAGGCATCATTCGCCTCGTATGCCACCGTCTTGAGCTCCTGAAGCCAGGCTCTGGCCCCTTCTCTTTCGGCAGCCTGCTCCTCGGCGTCAGTGATGACGTCCAGGATGGCTGGCAGCTTGCGCATAAGGATCTTATGCTGCTCCTCCATGCCCTCCATCACCTTGTACTGCTCCAGGAGGTAGCTGGACGCCTTCTCCTTCACAATGGAGACAAGCGGCCCGATAAGCGGCCCCATGATCAGCTCAGCCATTGCAGCACTCAGAGCTCCCAAGAACACACGCGCAGTGACACAGGGAAACACAATTGCAGAGTGGAGAAGAGAATGGCCGAGTAATAGCTTTCTGGAAAAGGATGCCGAGTAATAGCTTTCTGGGAGCCAAGTGGATGCATGGGTCCTATTTTGGTTGCATCAATTGCTACAATATACAATGACGTTTGTACAAAAGGTTGGTCAGCTTAAACAACACTCTTTTGTACAGCTTGATCCGCATTTTAAACCATTGAGAAGTCAACTCGCCATTCTTTGCGACAGCTCAATGTATAATTAGAAATTGTAAGAGTCAAATGTGTGTGTGAGACCTAGTTAATGCTCTAAATGTGATGTAAATCTGACCAAAGATATAGTAATTAAAACTAAAGAAATCTAGTTTGCAACCGAGAACTCGGTTCAATTTTTAACCGAGAAATCCAAGGACATCTGCATTCACATGTGAGGACATTTGTATTCACATCTGCATTCTATGCCTCCATTCAGTACCCTCACCATATGTGCCCGTATGTTTAAAGCGAAAGACAACCATGTAAAGATAGCACTGTCCTGAGTTTCCTTGTGCTCCGAATAATTATCAAAAAATTTTATGGCAAGGTTAATAATGCATCACGATCATCCAATCATAATTTCAAAATTTTCTAATATACTTTCAACCATTTTTCATGCGGACATCATTGCTATCTGAATTTTTAAAAATCCCTCAAGCTTCACTATTACCTAAAAATTTTTTGGAAAGATTAATGATATGTCAGAATCATGTACAAAAAAATTTAAATTTTTCTAACATTGTTTGTACTATTTTTCATTCAGTTCAAATTTGCAGATCAGCGTTTTAATATGATAATAGCAATTTTTGAATTTTTAAAAATTCCACGGGCTTAATAATATCTAAAATTTTTATGAGAACATCATTGATGTGTCAAAAACCTTTCAAATTTTTTGATATCATTTAAACTATTTTTCTTTCAGTTGAAATTTGCCAAAATTTTGGTAATTTTGGATTTTTTTCCAAAATTTCGCTGCAAAAAATGCAGATTTGAATTTTGCTTTTCAATTTCGTTCAAAATAACAAAATTTTACCGAAATTTTAAATTTCAGACGATGATGATATGTAAACCGACAATGAAATTTTCAAGCCTGGCGACAACAGCGCAACCGAGTAATACCCCCAATATTGATGGAAGAGTTCCCGGTTGGAGAGCCCCTCCACCTGTCACTTTTGCGATTTTGCAAAAAAAAACCCGCGTTTCTTGAAATTACGGATAGGTCCTTATCAATTACAAATAAGTCCTTCGCGATTTTTTGTGAGGGGAAGATTTTTTCCCGTTTCTCGCATTTGGGTCCCTCGCTCGCCATTTTACGGGAAAACCCTTCCGTTAAATTCAAATCGCGGAGAAGCCATTTTCTAATTTTTCAAGATAGCGGACAGGTCCAAAAACGTAACAATCAGGTCCTTGCTCCTTATGTCTAGGTCCTTTCTCCGTTTTTCCCGAGAAAAATTGTTTTCGTCAACAGAAATATGTGTGTAGACTTTTTTCCCATCTCGATTTTCCATCTCGATCTCTGATATTTTTTAAATCATGTATTATTATTTGGTGAACGCGTAGAGTGTTGGACTCGACAAAAGAATGTTGTCGTTTCTAATACTTTTTCAACCTTTTCCCTCTAGGCTTTTTCCCCACCACGGGTTTTCCACCTCGGTCTCCAATATTTTTCAAATAATTCGTCGAAAGAGATATTTCTACAACTTTATCTCTATTCCCCCCCCCCGTTTCGCTCATTATTTCGACGATTTAAAAAATAAAACGCCGCCGGAAAAAAATGTAATTTTTTCTACGGGAAAACGACACGCGTGGTGTGTTACGCCGCGAAAAATTTTGTATCCTTTCAGTCGTTCCGCTCTTTATTTCGACGATTTAAAAAATAAAACAACGCCGAGAAAAAAAAGAAAATTTTTCTACGAAAAAACGACATGCTCATACGCCGCGAGTCTCTGAGATTTTTTTAAACATGTGTTATTACTCGGTGAACGCGTAGAGTGTTAGACTCGACAAAAGAATGTTGTCATCTCTAATAGTTTTTCGCCACAACTTTATCTCTCTATTTTTTTCCCCGTTTCGTTCATTATTTCGACGATTTAAAAAATAAAACGCCTTTAAAACGCCGCCGGGAAAAAATGTAATTTTTTCTACGGAAAACCGCGGAAAATTTTGTAGACTTTCAGCCGTTCCGCTCGTTATTTCGACGATTTAAAATAGAAAACAACGCCGAGAAAAAAAGAAAATTTTTCTACGAAAAAACGACACGCTCATACGCCGCGAGTCTTTGAGATTTTTTTAAACATGTGTTATTACTCGGTGAACGCGTAGAGTATTAGACTCAATAAAAGAATGTTCTCATCTCTAATAGTTTTTCACCCTTTTCCCTCTAGACTTTTTCTCCACCGTGGTTTTCCAGCTCGGTCTCCAATATTTTCCAAATAATTCATCGAAAGTGATATTTCTACAACTCTATCTCTCTATTTTTTCCCCATTACGCTCATTATTTCGACGATTTAAAAAATAAATCACCACCGAAAAGAAAAAGTAATTTTGTTGCTGAAAAAATGGCACGCACGTCGTGTTACGCCGCGAAAAATTTTGTGTTCTTTCAGCTGTTTCCCTCATTATTTCGGCGATTAAAAAAATAAAACTCTGTCGAAAAAAAATATACGAAAAAACGGCCGCGCGGCGTATTACGCCGCGAAAAAATTCTAGTTTAATCAATAGCTTGCTTTAATCCTAAAGCGCGCCCACCCCCGGGCTTTCCTGTTTCTAGATGCGATTCCCTTGCGTGCAGTCCACTCATCCACGCATTCCTGTCTCTCTATATTGGAGAGCCCTAGTTTGTCTTTATTGGCCTGAGCTCAACGATCATGTGCAGAAATCACTGCGTTTTGTGCAGTCGAAAATATAATGACCAGTGGAAAAAAGACGAACAAGCATGCAGTAACAACAAAAACTAATCCGTCTGTGACCTTTCCATCGTTTACCGTGATTTTACGTACTTTCTACATCAAATAAACTGCACAGTCATCTGCAATGCGGAATACTTACCATCCAAGATCAACGAAAACCAACTGAAACTTATCGTGTGATCGCTCCTTTTCAGTGTTTTTGTCCACAGCTCACCACACATATATATATAGTTAAGGAAACACTACGTGTAATAAATAGTTACTGAGAAATGCCATGCATACCCTATTTAATGATATGAAAAACCTCTTAACTGCTTCCAAAGCATTTAAGTAGATGTAAAGAGTGAAAAAATTATAATAATTACACTCTAGATTTTCTCTACCAGCCTTCACGTCACTCTCTACGGTGCTGGCCTCACTCCTCCATCACCTCATGCCAAACTCCCTTTCTATTGCATGATTGCATCAGTGTGGTTAGATATAGCTGGTTCATGTTGATTTAATTTATCAACCATACCGAAGAAGAAAGATGCAGGAGGCTATGGCATCATGGTTTAGTAAGAGAATGGACACGGAGTTAAGATGTCAGAGGGAGAAAGGTCGAATTCACAGGAGCATAGGTGAGTAGAAGTTTGAAAATTACCATTGTTGCGTCCTAATTCACCTAATCTACTGTATATAGTCTTTAGAAATTACCATCCCGCAAAGTATACGGTTTACCGTCGTTTCACGAGAGGAGCCCACGTAAAATGGATGAAAAAACGGATACAGGTATTCACCTGTAGCTCTCTGATCCATTGAATAACCATGTGAATGCTACTTTTGGACCAAGTGCACTGACGATGCTGCTTAAATGGTAGCAGGAGCAAAGCACAATTCCCAAAAATAAGGTTAGGGCATCTCCAATGGTGCCACTTCAGCTAGCTATAAGGATGCCATCTCAGTATTTTGCTTAGGTGGAAGAGAGAAAATGAGAAGAGGGATATAGACCGGCTACTAATGTATAGCCAGACTATAACTGATTCCAAAGCACTTATTATCTATTACATGTGGGCCAATATTTAATTTTATAGATAATACTATAACTAATCTATTGGAGAGGTTATCTATATGCTATCTATAGATGATATGGACATTTTTTATAACTAGTACCATTGGAGATGCTACAGCAAACAAGACAGGCCTCCACTTGTCTTTTTGCTTTAGCTGTTCACACGTTGGTTTCTCTGTGCCCAAGAACCTACACCCGATGGGACATTTCTTATATTTTCAAGTTCTTCCGCTCTTGTTTCAATTTGTTCACTAAAGATTGCTGCTGTGTAGTCTCCACTCTCCACTGGGAGCAAGTCAGCAGCATGTCTACACATTTATTCTCACGAGGAGAAACTTCAGCCCTGGGCACCCTGATTTTGCAGTTAGAAGGAAAAAACGATTGGATGTCACCCTTAGGGCATCCGTAATGGTGTCTAGTCAGCTATCTATAAGAAGTTCATATCAGCATCTATCCTACGTGGCAAGCAATTAAATGAAGAGAGAGAGAGCGCTGCTATCTACAGACCTGTAGATTGTCTATTAATTAAATGAAGAAAGAGAGAGAGCATTCTATTAATTAAAAATAGCTATAGACATCTATATAGATTCACTATTGCAAGGGTTTACTATAGCATAGTATATAGATGACATGGATCTTACTATAGAGAGCAACTATCTTTAACCATTGCGGATGCCCTTAGGAGACTGCTTTATTGAATAATTAGTGTCAGTGAAATTTCGGCTCAAAAACAGAACAATGAAACATCTGCTTTCCTACAATTAAACCAAGTTTGGTCCAAGTTTACATCTTATATGTGAATTCATGTATTTGATGGTCTTACTGAGCATTAAAAAATTTTCTACGACCTCCCCTTCCCCTGTGTTTTAACTATTCATCGTTTTTGTCTTGCACTTTTTGGTTACTACTAGTAAGAGCATGATTTCATATAAACTACTTGGTAAATGAAACTGGAATGGAAACCACTAAATTTCTCACCAGGCTCACGGGACAGTTATACTAGCTTACAATTTTACCAGAATGTATTATTGTGTGGTGCACAATTGCAACTACATCAAACTGCATGCTGGTCCAACGCCTGATTCTTATGACGGTTTATGCTCGTGGTGCTGGTAAGGAACTTTAATTTTTTTGTTTTTCTCAGTGGGTCATCTACGAAAATATTTTGCCTTTCTATTGTTCGATTTATTAAATAAAAAATAGTAAAAGGCAGTGGTCTACATGTCAATCAATAATACACGATGTGAAAGCAGCATGCATGTGGCGTATAAAATTTTATAAATCAAGACTATAGGATCGAAATATACTAGCGTAGCAATCAGAGGGGGGTGAATGATTGTGTGGAAGCTAAATTTAAATTTTTGATGATTTTTGACACACCCCAATTCAGACTCAAATTGCTTGATTCGGTTTCAACAGAAACCTTATTGCGCCGGACCAAAGTTTTACTTGCACGTCAGACCAAATTTTTTCTTGTACGCTGGGCAAAATTTCGTGTCGGACCAAATTTTTGTGTTCACGCCGGAACAAATAAAAACAGACTGACACACGTTCACTAAAATAGTAATCCCGAAGATCCCACTGTTAGATTGATGTAAAATTTTAACTGTAGAAACTAGATTCAATTCCAAAACTAACGCAATAAGAATCACCTCGATCGGATCTACGGATCTAAAGGTATTACCTTTGCAAGATGACATCTTTGCAACTAATTAACCTGTATGACGGACCAAACTTAAGACAATACTTCAACTACGCCGGACCAAAGTTCAGATGATATTCTAACTACGCCGAACCAAAAGCCAGGAAATCTCAAGCGCTAGAAACACAAGCCTGGAGCTTTTTCTTTTTGTGAACAACCGCAATGAACAAAAGCAACTCTCCGGCCGCACGTCACGCCATGCATCCAGCACTGCTAGTCACGCATGCGTGCGGCCCTTTTTACTAGTCGCCAAGGAACTCACGATGCTACAGCCGCGCCGGTCTTCAGAAGCTTTTTCTTTGCAGGCATGCGCGGCAGACCAACTAGTCGTCACTCTTGCATGCAAACCAGCGCAGCAATTAACTAGTCGCCTGCAAGAATCTCTCCGGCCGCAAAAACACAAGCGCTGCACGGCCGTAAGAAGGATTTTATTTATTTGAATACAGTAATCTAAAATAAAAAAAGTATAAACTTTATAACCTCAACACTCACATAAACAGGAGACGTCTTCCTCTATTTATACTGAGCAAATATAAAGAGTTTGAATACAACTCCACGTCTAATATGGAAGAGTTTGTATACAACTCCACTTGGCCTAATATGGGCAAAAACAAACTTTGCACGTGTGTACAGCTCACATGTCATACTCACGTGACTAATCAGCCTTAATGTACAGCGTTCTGTAGCCCGAATGTCCCACATAACATTCTCGACCACCAATACCTCGATTCCTTCCTAAATCTAGTCCCGAATCTCAGTTCCTCCGTAAACCTAGTTCTGGTCCCGTCATCGACCACGTTCGCCCTCGAGCAACACCTGCACATGAATAAACAAAAAACACATCCGAACACAAGTCCACGACTTGACTCAAAGCCAATCCATGCAACCACTCACATAAGTGCATTACATCAAGCAAAACCATTATCATGCTATCAAAAGCATATCAAATAATCATCTAACACAACACATGCACGAACACCACATATATCATGATCACAACTACTTTGTAATACTAATTTTATCATTAAACCAATTTTTTAACACATAATTTTACAAAGACTATAACGTGTGTGGATCTACGTGTCGTCAAATATTTTCTATCCACAACCTATTCAATATTAGACTCATTTGAAAGGATTTTTTTCAAGGACCGTGGCGGCAATTCAAAAGAATAAAAAATATAGCATCTGGTTTAAAAGATACGATATTTAGAAGATTAATTAGTGATAAAACTAGTACAAAACATAAAGAACTAATCTACTCGCTTAGGGAGCACTGGCCGCAACTCGGTTAGGAGGGACGCCATAGAGCGCCTCGCCCATCCTCATTCAACTCTGATCGAACACATACGCTCATCAATAATAAAAATGGATACACACACGTGCGTGTTCAACAAAAATTGCTTCGTTAGCATGTGTAAGAGACACGCATATGTGTGTGTATGAGTACCCTGTGCGTGAGTTGTGCGTCTATCTTATACCATAGGAAAACCTACATGCTTACGTCATCAACATGCATGGCTATCTCACTAACCTGCATGTGCAACTAGAAACGTATAAAGGATATGATCAGACAAGGAGGGGCCCATATGGCATTGACGGGTGGTTTCCCTCTTGCGATTCCCTCTTGTGGACCGAGCACGCAGTCCACTCTGTTAGAATTTAGGGTTTAACTAATATATGAGCTAACCTAAATCTTGATCACCAAAGGTAATGTGGAATCTAAAGCATTAGAAAACTGACCCGATGAGAAGAAGATGATGCCATTAGGGTTCTTTGTCGGTGTAGTTGAATCGGTTGGAGCAAGAGAATCACTGATATGCGATGAAGAATCTGGGAGGGGCGCCGTGATCTTCACGGAGATGGTTAGGGCCTTCGGTAACCTTACGCCAAACCCTTGATCGTAAGGAATTGCAGGAGATGGCAAAGCTCAAGATTTTTCTTGATGATCTTGAGCGCCAGCCTCTTCCTATCTTATATGGCGCAGGTTATCGGGACCAAAATCATAGCTACTAAAACTGCTCCCGATCAAAGCGTGAGATTGTGGGTCAATCCCAGATTTTTCGGATCTTTTCCTTAATTTTCGGACTTTCTGTTTTTAACCGAAGATCATTACCAACATTCTCCCACTTGATCGAATGCTAATATTATAAGTCCATACTCAACAGAATAGTACACCAAGATAAAATATTACAGTGATTAATCTAAGCACCGCTGCAGCCCCAGAATCTATAGTGCATCATTCTATCTCAACAGGATAATTAATTATTTCTTAACGGGAGTTGGTTTTATACTTATGGTCCTTTTGTGCAGTTTATTTTCATTTGTCATCATGTGCACATTAAAAGAGTGAAAACAAACTTTGTAATTTCAAGAATCGAAGTTTTGAGATCTCAATTTATCACAAAAGTATAGGTTGTCAATATACATTTATTTTGTTGTGATGTAAATATGTGATAAATTGTCATATGTACTATCGATTTTATTTTATGCCTATTAATTATCATGCAAATATACAATGATTATTTCCAACTGTGACTCTCAAAATCTGAATTTCAATCAAAATACTGCCGAAATTTCTAAATTCACGAATTGATAATCATCTAAAAATTTTATGACAAGGTTAATGATTCATCACAACCATCCAATCATAATTTCAAAATTTTCTAATGTACTTTCAACTATTTTTCATCCAGACATCACTGCTGTCTGAATTTTCAAAAATCCCTCAAGCTTCATTATCGCTTGAAAATTTTATCAAAAGATTAATGATATGTCAGAATCATGCATAAAAAATTTTAAATATTTCTAACATGATTTGTACTATTTTTCATTCGGTTCAAACTTGTCGGTCAGAGTTTTATCAGGACAGTAGTAATTTTCGAATTTTTAAAAATTACACATGCTTGATAATCATCTAAAATTTTTGTGGAAACATATTTGATGTTATAAATCTCTACAAAAAATTTTAAAATTTTTTGACATTGTTTGAACTATTTTTCGTTCAGTTAAGATTTGCCAAAATTTCGGCAATTTCGGATGCAAAATAATCTGGATTTTAATTTTTAATTTTTAATTTTGTTTCAAATAACAAGATTTTATTAAAATTTAAATTTTGGATGATAAGTTTGTCAACCAAAAATGAAATTTGGAACCTGACGACAACAGCGCAGCTGGATTTAATCATAGCTTGCTTTAATCCTAAAGCGCACCCACCCCCACGCTCTCCTATTTCTAGATGCGATTCCCTTACGTGCAGTCCACTCAGGGCAGTCCTAATGCATATAGTTTCTATAACTTCCATGTCATCTAGACACTATATGTAGAAACTATGCTCCCAATAGATAGTTTCTTCAAAATAAACTCTCATCCAATCTCATCTTTTCTCTTATTTTCTTACTCAATCCCCTTTTTCCCTTTCTTGGTATTTGTGTAGAAATGGTTTCCTGCATGAGAAATGGTTTCCTTCTCTTTCATCATTAACTCTACCTCCACATCACCATTTTGCTTACATGGCAACCTAATTAATGCTATGGAAACTATCCTAGTCATCCCATTGAGATTGCCCTCAACCACGCTTTCCTGTCTCCACTCAAGATTGGACGGCCCTAGTTTGTCTTTATTGGCCTGAGCTCAATGATCACGTGCAGAAATCACTGTGTTTTGCGCAGCCATAATGACCAGCGGAAAAAAAAAACAAACAAGCATGCAGTAACAACAAAAACTAATCCATTTGTGTAACCTTTCCATTGTTTACTGTGATTTTACGTACTTTCTACATCAATAAACTGCACAGTCATCCGTAATACGGAGTACTTACCATCCAAGATCAACGAAAACCAACAGAAACTTATTATGTAATCCCTCCTTTTTGGTGTATTTGTCCATAGCTCACCGTACATATAGTTAAGGAAGCACTACATGTAATAAATAGTTAATAAGAAATGCCACGCATACCCTATTTAATGATATAACAAACCTCTTAACTGCTTCCAAAGCATTTCAGTAAAGGTAAAGAGATAAAATTTATAATAATTACACTCTAGATTTTCTCTACCAGCCTTCACCTCACTCTCTACGGTGCTGGCCTCACTCCTCCATCACCTCATGCCAAACTCCCTTTCTATTGCATGATTGCATCAGTGTGGTTAGATATAGCTGGTTCATGTTGATTTAATTTTTCAACCATACCGAAGAAGAAAGATACAAGATGCTATGGCAAAATGGTTTAATAAGAGAGTGGACACGGTATTAAGATGGCAGATCCATGCATCCACGGCTCATCAGAGCCGAGTGAGAAAGGTTGAAGTCACAGGAGCACAGGTGGGAGGAAGTTTGAAAATTACCAATTCATCTAATCCACTGTATACAGTCTTTAGAAATTACCATCCCACAAAGTTTACGGTTTACCGTCGTTTCCCGAGAGGAGCCTACGTAAAATGGATGAAAAAACGGACACAGGTATTCACGTCTATCTCTCTGATCCACCGAATAGCCATGTGAACGCTACTTTTAGACCAAGTGCAGAAGCTTTGCAGAGACGAGGCTCCTTTAAAAGGTAGTAAAGGACAAAGCACAATTTAAAGGTAGTAAAGGACAAAGTACAAAAATGTTAAAAGACAGCAAACAAGACAGGTCTCCACTTGTCTTTTTGCTTTAGTTGTTCACACATTGGTTTCTCTGTGGCCAAAACCTACAACCGATGGGACATTTGTTATATTTTCAAGTTCTTAGCTTCAGCTCTTGTTTCAATTTGTTCACTAAAATTGCTGCTATGTAGTCTTCCACCTATTACGAGAGCAAGCCAGGATGTCTACCCATCTATTCTCACCTGGAGAAACTTCAGCCCTGGGCACCATTGATTCTGCAGTAAGAAGGAAAAAAAAACGATTGGATGTCACTCAGAAATTTTAGAAAATGACACTCAATTTATGTGGTTCAACGGCTATATGTACAATATATGGGTCCAGCTGAGTGTATGACTGTGGGTCAGGACGTCAAATGCCGAAACACGAATTTTAAAGGGTGTCAAAAACTAAAATCTCTCAATGTCACCCTTAGGAGACTGTTTATTGAATAAGTAGTGTTAGTGAAACTTCGACTCAAAAAGAGAACAATGAAACATCCAAACTGCTTTCCTACAATTAAACCTAGTTTGGTCCACGTTTACTAAGATATGTGAATTCATGTACTTTATGGTCTTACTGACCATTAAAAATTTTCTACGACCCTCCCTAGCTTCCCCTGTGTTTTAACTATTCATCGTTTTTGTCTTGCACTTTTTGGTTAATCCTAGTAGGAAATTTGATGCTATCTTGCACTTTAAAAGCCGCAAATTCTCATGCTAGTTAGAGCATGAATGCATAGAAACTATCCAGTTTTCATTCTTTTCCTTTTAACAGTTGCACAGATATTAAAGTATTAATGAATGATAGATGGTGATTACTTACTTTTTCACTTATTTTAAAATTTGTACAACTTGTATTGAAAGAAAAAGTATAGAAACACTGCTGTCCGCTATTTGGTAAATAAAACTCGGATGAAACCAACTAAATTTCTCACCGGGCTCACGGCCTCACGGGACAGTTGTACCAGTTTACAATTTTACCACTGAATTATTGTGTGGGCCGCCTGCTCCTCGGCGTCAGTGATGGCGTCCAGGATGGCCTGCAGCTCAGCCATAGCAGCACTCACCAGTCACCACTCAGAGCTCTCAAGAACACCGCGCAGTGACACAGGGAAACACAATTGCAGAGTGGAGCAGAGAATGGCCGAGTAATAGCTTTCTGGAAAAGGATGCCGAGTAATAAATAGCTTTCAGGGAGTCAAGTGGATGCGTCGTCCTATTGGTTGCATCGACTGCTATAATATACAGCTCTCTTAAAAGCTCTCTTAAAAAAAATTGAAGCAAACTTACTACTCTCATATTTTGTTTTCGCTAGTTATATACTTGTGCATTGCAACGAAAAGTCAATTTACAATAAAAAAATTATTTGTAAAGTACAATAACAGTGGCAAAGGTATGTAATTAAAGAGCAGTGGCAAAAGTGGGTAATTTTGATGAAGTAACGCGGGCAAATGTGGGTAATTTTGATGAAGTGACGTGGGAATAAACTCTCACTTTATATAGTAAAGATTTGTACTCTTACCTTTTGTGTTCTTCCTATATAGTTCGCTCTTTCTAGTTTGAAATTATGTAAGATGCTTGATGCCCATCAGCCCATGCATCCGGCTAAATTTGTTGAAAATTTACATGGCCATCTATAGGCATCCTCCATTTTATGCGGTGTTTTGTCAAAGTTGGTCACAAACTCACACATTACATCAAGAGGTTGAAATGCACTACATATTGGCTCCTCATTTCGTGGACACAATCATATCTATCAAAAATGATTCATGCACCATGTACAGTGGTGTAAGTAGGTCACATGCACGCTTACATCAAGAGGTTTAAATGCATCAGATTTCTGCCTGTCCTTTAGCAGACACAATCATATCTACCAAAAATGATTCATGTACTACGTACAGAGGAGTGAAGAAAGGATGACCGCAGAGCAGGGATAAAAAATTCGGTGAAATTTCGGATTTCGGACCCCTCAGATTACAAATGCCAGGTGAATTCAAAAAAAATTGAATTTGCAACAGTAATTTCGACGAAATTTCGGGTTTGAATCCGGTTTTTGAAGTTTGAGCACCGGATTTGGCCGGATTTGGTCCAATAACCTATTAGAAAGTGATCTTCTATGAAAATTTGTTGAAAAACTATTTTTCTGAGATTTTTTAAAATTTGGGCAGAAACACTGTTAGATTTTTAAGAATTTTTAAAAGCTTAATAATGATATGAAAAATTTATATTACCATCCTTAGTAGTTTGGAATCATACACAAAAAATTTTAAAATAATTTAACATCATTTGTTATCTTTAAAAAATCAAAAACAGAATAGACATAATTGGGACAGTAAACTTGTTAGATTTTATAAATATTTTCGAGTGTGATCATGATCTAAAAATTTTATGACAGATTAAGAATTTCCTCAATACCATTCTATAAAATTTTCAAAAAATTTCAAATTTATTTGTTTGCTCAATAAAATCTATCAATGCAGTAAGCACTGAACTTAATTTGTTGTATTATATTTCAAAAATCAAAGAAAGAGAACATAAATGGCACTGTGTCTTATAAGAATTTTATAAATTCACTAGAGCGTGATAATGATTCAAACTTTTTATGAGATATTAATCACTTCCTTGTCACCCTTATGTAAATTTTTTAAAAACTTTAAACCTTTTTTATTGCTAAATTAAATCTATGTATTGATCATCGGTCTTTTAACAGGATAGTAGCACTGTTCGAATTTTCAAAATTTCATAACACTTGATCATCATATGAAAATTTTATGAGAATATTATGGATGTGTCAGGACCATCCATAAAAATTTTCAAAACTTTATAACCCCGTTTGTTCTAATTTTCATTCGGATGAAACTTGCCGCTCATCGCTTTACCAAGAAAGTACCAATGTTTGAATTTTTAAAAATTCCTCACATTTTATCATCATCTAAAATTTTTAAAGAAATATAATAAACATGTTAGGAATCTCCATAAAAAATTTCAAAATGTTCTAACATCGTTTGTACTATTTTTCATCCTGTTCAAACTTGCCGATCAACGTTTCATCGGGACAGTACCAATGTTTGAATGTTTTAAAACTCCACATAACTGATAATCACCTGAAAATTTTGTGAGAACATATCTAATGTGTCAGGAACCTACAAAAAAATTTTCAAAATTTTTTGACATCGTTTGGATCAATTTTTAGTCAGTGCAATTTGGGTGAGATTTCGGGTAATTTCGGCGAATTTCGGGGTAATTTCGGCGAAATTTCGGTGCCAAATGAACCGGATTTGAATTTTGCTTTTTGAATTTTGAATGGATTTCATCCGAAATTTCTAAATTTCGCCGAAATTTCGGATTTCGGCCCACCCCGGTTTTTTCTCAAAAACGAAATTTTGATCCCTGCCGCAGAGAGCAAAAGTGAGTTCTGGTTATGCTGGGACGATCAATTAGATTGTAGAAATTACTATTGTATGAATTATTATCTATTATAAATAATTTTTGTGTTATAATTAAAAGATTGTATGATCTCATAAAGGCAATTTAAGATGATATTTTTTATAAAAATTATCTTTAGTTTTATCTTTAGATAATATTAAAGAGTATGTAGATAATACTCATATTTACTATTGTGCGTGCTTTAAAGCGTAAGTAGAGTTCTATTGCATTGGAAATCCTATTATTGCATAGCATGCATAGAAATTACAACTGCTCTCGAGGTTGTTGCGTAACAGATGCATAGATCCTTGTCCTTGTTCTTCGCACAACTTTCCCTTACATAATAGGTTCATGCGTATTTCCGATCAAATACGAAGTTCATTTAGTTTGATGAACTACTAGTCACATGAAGTATTGGTTTGTCATCGTATCATCTCTCAATTTTTAAAAGAGTACATGTAATATAAAATGCAATTACGTGGTTTCTTACGGATAGAACATACTTGCATGTATATTTTAAAGCGAAAGACAGCCATGTAAAGATAGCATCGTCCTGAGTCTCCTTGTGATCCAGCAATTGGCCAGGGCCCGACGGCTGCTTGGCAGCGCGTCGCTGAGGGAGTTCAGCCCAGTGGCTATCTAGGCGACTAAGCCTAGGTTGCTCTGCTACTCCATCCCCTCTATGTCCAACTCCAAGCTCCAAAGTATAGGTGGGCGTTGGGCCGGACCGGCATGGATCCATCATGCTTCCTACCTAAACCGTACCGGATCACGACGGCTCGTCGTGCCCACCGTGCTGGCCGGGCTGGCCTAGTTCACCTTTGGTGAGCCCAGGCATAGCCCATTTGTGCTTCATGCCTACTTCATGCCGTGTCGGCCTAGATTTAGCCCATTTGCACTATTACAATAAGAGGAAAGGAACTGGAGATACATGAAGTTAAGACAATGGACACAAATACTATAAAAAAAAGAACTAAAATTTATTTCTTCTTGGAGTCAGAGGGATGTGCTAAACACAAGTGAGAGGGGCAACGGGAGAGTGAGGAAGAGAGACAATCGAGATTGAGAGAGACGGATGAGAGAGGGAGAGATTGAGAGAGACGAGTGAGATAGAGAACTAAGAGAGATTGAGATAGATGGGTGAGAGAGAGCAGCTTCTTGCACCGTATGCATCATCTTCCCTGAAGCTTCGGCTAAATCAAATGCATCTAAGCCATTGGATCAAGTTGCCGTGTGCGGCCAAGATTGAACCATGCATGAGTGCATCACGGACGTTCTCTACGTGAAGGATTAAGTTGGCCTAGAAGGGGAGTGAATAGACAACTTTTCAAATTTTAAGGGATTAAGGGTGTGTTTGATAGGGCTCTAACTCTACCGGATCCGTGGATCTGGTAGAGCTGGGTATTACTAGCTACACCAGATCCATGAAGCTGGAGCTGTGAGTACATTAAGAGTGTTTAGATGGATCATCTTGTTTATATTTTAGACCAAAATATAAACTTAATTCACTTTATTTTAGCCTATAGGTTTCAGATCTCAGCTGAAACTGAGATATAGAACTCTACCAAACAGACCCTAATTACAGAACAATCAACTTACTTTAAGTACTTAGTGACCAACGACAAGATGAATAAAGTAAAGCATAAATAACTTAAAGAGCAGCGAAAAATTTAACACAAATGCAGAAATTAGAATCAAGAGGCACAAAAAATTATCCCGTGGTTCGGAGCCACTCTTCTACTCCACGTTAGAACACTTCTCTTGAAATATAGCTCCACTAAAGCTAGTCGCAGTAGCTTTGTCTCCACTAGGGTGACTCTTCCACCACTCTGGTGAAGTGAATCCCAACCTCTCACAAGCTAAGATGGCCTTCCACAAGCACCTTTGGATAGGTCACACTTTAAACTTCCTCCAAGCCATCTAGGATCACGAAGATCCAAGAGTAATAGACTGTCCACAAGTTCTGTCTCTTGGTTTACTCAACTCAACACTATTTAGACTAAGTTTGGAGCTAAAACACTTAGAAAGTGTTAAGATTTAGGGTTTGAAGATGAAGCACAGTCTCCTTGGTGGAATGTAAGCTTTAGAGTGCTAATATGTCAAGGAAATCAAAGATATACAAAAGTTTTGTGGTAGATAGCTCAAGAAATACTTAAATAGTCATTTGTACTGTATATAGCCGTTACACCTACCACAATAGCTATTGGAACGTGTTAGATTGTCAAAGAATGTGGTAGATTATCTAAAATATAGCAAAGATCATGCTGAAATTTTTCCATATTTTTTCATTTTTTCGTAGTTGTGTTATTATTGCAAAATATGTACTTTACAACTTGATAGTTTTAAAATGTAGGAAAGATCATGTTAGAATTTTATTGTACTTTTTCTTATTCTTGTATGTATTTCTAACATTTTCCTTTTTTTTACCTTTATCGGCTTTTTACAAATTTTTCACAATTTTCTGCATTTTCTTTGCCCCAGTTTGACCACAGATTGCAAATCCCTTTAACTTTGCAAACCATATAGTTTTTGGTGATTTTTAACCAAATTTCATCAACCGGTTTCGAGCAAGGTTCGATTTTCCACCCTAAAACGATATTGTAACCCTGCCCACAACAGATGAGGCATTTGTTATATATTACTGGAGCAAACCAGCATGTCTACCCATTTATTCTTACGAGGATAAAGCTCAGCCTTGGGCACCCCTAATTTTGCAGTACGAAGGAAAAACGGATGGATGTCACCATTAGGAGACTGCTTATTGAATAATTAGTGTTAGTCGAACATCGACTCAAAAACAGAACAATGAAATATCCAAACTGCCTTCCTACAATTAAACTAAAGTCTGGTCCAAGTTTACTTCTTATGCGTGCTCATGTATTTTATGATCTTACTAGCCATTAAAATTTTTCTACCAACCCCCCCACCACCACCACACACACACACACAAAAACAACACACCACCACTTGGATTTTAACTATTCGTCGTGTATGTCTTGCATTTTTTGGTTAATACTAGTAGGAAATTTCATGCTATCTTGCACTCTAAAAGCCACAAATTTTCATGCTAGTTAGAGCACGACTGCATAGAAAGTATTTTGTAAATGAAAATAGAACGGAAACCACTACATTTCTCACCGGGCCCACAGGGACATTTATAGCTATTAGCTAAACGTTTTACCAGAGTATAATACTCTTTGGTGCATAATTACACTCACATCAAACTGCATGTTGGTCCGAAGTGTGGTTCCTACTACGCTTTATGCTCACGGTGGAAATGATCATTGTTTTTAAGCCCTCTATCTCATTTTTTACAAATATGACCTCCTTCTAGACGAAATTGCAAATAAAATCTTGTTCCCGATCACGGAAGGATTGGAAGGTGACTCGTACCACCTTTCGCGCTCTCCTACCACGGAACACGCCTCCCTCGCTCGTCGGCCATGGCAGCGCCCCTCCTACTCTTGCCGGCCGTAGTAGCACGTTGCTCCCTCACTCCCTGTGTACGACAGCACCTGCAGCTGTGCTCACCGGCCAGCTCTTGCTCTCTCCGAGCGTAGCAGGGGACATGTGTCGTCTGCCGCGCCTTCGTCGTGGGAGAGATGGTCTAAATCTGTAAATTCTTTGTTCACGAAGGAGCTAGATTTAAAAAAAAAGGTAAGAGAACTAGAAAAGTGATTAATTCGTCATGGTGTCACTAAGGAACTTAAAGTTGTTGTTTTTCTCAGTGGACACGTCTAAGAACAAATTGTGTCTTTCCGTCGTTTAATAAATAAATAAATAAATAAAGTAAAAGGCAGTGGCCTATATGCCAGTAAATAATACGTGTGTAAGAGTAGCATATGGCGTATAAACTTCTCTGAATGAAGACTACTAGATGAGGAAGCACGGCGGCACGCCGCGTCCATAGTTAATATCACAAGATGTAGCTGGAAAGACATATCGTGAGACAACATGCAATGAAGCAATTAGGATAGCATGTCTACAACGATCATCGGCTTGCATTTTGAATAGGTCGATGATGACAGACGTCTGAGTCATATGAGCATATATTATATGAATCTATATTTTCTTGCATATTTCAGTTCGTAGCAGGTAAATCAAGACAATGTCATGTAATCAGAAACAAAGGCGATATTATGACAGCACACCGGCACAAAAAATAATTGATCCTATATGTGTGTACGCGTGACGCCACGCCGCGCAAGGGCGACACACCGTATAAGGACAATTTTCAAATCTCTTTTGGTAGTGTCTTTTGGTAGTGCTTTGTTTAACATACACTGGACAGAAAGTCGTGAAAAAACTTCTCAATTTCTTCCTTGGGCTACACAAAAACAGTATTTCTTTAAGAAACACATTTGTTTAATCAAAATAGCAATGCTGCAATAGTTCTAATTCCCAGATTTTCTTCACGGTAATAAAAATTGTCACCAAACCAAAATTTTTCAAATGTTTTCTGGATTGAAATTCAGAGCCGGAGGGCTACTGGTTTAAATGCTAAACTTTTCACTTTTCAGAGAGTAACAACATCTGATGAAAGAGTAGTGCATATTGCAGTAGTCGACTCTAGCAGAGTACTAGTTCAAAATCATGGGAACAAACATGAGCAGAGGAACATGTTGAGAAATTAGATTCGTAAGTTGTATCAACTGAACAAAAAAAAAGCAAAGAAACAACTGAACAAAAAAGTAAAGATTGGGCCAAACCTCTTGCTCGAGTTCGGCAACCCTCTGTGGGGTTCCTTTCCCCTTGCCGAGAGGCGACGACACGATTGGCGGGCTACTACCGCTCTGCTAGATCGGCGGAGGTGGCATCGGCCAACCGGTCCACCCCTTCCCCTATGAAGTAAACATCACGGCTCTTTGCTCGCAATGTCTTTACGGTGCATCCAATAAATGGGGCGCTTCTCCCTCCATGCAATTCCACGAGCCAAAAGAAGCACATAAGTCAGCAACAAAGCTTGCTCTCAAAAAACCCTAATCAGCAAGGAAATCCTAATCATGAAGAAACGGCAGAAAATCCGGCTGCTGCACCGCAAGAAAAGGACGGCATTACCAAAAACCAAGAAGCGCCCACGCCGAAAGCTCCTGAATTTGAAACCTCCCGGACAGAAAAGCACGAAATCCCAAGAAAAAGATTTGAGACAAATCTCTTGCTTGAGGTCGGCAATTCTCTCTGAGGTTCATTTGATACATAATTTCCTACATAATTTAGTAGATTAAATGAGAAAAGAAAACCTTGCTTAAATGCTTGCATAAAGTAACACACGTAGTAAATAACTATGTAATATTCCTGTAGCAGTTTTGCAATCAGCGCACATTCTACAGGCTCAATAAACTGCAGAGCTCATAGACACAGACCCTGCAACTTTGCGAACCCATGTAGCAATGTGACCTGTTACGTAACCAATGATTTTGTTTTACCAGTTGGGGGATTATGAATCGTTGCGGAAAAAATTTATTCCTATGCAACTATGCAAGCACCAAGGTACGAACATTATCTAAACAAAATCCAACCCGCAAAGCAAAATAACATGCACTGATGAGTAACTAAAGGCATGTACACTGCAAATTATCTATATGGACGTCAGCATGGCAGAGGAGTTTTATATCTCACATATTATGTTGATATTTAGTTTCATCTATCTATTTCATGCTTTGAAAGTTTAAAATTAAAACACAGTCATTCTGTATAGGTAAAATACGAATATTCCAGCATATTAGTAACCCCTGGAAAACACAGAGCTGGAAATAAGGCCAACGCGGAATTTATGTGCTGTACAATTAGTACGTGGTCAGCGCCTCCTCACGGATGGCCATCTTTAAACCATCCAGGATAAGAATTGTTTGGCTGCGTAACTAAATGTAGCATTTTGCCATGGCAAAATAGGACACAGTAAGCACAGTGTGCATGACAACACAGGGTATTTACAACATGAGTATGCTACAAACTCTAAATATAATTTTCTAAGCAACATATGTAAGATTAAGGTAGTGATTTGGCTTAGAAAATTTCCAAAAAGACAGTGAGCTCCGATTTTGCAGCTCAAGAAGAGAAGTGGACAACTCCTTTTTTATCTGACGGGGCTATCTAACATCTGCTAGTTTTCTTATGTACGAAGTGCAAAGTAAAGCAAAGGTACCAAATCAAGGAAAACAGGAAATGAATCAAATATAGATGAATGAAATTTAGCTGCACCTACCAAATAGAGTTGGAGCACAATAAGTTATTTTGAGTGGAAAACATCTTCTACCACTCTTGCATCTTTCATCTTTGGATCTTGCTTATCTAAGCCCCATATCCCACAGAGAGTGGCAGCATGATCATTTTCCAAGTCTAGGTCTTGCACTTTAGATTCATCATTAACCTGCTCAACATCAATCCCGACAATAATAATATCATCATCCTCATCAATAGCATCACATCTCCGTTTCTTTTGAGGAGGCTCGGAAAGTTGGGCATGCCTATTTAGTGTACTCTGAGAAGAACTTTGATGTTTCTGACTGGCAGAAGAAAGTAGCTTGAGAAGGACCTGACGATCAGGCATCACTCTGCGCACTTCATCTTGAATGTATTCTCTCAGAGATATCCACCTCTTGACACACATTTCATCTCCCTGGTGAACCTCGTCTACCACAGTTGCATCTGTTGCAGTAGAATAGCTTAATCCTGGAAAATCATTTATTTTGACTATCACTTTTGTTGAGCCATTGAATTCTGGCTTCACTTTTGCACTTGCTGTCGTGCCATTGTTTGCTTTGATAACATAGCACAATAGGTTCACTGACTCAAAAACAAGCCTCAGAGAACCATGCTTGACAAGATCATCAGAATGCAGCAATCCCCTATTTACCACTGCTCGAGAGCACACATAGGGCATGATGCACTTCAAGACCACCTGCACTCGTTCATCATCGATGGATATGAGATCATGTGAATTGGACAAAAGACCATAAAAGATGGCATTACATTCTACTGAAGATATCATGTCCGCTGCTAGAGAGATGGCAGCAAGCCTGCAAAACAGTAATTAGACAGACAAGAGTGTACTGTACTCCACAAAAATTGCATACAGATGCTCAAAGAACTAACTATGAGGGGGATGGTCGCGGTTCAATATTGTAAGGGAACTCATTCATGTATGACGAACAAAGAGACAGTCTCTTACTCACAGTAGCCAGCAACAAATTCTTAAGGATATAGATTAACCTGACTTTACAGGATGCCCCGAACGACTGGTTCCAGCCTTCCAGGTCTCCATCCCCACCTTTACCGAAATCTGCTGCAGTTTCGGATCCACCACCTCCTCCACCCCATCCACCTCGTCGAGGTTGACGCCCAAGTGGTCGTCGTTGTCATCTAGGGTTCCAAATCAGCGGGCTTGTGAGTGTTTCCTTCGTGGCGAGTCGGGCCAAAAAAATGCATCAAAATTCACCGAAATTGGCAAGGATGTGGGCGGTTCGAGGTGCTCACCGCGGTAAAATTCGTGAGGCGAGCAGAGAAGCTCGTCTTCACCGGCGGCGGAGTCCATTGGAGCAAAGCTTCCGGGTAAACGATTCCGACAAGCAGGAGGCGCAGTCCGGAGGAGGAAGCGGTCGCTGCAGGGGGACGCGAGCGCCGCTGCCAATGACCGCCGGCGATGCAACCCGAAGAGAAAGCGCTAGCCACCGAAGAGAAAGGGGATTAGCCAACGGCAGCATCTCCGAACAAAAAAGGAAGGACACATGCCGTCGCAAAAAAATTCCGGCGCTAGAGGCGGGCAAGGAATGCGGCGGACACGACCCAGGGAAGCGGGCGCGGGCGAGCTCACGGGCAGGGGGACTGTAGCTCAAAAAAATATCGCCAGAGTCTTTGCGCTACCAAGGAATCGAATCGAAGACCGGACGCTGGCAACCGGGCGCTCTAAGACTATGTCTAGCGGTATCTTTTCAGTCTTTAAATTTCTTATTTTAAACACTCTAATAAATTCTCTTCACGATTCCTTCTCTCTAAGAATCTCTTCAGAAAAGGATTCTCTCTCCAATCCCTATACAAAACTCCTTGAGAGGATACTGCTAGAGATGATAGGAATGAAGAGAATGAATATAGGGAAGAGAAGGGAATAAAAAGAAATTGCTGAAGATAGTCTAACCAACTGAGCCACGATGTTGCTTATGGATTGTGACGAGTGACAAAATACTTGAGCTATGTCAACCGGTTAGTCAAGTGGGCAATCTAGCCTCTCTATGCGCGAGCCGTACGTAGGGGTGGAAATCGAGTCAAGTTCTTGTTTTTTCGAATTTTTTCTGAAATTGACATAATTTGATTTAATATCATTTTATCTATAATTTGGATGTATTTTTATAATCGAGCCAATGAGCCGAGCCGAGCCAGAGCAAAATCTAATTTCATTCGAAATTGACTCATTTCAATATTTAACCAATAAACGAGCGTAATTGGAGCAATTTTTAACCGAGCTAATGAGCCCCACCATCGAGTTTTTTTTTCCAAATTTAGCCATACGCTGACAACGCCTCCCGTGCAAGCGCTCTGTGCTGCCATCTTGTGGAGGGGCCATGCCGCCCTGAATTCCATGCAACACCGCTGAGAAGCCGGAAAATCTTTGAGGTTTAATATCTATATTATATTATATTATGATGTGCAGGTCTACGTATCGTTAAATATTTTTTATATGTAATATATCTAATATTAGACTCATTTTGAATGATTTTTTTTGCAAGGAATGTG
This sequence comes from Guadua angustifolia, assembly GCA_036346375.1. Classification (NCBI taxonomy): domain Eukaryota; kingdom Viridiplantae; phylum Streptophyta; class Magnoliopsida; order Poales; family Poaceae; genus Guadua; species Guadua angustifolia. The sequence continues at coordinate 57,246 of JAYEVE010000206.1, read as the reverse complement.
AAAGTTCAAACCGATCGCAAATCTGTCTGCTGGTTTTAAAAATAAGATCTCCCGAAAGATTAGTAATACTAGATCGATACCCGTACGTCGCTACAAAAAATAAAATTGGTAATGAAACATAAAAGTCAAGCAATAAAAGAAAATTGTGCTACAGGATTAAACATCTACTTCTCCCAATTACAAAAGTTTTTATAGTTTCTTCTCCGGTATGAATTAAAACTAAATATATTATACGTAGCAATATATATTACCAATATCAAAAATCAATCAATCATTTATACCCCTTTTTGCAATTTATATTACCAGCTCGCGTTCTTTTTCCTCTCGTCATGCCCGCAGCGCACGCTGTGGAGTCCGCCTTCCTCGCCGTCCACTTCGTCGCACATGCCATGGCTGCGTGGTTAGACGCCTCGGAGAAAGGGGCCACCGCCGCCACCCAGCCTTTGCACCTCCGCGTCTTCTGGATTGCCACTGTCCTTGGCACCGCGCTATTCTCCGCTTCGGCGATGGTCCATTGTGCCGATGGTTCGCTGCTCTTCCCAGATGACCCTCTCGCCTTTGCCGGCATACTCGTCTTCATGCCTCTGACATACCTAACTATCACTGGCTTCACCAACCATGATGCCGGAGCCTATGAAGGTGAACCAGAAAACGCCAACGCCGAGGCGCTTGCCACGCCGTGCGCTGCCGCGTCGTTCCTCTCTCTCGCGACGTTCAACTGAATCAACCAGTTTATCTCCAAGGGGTATGCCAATAACCCTCTCATTGTTGTCGACGTCCCACCGATGTCGCCGGGCAACCGCACCGAAGCGTCGTACGCTTTGTTCACGCCTAATCGGCTCGCGCGAGGTCACAAGGCACCGGTGGCGTCGCGCTCTAGCCGCCCTTCGCCGGCGCGCATTACTCGATCATGCGCTTCGGCCTCTTGCGCCTCGCGGTCATGTACGTCGGTCCGTCACTTATTTATCAGTTTGTCGAGTTCATTCGCCGCAAGCGATCGACATGGGAGATCTTGAATGAATTCTCTTGATTGATTCGTGAAAATGTGACAAAGATATATAGAGTACAAAAGGAATGATTGGCTGGCTATTAATTACCAACAATAATCAGAGATTTTGCTATAATAATCAGCTATATTTAGAAAGACATGGCTGGCTGTAAATCTGAAAGGATAGGGGATGTCGCCTAGAGGGGGGGTGAATAGGCGAATTAAAATTTTAAAACTAAATTGCAGTGGAATACAGAGACTTCGGAATGTCCGAATAATACTTTGGACTGTCCGAATAGTTCGGATAGTCCGAGGTTGTATTCGGATATTCCGAACTGATTCGGATAATCCGAAAATCTATTCGGATATTCCGAATGCTCCAGAGCACATAGCTCGCAAATAATGTCTAGGCTATTGGGGGGATATTAAATACACTAAATTAAACTAGTTAGCCTAGAATACTTGAAGCAAATAGAGATCTAGCCGAAAACTCACTAGAAAAGTAGATCGGGCAAGTTCAATATTCAAAATCAAATACTAAAATAAGAGTAAGAAGCAAACTTGAAGACGATGATTTTTCACCCGAAGTTCGGATCCTTGAGGGGATCCTACGTCTCCGTTGAGGCGGCTCGGTCACACTTGAGCCGGAGTCTCTTTCAACCCTTTTCCTCCCGTGTTGCACTTTGCACTCGCGGCGTCTTGGCCACCCAAGACACGGGGTCTCTTTCAACCCGCTAGCCGCCTGTTGCACCTTGCACTCATGGCTTCACTTCTTGATTCCTTCCCTTGCGGAGGCGGAATCGACCTTCACAAACTTCCCACGGCCAACCACACAAAGCTCCGGTGGCTCGTAGGCGACCTCCTAGCCGTCTAGGAGTCCTCAACCTCCAAGAGTAACAAATGCTCACGAAGAACAAGCTTGGAGATGAAATCAAGTGCTCAAGACTCAAATCTTACTCAACACACTCCTCTTCCAACTCTCCTCAACACACACCTCTTCCAACTCTTCTCAACCCTTCTCACTAAGGGGATCACTTAGATCTAAGAGTAGAGAGGGATTTGGGGCTCAAGAATGAAGGGAATAGCACCTCTAAATAATAGGGTAAGAGCTCCTTCAAAATGGGGGAGGATGGGGCTATAAATAGAGTCCACCAAAAACTAGCCGTTTTCCTCAACGTACAGGTCAGTTCGGACAGTCCGAGCTCAAGTTCGGATAGTCCGAACCCATCAAACTCGAAGTAACACAGAATTCACTTCGGATAGTCCGAAAATATGTTCGGATAGTCCGAAATCTTCGGATAGTCCGAACTGGCACTGAGTAGCCCGACGAAAACGGGCATAACTTTTGATTCCTGACTCCGATTTCAGTGATTTTGGACTCTATTGAAAGCTAAGAGCAAGGGCTACACAACTAATAAGGTCTCACTACCCAAATCTCAAAGGATAAATCCAGATTTCACAAAGAATCCAAGAGAGACCTACAATTCTCACTTTCCGGCACCACAAACACCACTCACTCTCTAAGTTTCACAAGAATGGATCACTTAAGCACTTGACACATCTAAAAGTCATTCAATGGAGCATCCCTCTTAATAGTACGGCAATCCTTAGACTCAAATTCAAACGAGAAATCTAAGTCTTACATTCAATCCGCATGCCGACTTCTCCGTGGATGCAATGTGCATGATGTCTTTTACCAAATGATTGATGACGTCTTCGCCTTGTCCAACTTGACTCGATTCACCTCATGAGACTCTCGTCCTATCAATGTGAAACGCCATCCAATGTGAAACGCCATCTCATGACCCTTTACCTCCCCTGGCTCCCTTCTGGCTGGCGCGCCACCCCACTGGTCGGCGGCGTTTCTCCCCTGCACCCTCCCCTTGGTCGGTAGCAGCAACTCGACAAAGAAGACCTCTTCACCGGTCGGCTCTTCCCAAAGAAGCAGAATGGCAAAGAACCCACGGAGGTAGCAAAGAAGAATGGAAGAGGTGCCTCCTCCCTCTGGCGGCCGGCGTCATCCCCCTCCAGTCGACGGCACCTTCCCATCCTTCCTCTCCCTTTGTGTGGTAAGTGGAGGTGAAGCTCTAGTTGTGGATGAATGTGTAGCCAAGGTGTTTGATGAATTGCTTGCAAGGGCAAGTCTCTATTTTCTCCTTGTTTGGTTCTATGTGGGACATGAGGATGCCATTTATTTGTTAATTCCTGTGAGTTGCTAAGCATACTAATCATGGTAACAAGGGTAGAGGTAAAATTACTTTTTATGCATCTAGTTAGATGTCTCCTTTTTGCTTGAACTACATTGTTGGTGGGGTGGTTGATTTATCCCAGCTTATGAACCGAGGAGGTTGTGTGCTTGGTTGTGTATGTGACCATAACTTTCAACGAGTTGGGCATGCATACTGAATTCCTTATGAATCTGGAGTAAAACATGTATGGGTCTGTGTATGGATGTATTGCATGTATTTATTCCTATGAGCAAATGATACAAGCTCTAGGGATTTCATTTATGTGTATGTACTGACATCTTGAATCCTCGAAATATTGAGTAGTGCTTAAATTTGGGTACTGCATACATGTATTAAGGCATAAATAGAAATTGCTCTATGCCAAAATAGATTGTGAATTTGAACCAGAGTATGGTCCTACTATATGCATGAATGCCTTCTGTGTTGTGGAATGATGTTTGGTGTGTTCATCTCCAAGAGATTAATAGCTGTATACATATATAATTATAGAGTTCTTTGTGTGTTATGTCTGGATGCTATATATATATATATGGGAACATATCTAGTGCTAAAGGTGATTTCAGTGTTAATATGTTAAAATCTAATCTGGACCCTTGGATCAAGTTTTGAAGGTTGAGATTTAACTAACCAGCTATGTGTGAAAGCATTTATGACAATTGGCTGTTTCGAGGTGGGCCATTCAGTGCAAATGGCTATTCAGTGCTAAAATGCTAATATCTATCGTGGGCCATTCGATCTATCATGTGTGACTCAGATTGAGAGTGGTGGAACCCCTTGTCACTTAAACAGTTTTGTGAAAACCCCTCTATGTCTCTCCTCATTCCATGAGGGGCTTCCACCACTTTCAATCTGAGCCACACATGATAGATCGGATGGCCCACAATGAATGTTAGCATGTTAGCACTGAATAGCTATTTGCACTAGATATTTCCCCATATATATGGATGCTTTGCTAATAAAAGAATTAAATTCTAAAGAGGGGAATTAGTAATATTTACATTTGAATCCGGTTGGTGATGTTTAATTGATGGTTTATATGCTCAAGTTCATGGCAGAGAGTAGTGTGCATAAATATATTTGATGTTTGCATATTCATGATGATGACATAGAAATGGGGTAGGGTTGTTTAAGTTATAATCATTCTGCTAGGTGGGTATCATCTTAGATTTAGTAGGCTGTTATCTTGCCCCCATTTTAATAAGAGTTCTTTCGAGTTGAAATGTATGTGTCTTTATGTAACCAAGTATATCTAGTTCTGATTTAGTGGTGAAGTGTGTCTAGCGATCCTATTTTGGTATAATTCTGTTCAAGTTGTTAGTTTGTAACGCATACATATTTGTGTGTTAATTGTTATCAAATCTGCTATTTAAAAGGAATGGAACACCAGGGCATGCAATCATGTTATTAGATTAGTCTTCAGTCTTAACTCATAATAGATTCTCCAGTTGTTTGAAATGTTGATTATATATATATATATATACAAGCTTCCATTAGTATGAGTGATTAGTATTTATCTCTAGTGATTGGTAATTAAAAGGGGTAGTAGGAGAAGGTTAAAAGCAGAAGATGGTGGTCTTCTTGCTCCCTTATCTAATCTACCCTTCTCTTTAACTTCATTAGATGGCAGCCCAGACAGTGCAAGCTCAAGGAGAGTGTCTACGGGGGTGATCTCGACCTCGCGTTGCTTCACGCGTCGGTAAAGGCAAGTACACCGAGCTGTGTGTCTAATGGAGTTGTTCGTTGTTATTTATCTGTTCATAGCTAATTTCTATTGATTGTGGCAAGTATGAGTTATATTGGTGATCATCCCTTCGCGGACGTGATTAGCTCTTGGATTCGGGTGGTCACTAGTAAGCCTTAATCTCGGTGAGTTTACTGTACCTTTGTTAATATTGCAGTGAGTAGCGAGAATGGGGTACGGGATACTCGTGGTTAATTTACAAGAGATGTATTTAATTGTGCCCCGTCTCGGGAATTGAGTTGAGTATGATGATTGAAATGTGTTTTAGTTGAGAATTGATGATTGAAATGTGTGTTAGTTGAGAAATGATGTTGCATCCTTGCATTCATGATATGCATTCATAAAAAAAGAAGAGGCGACCCATGTCGATGCGGGCCTCTGTGTTCACACGTAGTGAACACGAAAGTCCTACCTCGTAGTCTCATTCATCGAGGTGAATGAGAGCGAGATAGTAAGAGTAGGCACCTTCCACGGGATGGGAGGGATGTGAGGGTGCACACCGACGGGTGGGCACTCGGCAGTACCGGTACATGCATCGAAAGGAGCATTCATGTGCATTGCATCTTTATTAATGAGTGTTGTGGTAAATGGTATGTCATATGGGTGGCGATTATGGTAAAGGAAGGTTGAGTCGTGGACTCAACCAAAAAAAACAGGGGAGATTGAATTGAATTGATGAATTAGCGCATTTCTTTTCTTTGCTTTGCTAATTATGTTGTATGAATATCGTGGAGTGAATTTTGAGTTATGAACTCGAATAAAATTGATGAAAATGGTTTGAGTTGCAACAAGGGGTGGTTGAGTCGGGAGACATTGTGATTTAGAGCCAAGTGATGCCTCTTTTGCGTTGAGTGGTTTTATTATCAAGTTGATGACTTGATTGCGGTAATTTTTGGGTATGGTCAAGTTATTGCTTTAAATGGTTATAAATGCGTATCGTCCGGATGTTGCTTCATTTGTATTACTTGCTTTTAGGGTCAAGCTCTTGTTTTACTTACGATAAATTGGAATTGTTATTCTCGTGTACTTTGCTGAGTTTAAACTCACGCTTGTTATTTAATGTTTGTAGGTGTTTTGAAGCCGGCATGCATGGATGGGGGTAGTAACACAATCATGTTGCATCATCATCATTCCATCATATCAATTATAGTTCTGTTCTAGCTCATGCAAAATTCTTGTAAAAGGTTGTTTGTGGTTATGTTTAATAAATTCCCTGTCCTGTAATAATTATGTGGTGGAGTTTATTAAATTTCTATAGGATGTGTGATTGGTTAACTAAGGACCTGCTAGAATGATATCATATATGCAAATGTTTTCTGCTTGCTGAGTGGATGTCCTAGTTTTAGGGAAGGTGCTGCCGAAATTTTTAATAATTTTGACAACCTCCTAGTTGTTCGCTTACTTTGCGAATATTTATTCTTAGTGATTTGTAATTGGTGGTGCTAGAGGGTGTAACATTCGGGGCACGGGGTGCCGGGGTGTTACAGTTGGTATCAGAGCGGGATTTAGGTCCGTGGTATGTGAATTTAGTATTTCTATTCTAGAGTAAACTAAAAGTTGCTGTGTGGAATTAGAAACATGGTGTCAGCGTACTCTACGCTAGGGTACCCTCTCCACCGCATGAAGTACAATCCACGTGGCGGCCTGGCAATCGAGCGGGCGAGCACGGCCCGCCAAAGCCAGGTGCAGGCCCACGTGGCGCCCGGCGAGCAGGTGGACGAGGACGCCCTGCTCTCCCAAATACCACCACGTGGCGACTGGCGATCGAAGCGGCGCGAGCACGCCCGCCAAAGCTAGGTGCAGCCAGCGTGGCGCCCGGCGGCAGTGGGCGAGGCGCCTGCTTTCGCCCGCCAGAAGGCAAAAAGCGAGCAAGCGGGCCGCCTCAGCCACCCCCGCTATACCGTGACGATGTCGAGCGAGCTGTCATGTCGAACCGTTGATTACAAGGAATCCTCAGAGGCCCATTCCTCGGCGCCTTTCACCTACCCGTCGCAAAGGGTCCCATCCCAAGGACGGCAAAGGCATCTTGTTGGTATTTAATGAGGCTAGAGGAACTGACAAAGACAGAGAGGGTAATAAATGTATCAGGATCAACATGATGGCCTCCCTTTTACCTACTCCCGTTAGCCTGGCCTATATAAGGGCCTTCGGGTGCATGGAAAAGAAGGGGGGCACGGGAAGTAGCGTGGTAAACAAGAGCTCTGTGACATAGCCTAGAGTTTGTAACCCAAAAAAGCTTTGTACTAGCTTCGCACACTCAAAAAACAATCTAGCAGGAAGTAAGGCTATTACCCAAGCTCCAAAGGGGGCCTGAACCTGGGTAAAAATCCCTACGTGTTCTATTGTTCAGGGCCGCCGAGATTCGCCGCGCGGGAGTCTCTAGGGTCTCCCCTACGGGTTTGCCAGCCACGAAGACGCCCTCCTATCGAACCAAACCCGGGTCTATAGATCACGGGCCTGTTAGGCGGAATACGCCGACAGGGGCGCGCCAGGTAGGGGGCTAGTGGTTGGTTTCTCCGGCTAACTCCCCGGCGAGCTTTGGTGTTCTTTGTCCAGTGAACCGTCCAAGATGGCGGGCTCTCAAGACCCGCGGCGGGGGGCGAGTGGCGTCCAGCGAATCCGGCGATCCGCCGATCGGCGATCGCCTCACCCCGCCCCGGCAGGGGGGTGGTGCCATCCCTCCAAAAGCCATGGAGCAACCTGTGCGACGTCGGCTGGCCTTGGAGGCGGCCACCCCTGCCCAGAATCTGCATGCGGTTCGTCTCCTCTTGGACCACCCTCCGGTGGAACTCGTAGGAGACACCCCGGCCACTCCGTGGCTGCGGAACATCGCCAACATCGTGGACGCGGCTCAGCTTCGGGTTGGGCCTTCCGTCCCGACGGATACCGTTGGTACGCCGCCGCCTAGGGTGCGCGCTGGGCGCACGCAAGCGTCTAGCCGCCCCAGCGAAAAGAGTCCTGGCCGTGCGGGTCGGAACCAAAAGAATGGTGCACGCGACACTGGTCCCAGTTCCGAAAAGAACCGCGGGGACCTCCGGTCGCACCTAGATGAAAATCGCAGCCGGCGCGGCGATGACCTCCGTGGTCGTCTGCCGTGTCATCCGGCTCAGGAGCACAGCCGCGGAAAGCAGATAGCTCATAATAACGAGAGCCCTCCCCGTGGCTCTCAGTCCAAGGAGGACGTCCACTCCACGGACTCTGTAGGGAGCCGCACCCTGCGTTCCCAGGGGCGGTCCCCCGATGAGCAGCTGGGCTCCCTCTATGGCGTCGGGTGCCAGGCCTTCTCCCGGCGGTTGCGCCGTGTGACTTGGCCTGACAGATTCCGCCCGGCGTCCCTGGAAAAATATGATGGCACCACCAACCCGGAGGAGTTCCTCCAGATCTACACGACGGTGGTGCGGGCAGCTAGCGGGTCTGAGAAGATCATGGCCAACTACCTCCCGACGGCCTTGACGGGCTCTGCCCGTTCATGGCTGTTGAACCTCCCGCGAGGATCAGTGCACTCGTGGGGGGAGCTGTGCGACATCTTCGTCGTCAACTTCCAAGGCTCGTTCGCACAACCGGACGTGGAGGATGACCTCCACGCTCTGGAGCAAGAAAAGGGGGAGTCGCTGCACGACTTCATTCGGCGGTTTTGCCACTGCCGCAATACGATCCCCCACATCTCCGAACAGTCGGTCGTCATCGCCTTCCGGAGAGGCGTGCGCGACCGTAAGATGAAGGAGAAGATGGCCACCTGTACCATCAGCTCCACCTCCGAGCTCTTCGTCCTCGCACATAAGTGTGCGCGGGCTACGGAGGCGAGGGGGCCAGCCCCAGGCCCCAAGGATGGCCAAGGCAAGGACGAGGCCGGGACCTCGAAGGGTTCCGGCCGTTCAAACAAGAAGGCGTGGAAGCGCGAAGCGGGCGAAACCTGGCAGGTCTTGGCCACTGAGCGCGATGACGAGGAAGAAGACCCCGCGCCTCGAAAGCGCAACCGCCGCGGCCGGCGCGATGACCGGCGCGAACGGCGCGGCGACCGTCGTGACTGGCGTGATGATCGCCGTGATCGGTGCGATGACCGCCGCGACCAGAAGGAGGGCGAGCCCTATTGCCCTATTCATCGAACCAATACACATGACCTAGACAACTGTCGGGTCGTGGACAGGATGGTGGAGAAGCGGCTCAAGGAGCGTCGCCCGGACGACGATCAGGATCCCGCCCCACTGGCCTTCCAGCAGGCGGATCAGGTGGTGGCCTATATCCATGGTGGTTCGTCCACCCTCCCCTCCAACGCCGCTTACAAACGGCTGAAGAGGGAAGTCTGTGCCACCGCCTCGAGCTTGGGGGCGGGTCGGATGCTGAAGTGGTCCGAGCAAACGCTCACCTTCAGTCAGCCCGACCATCCCGAGGGCGCCAACGGCCTGGGGAACCTCCCGGTCGTAGTGTCGCCCACTGTTCGGAATGTGCGGCTAACCCGCGTATTGGTGGACGGAGGGAGTTCTATCAACCTCCTGTCCTCCTCAGCATTCTTGGCGCTCCAGATCCCGCGATCGGATCTGCGCCCAGCTCTGCCCTTCTTCGGGGTAGCCCCAGAGGCTGGTTTGATGCCCCTGGGTCAGGTGCGCCTTCCCGTTACTTTCGGGGAGAGGGACAACTACCGCACCGAGTTGGTGGATTTCGAGGTCGCTGACTTCGACCTCCCCTACAACGCCCTGCTCGGCCGACCGGCGCTGGCCCAGTTCATGGCGGCCACCCACTATCGTACATGGTGGTGAAGATCTCGGAACTCTTTGGTCCCATTGTGATCGAGGTGGATATGGCGAGGCCTTCTGCTTTTAAAGTTGCGCAGGCTCGCCGCCGCCACTGGCCGGGCGCCAGACGCCACGCCCTCGGGAGCCCCTCGGCCCGGACCACGCCACACCGGCCCGCCGTGAGGTCAAGGTGGTCGCCCTGAGTGGGGTGAGCCCCAGAGGACCGTCAATATTGGCGCCCACCTCAGCGCCAAATAGGAAAACGCGCTCGTCACCTTCCTCCAGTCCAACTCCGACGTGTTCGCCTGGCAACCGTCTGACATGACTGGGGTCCCTAGGGAGGTGATCGAGCACCGACAGGACGCCTCGAGGCGCGTCGGTCCGGCTGTAAGGTCCGGAGGTAGGCGCCCGAGGGCCAGGAGGCCATTCGGGAAGAGGTAGAGAAGCTGCTGAGTGCGGGGATCATTAGGGAAGTCTCTCATCCTGAGTGGCTTGCCAACCCCGTACTCGTCAAGAAATCCAACGGGAAATGGCGCATGTGTGTCGACTTCACCGACCTCAACAAGGCCTGCCCGAAGGATCCATACCCCCTGCCGCGGGTCGACCTCATTGTTGACTCCACGACCGGGTGCGAGCTGCTGTGCTTCCTTGATGCGTACTCCGGGTACCACCAGATCAGCATGGCGCTTGAAGACGAAGAGAAGACTGCTTTTGTAACTCCTACGGGTGTGTATTGTTATGTAAGGATGGCTTTTGGTTTAAAGAATGCCGGTTCGACTTACCAGCGTGCCATGCATATCACGTTCCGCCCCCAGTTGGGACGGAATCTTGAGGTTTACGTTGATGATCTAGTTGTGAAGACCAAAGAAGGTGAAGAACTGATCCAAGACCTGGGGGAAACTTTCGTTAACCTCTGGAAGAACTCTTTGAAGCTTAATCCCGAGAAGTGCGTGTTCGGTGTGCCCTCTGGCAAACTTCTGGGTTTCTTGGTGTCCAGCCGAGGTATTGAGGCTAACCCTGACAAGATAGCGGCCATCGAGCACATGAAGCCACCAGCGCGACTCAAGCAAGTTCAATGTTTGGTCGGTCGCCTGGCCTCCCTAGGGCGGTTTATCGCCCGATTGGGAGAGAAGAGCCTGCCTCTGTTCAAGCTGCTGAAGAAGACTAACCACTTTGAGTAGACGGATGAGGCGCAAAAGGCGTTTGAAGACATGAAGCGATACCTCTCCTCTCCCCCGGTGCTGGTCTCCCCTGCGCCGGGCGAGCCGTTACTCCTGTACATCGCTGCCACCCCTGAGGTGGTGAGCGCCGTGCTAGTTGCGGAGAGGGAAGGTGTCCAAAGGCCGGTCTACTACATCAGCAAGGTGTTGCATGAAGTAGAGACTCGATACCCGCAAGCCCAAAAGATGTTGTATGCGGTCCTGGTGGCGTCCAGGAAGCTGCGGCATTATTTTCAAGGGCGGGAAATTACCGTGGTCACGGCCTACCCTCTGCGCGAGATCCTCCACAATCGTGAAGCAGAGGGACGAATTGCCAAATGGTCGGTGGAACTGGGGGAATTCGACCTCAAGTTTGTACCCCGCACCGCCATCAAAAGTCAGAAGTTGGCGGAGTTCGTTGCCGAGTGGACTCCCGCCACTCCTGAAGCCGAAGAAGCCCCCGCGCCCTCTCCCTGGACGTTGTTCTTCGATGGCTCTTTCCGGCTGGAAGGCGCGGGTGCTGGGGTTGTCTTGGTCTCCCCGACTGGTGACACCCTTCAGTACGTGGTCGCCCTGGACTTCAAGGCCACAAACAACATAGCCGAATATGAAGGCTTGCTGGCAGGGTTGCGCATCGCTTCGGCGCTTGGCATTCGGCGTCTCCAAGTCAAGGGCGACTCCCTGCTGGTCATCAATCAAGCACGGAAGGAGTTCCAGTGCTCCGATTCCACCATGGCGGCGTACCTGGCAGAAGTGTGAAGAATGGAGCGTCATTTTGAAGGGCTGGGATATATACATATCCCCCGGCGTGACAACCATATGGCGGACGGGCTATCGCAGCTTGCGTCCTCGAGAACTTCTGTTCCGGTCGGAGTCTTCGAAGAGAGACTGTCGCGACCGTCCATCGCGGCTCACAACCCAGGTGAGGATGATGGTGTCGCCGTCGCGACCCGGCTCGAGAGGGGACGACGAAGAAGGACGCCACGGCCTCCGGCTCAGGGGGGGAAGGCGGTGCATCGCTATAGCCTCCAATCCGGGAGGGAAGGCGGCGTTCCGCCAAATTTCCAGTCCGGAGGGAAGTGGCGGTCTTCTTGAGGCAAGACTGGGAAAAGCTCGGCCAATGAGTACCCAGGCGAGCACCGAGTGGTCGCCACGCTTGGTCAGGAAGATCGATGGATGGATCCTATCCTGGCCTTCCTACGTGACCAAGTGATCCCCGACGATGATGCCTCAGCTGAGAAGATTGCACGTAAAGCCAAGTGCTATACTCTGGTAGGTGGGGACCTATATCGCCAGAGCAGAAACGAAATTCTACTGAAGTGCATCACTCGGGAAGAGGAGAGTAGTTTGCTCTCTGATATCCATGGAGGCGTGTGCGGGAGCCATATGTCCGGTCGAACACTAGTTGGTAAGGTGTTTCGCCAAGGATTTTATTGGCCTACTGCCCTCCAGGATGCTTGCGAGCTGGTGAGGACATGCGAAGCTTGTCAGTTCTTCGCCAGGCAGGTCCACCGACCAGCCCAGGCTCTGCAAACCATCCCGCTCTCTTGGCCGTTTGCGGTCTGGAGGCTGGATATCCTGGGTTCGTTCCCACAGGCCACAGGGGGCTACACCCACCTCTTCGTCGCCGTTGACAAATTCACAAAGTGGGTTGAAGCCGAGGCGGTGCGCGCCATCACGGCTGCCGCCACCGTCAAGTTTATGTGCGGAATCTTCACCCGTTTCGGAGTCGCCAACCGCATCATCACCGACAACGGAACTCAGTTCACCAGCGCGGCTTTTTTGGAGTTCTGCGAAGAAATGGGCACCAAGGTCTGTTTTGCCTCGGTGGCCCATCCCATGAGCAACGGGCAGGCGGAGCGCGCCAACGCGCTGGTACTGAAGGGCCTCAAGACACGGGCATTTGATCGACTCCACAAACGGGGCGCGCGATGGGTTGAGGAACTCCCGGCTGTGCTGTGGTCGCTTCGCACCACACCTAGCCGAGCCACTGGCGAGACGCCCTTCTTCCTGGTATACGGGGCGGAAGCCGTCCTCCCCTCCGAGCTGTCGCTCGGCTCTCCGCGTGTCTCGGTGTTCAACGAAGAGGACCAAGAAGACCTCCGGCGAGAGGACGTCAATCTTCTGGAAGAGATACGCGACCGGGCCGCCCTCCGCGCCGCCCGGTACCAACAGAGCCTCAGGCGGTACCACGCCACCCGGGTCTCCGAGAGAACACTGGCAGTGGGCGACCTGGTCTTGCGCAGGGTCCAGACGCATGCCGGGTTGCATAAACTGTCTCCCCGATGGGAGGGCCCCTTCAAGGTGGTCTCAGTATCTCGACCCGGGGCGGTTCGGTTGGCCACTGAGGATGGTGAAGAGCTGACAAACTCCTACAACATAGACTTGTTGCGGAAGTTCTATCCCTGAAAGAATTGTAAGTACCCCGCAGTTCGCCCTGGCCGGCCACGAGGTAAGTCTCTTCCCCGGCTGGTCGGCGGCTGCTGGCGGTTAGTAAAGTTGTTGCCTAGAAGGCTTTTTACTTTACCATAATTGTCCCTCTTTACGCCCCGGGTGACCGTATTATGCATGAATGTCCCTGGCCCTGTGCACTTGCCAAGTCCTTGTGACCCCTGATGACACTCGGTGTCTATGTCCGGCGAGCGCGAGTGACCGGGGGGCAAGTTAGGTGCGGTGCTCAAACGCGGCTCGCACGCCTCGGGTTGGCTCCCTGAAGCACCGCTGGTTGTCACTGCGAGCACCGTCGGCCTAGCAGCCCCCCTAGAACCTCGCTGCTTGGGTACATAGCACCATAGTGTGACTTCCTGAAAGGTCACAAGGACTTAGAAGCCAAATGAGGTGGTCCAGGGCATTCCGTGCTGGGACTTAGAATGTTTTGGGCTTATCTTGCGTATGCCCTTCCAGATGTTTACTCACCTTTCCGATAGTCATCTGTACGCGCAGGGTAAGCGTAAAAGTGCTGGCTTACTTTCACGAAAAGCCCCTGCATCTTCGCTGTCGCCTGCTGACTTGGGGTCGCCGCCTAACGCCTTGGCGCTCAAGGTCTTCGCCCAGCCCAGATTGGTTCGCCGGCGCCGAATGGCTGATCGCCCGATGCCTTAAATTGGTCGGTCGCCCAGCGACTTGGGGTCGCCGCCCAGCGCTCAAGTCTTCGCCCAGGCGCCCAGTTGCTGATCGCCGGCGCTTCAGCTGATCGGTCGACTTGCCGCCGAAGGTCGGTCGCCAGGACTTGGGGTCGCCAGCGCTCAAGCCGCTTCGCCCTGCAGCCTCGCCCGACGCCTGGGCTGGTCGTCGCCTCGGCCGTCAGGTCGTCACCCAGAAACTTGGGGTCGCCAGCCGCCCAAAGCTGCTCGCCGCCGCTCAAAGGTGCTCGCCGGCGCCCGATTGGTGGTCGCCTGGCGCTTAGAAGGTCGGGTCGCCTGAAGGACTTGGGGTCGCCGCCAGCCCGAGCCGCCGCCAGCGCTCGAGTTCCTTATCCTGCGGCATATAATACAAGATAAGCGCTCTATACCGCATTTTTTGGCCATTTCCTTGCGATCATATCCTAAGATGGGTCAAGCTACGCGTGATTGTCGCAAGCGTTGGAGACCAGCGGCTCCGTATGATAGAAGAAGATGTGCTAAAGTGTTAACGTCCAGCGAGGCCAAGTCATCGGAGTGTCAGTTAGGCACAGCGCTCCTGCACGGCTCGTACGCCTCGGGTTGGCTCTGTGAAGCACCGCTGATCATCTCCGTTGAGTGCTGCTGGCCTAAGGGCACTTCCGAAAACTTGCTGACTCGCCACGTTACGCCGTGGTACATTTTCGGGCGATCATCGGGGTCTAAGTTCGGAAGGCGGAACTTGTGATAATCTCGCAGAAACTTGACGCTAGGGCCTACGTGTCTGCGTTCCTTGTTCGAAGCTTAAGGCCATTTTTCGCCTCGTTTTATGTGGTCGCGTAATCTATGCTTGCGATCACAACGGGCACATGAAATCATTTGGCAGGACTTAGAAACGCTACCCTAATTTAGGCGTTTTTAAAAGCGTTTTGCCTAAGTCGAACGACGGCCATCTAACAAGCAAGTGTAATGGATTCAATCATGCAAAAATAAGCAAACACATGAATAACGATTAAACATCTAACATTCATCCAAAAGTTGTCCAAGGCCTTTCTGGACGCAGGTTCGTCGACAGAAGCAACACAAAAAAAAGAGAAACAGAAGAAAGCTGCCCGCCTTCACTCCTCGTCCTCACCGAAGTCAAGTTCATCGTCGGCGCCACCTTCGGCAGCCAGAGGGGTGGAGACATCCATGGCCGATCGCTTCCACCTCGCAAAGATCGGCCACGTGTTCGGCAGCCGCGCGCACCCGCGCCTCCGCCTGAGCCGCCTGCTCCGCGTCTCCTTCGACGCCGGCCGTCACCACCGCCATGGGATCAAAAGCGGCGTCGCGGCTGGCGCAGCAGGCCAGCGTGTAGGTCGCGGCCATGATCGCGACCTGGCGTCCTTCTGTGGCGGAGCGAGCGGCTAGGGCGGCGGGGAGTCCTCGTAGCGCCTCCGCGGCCTGGTTGGTCGCGTGAGCAAATTGAAGCGCCGAGTCCTCCAGGGGCACGTTCAGCGTCACACCCAAGGGTTCCAGGCACCTCTTGGTGCGCTGGAACGCCTTCTTCAGCATGATCGCGAGGTTGCGCCGCAGCCGGAAGGATTCAAGTTCTGAGTTCTTCAGCGCCGCCTCGGCCCTCTCCGCCCGTGTCTCGGCCCGTTCCGCCTGGCCACGATTGCGGTCGTGTTAGCCCTCTCTGCGCCCGCCTCGCCGCCGCCCTCTCCGCTCCGCTCGCTTCGCCGCCACCGAGGCAAGCCGTTGGGCGTCTGGCACCATGCCCGAGGCGGCGGCAAGAACGGTGCCTAGTGCCGCGCGCATGTCGCTTACTCGAGTGAAGAGTTCGACGGCGCGCGGCTGAAAGGCGGCGATGGCGGCGCGAGGGCGAGACCTCAGCGCGCGGTGCCGGAGTATCTTCGCCCTTGCGGCGGTGGCGGCGGAGGCGCTGGCGAGGCTTCCGCCGCCTCGGTGGCGGCGGGGTGTTGGCACCTTAGCGCGTTCGAGGGGACGCCATGGTGGCGCCCTCGAGCTCAAGCCGGCCGTCGGGGCGTGAGGCCACCTGTTGAACGGTGGCTGGGCTCCGTGGCGAGTTGTCAGCGCCCGCGATCGCCGGCGCGAAGGAGAAGGTACGGTGAAGGCTCGAGCGATCTTTGCGGGCGGCGCCAGAGGAGAAGTCGCGGCGGGCGCCTCTGTGCCTCGCCCCTTGAGGGGTACCGCCACGGCCGGGCTGGCGGTGGCGGTGCTGGTCCGTGGCTGCCCTCTTAAGGTCCGAGCCCGTGGTGTCGGCAACAAGTGGCCGCTGTTCGCGGCCCGATCGCGGCGGCGAGTACATCCTCGATCACCGGTCATGGCGGAGATCACGGCCGCCCGTGGAGTCCATCGGCGGAGCACCGACGACCCGCAGGCGCTCCGCGTGCTCCAGGTCGGCGAGCGGCCGGGCGTCCGACGGAAAAGGCGTGCGGTTGGAACCGGCAGCATCAGCGTGGCAAGCCACCGGCCCAGGTTTGGCTCCTCAAAGTTGCCCTCGCCTGTCGTAGGAAAGGGAAAAAAGATGGCGGTTGGTTGGTAGGAAGCCGCAGAAAAAACACGTGCTTAAAAGAAACTAGAAGAAGACAAGGGCTTACGTCCGGGCCACGTGCGCGTCAGGTCGTTGTCGCCCGTGTACTGCCATGAAGGCCGGACGCGCCGGCGAAGAGGGCTGATCCTCCGCCGTAGTCTGGGCTACCACCCTCCGTTCCCGGGGCCCGCAATCTGCCGACGTGGGCGCCATTGCGCGAGCTCGCTGTCTCTTCGACCGTCGAGCTCCAGCTCGGCGTCGCGCCGCTCGTGCTGGCCCCAAAGCGTTGATTCCATTGTCATCCTAGATATACTGACCCGATCGGCTTGCGCCATGCCCTCCAGCTTGACTGTGGTTGAAGGAATGTAGCGGAGGCCATCCCGTCCCGGCGAAATAGCAACTCCCTACTACTGCCGTCATTGGTGGTCGCGCAGAATGAAGAAATGGCGGAAGAAGCGGAAGGTTCAAGATCACCCCATGAATATTTCACAGAGGTGTGCAAAGATGGCGAGGAAGATGATAGAGTTGGGGGTGAGATGAAGATGGTGGATTTCGTAGAAGTGGAGGACGGTGAGAAAAAATTCGGAAAAGGGTGGAAGAAGGCCCGCCATCATGGCCCAGGTGTGCAGGATGATCTCGTCGGAGAGGCACACGGCCGTGGCGGTCCCCGGTCGGTATCGGAAGGTGCCTTCCAGCGCGATGATCCCCATCCGCTTCACGGCGGCGGCGTCAACAGTGGAGGCTGGGATGGGGTTCACCGTGGCGAATCGAAGAAGACGGAGAGCTTTGGGAAAAAGAGGCGAAAAAACAAGAAAGCAAAGTGCGCAAGAAAACAGAAGGCGTGAACCGCTCGATACAGATGCATCTATATATGCGTACCCCACGTTGGCGGTTCACGAAAAGGCAGAATTATGCGCCGTTTCGGGCCCCAAGGGAAAAACTGCGGGATACACGCTGGAACCGAAGCGGTCGTATCCTCATGAGTGGTGGCCCCACCCAGGAACGCACCCAGCATTTAATGAAGGTTCTAAAAGAGGCTTTGGCGCGTGTTCGTATGCGGGCGGCTACTGTCAGATTTCACGCTTAGGGTACCCTCTCCACCGCATAAAGTACAATCCACGGGCGGCTCGGCAATCAGCGGCGGTCACGCACGGCCAGCGTCGGCCCACGTGGTGCCCAATGAGCGTGGGCGAGACGCCGCCGGCGCCCGGCCGTTTCACGTGGCACTGGCGACCGGACGGGCGAGCACGGCCCGCCAAAGCCGTGAAGGCCCACGGCGCCCGGCGAGCAGTGGGCGAGGCGCCGCCGCCGGCCGCCAACCCACGTGGCGGCTGGCGGCGGGCGGCGAAAGCACGCCCGCCAAAGCAGTGCGAGCCCACGGCGCCCGACGAAAGCAGTGGCGAGACGCCTGCCGCGCCGCCGCCAAATTTCACATGGCGACTGGCGAGCGGCGAAAGCACGCCCGCCAAAGCAGTGCAGTTCAGCGTGGCACCGGCGGCAGTGGGCGAGGGCGCCTACTCGCCCGCCAGAAGGCAAAAGGCGAGAGCAAGAGCCGCCTCGGCCACCCCGCTATACCGTCACGATGTCGAGCAGGATGTCATGTCGCACCGTTGATTACAAGGAATCCCATCAGGGCCCATTCCTCTTCGCCTTTCACCTACCCGTCGAAGGGGTCCCATCCCCATGACGGCGAAGGCATGCGCCGGTATTTAATGAGGCCGAGGAAGGGACAAAGACAGGAGGGGTAATAAATGTATCAGATCAACATGATGGCCTCCTTTTACCTACTCCCTGCTAGCCTTGGCCTATATAAGGGCCTTGGTGCATGGAAAAGAAGGGGGCACGGGAAGTAGCGTGGTAAACAAGAGCTCTGCGACATAGCCTAGAGTTTGTAACCCAAAAAAGCTTTGTACTAGCTTCGCGCACTCAAAAAACAATCTAGCAGGAAGTAAGGCTATTACCCAAGCTCCAAAGGGGGCCTGAACCTGGGTAAAAATCCCTGCGTGTTCTATTGTTCAGGGCCGCCGAGATTCGCCGCGCGGGAGTCTCTAGGGTCTCCCCTCGTTAGGGTTTGCCAGCCACGAAGATGCCCTCCTATCGAACCAAACCCGGGTCTGTAGATCACGGGCCTGTCAGGCGGAATACGCCGACACATGGCATTGGTATCTACTTTTAAAATTTGGCCTAAGGGCAATAACCTTAAAATCTGGAATAGCATGGTTCATTAATTTAAAACTTGAGACACGTAGGTGCACAGTAGGAAGGGATGGGTATCATTTCATTACGCTTAAATGTTGCAATTAAGCTTTGATGATTGAATGTTAAACCTCTTAGTTGTTCGCTTGCTTTGCGAATATTTATTCTTAGTGATTTGTAATTGGTGGTGCTAGAGGGTGTAACATTCAGGGCACGGGGTGCCGGGGTGTTACAGTGGTGGCACTCGGACACTCTCTAAGGTCCTGCAACCTCTCAACTTTAATACATAGTATATATTTTCTCGAGAAAGACGGAGAAAGGATCTTATTTTGTCGAATTTAACACTCTATACATTCAACCGTTAATAATACATGCTTCGAAAAATACTATAGATCGAACTGCAAAAAAAACTATAAAGATACAACCGTACACATATTTCTCATTCCGGAAAATAGCAGAAACCGAGTTACGGGAGAAAAATAGAGAGATAGTGTTGTAGAAATATCTCTTTCGATGAATTATTTGGGAAATATTGGAGACCGAGGTGAAAAAATTGTCTAGAGGAGAAAGGGCGAAAAATTATTAGAGATGACAACCTTCTTTTGTCGAGCTTAACACTCTACGCGTTCACCGAGTAATAATATTCGACGAATTATTTGGGAAATATTGGAGACCGTGGTGGGAAAATAGTCTAGAGGAAAAAGGGTGTAAAATTATTAGAGATGACAACCTTCTTTGTCGAGCCTAACACTCTACGCGTTCACCGAGTAATAATACATGTTTAAAAAAAATATCAGAGATCGAGATGAAAAATCGAGCTGGGAAAAAAGTCTAGAGATAGAGCTGCATACATATTTCTAGTGACAAAAACATTTTTTCTGGGAAAAACGGAGAAAGGACCTAGACGTAAGGAGTAAGGGCCTGTTTGTTACGTTTTTAGACCTGTCCGCTATCCTGAAAAATTAGAAAATGGCTTGTTCGCAATTTGAATTTAACGGGAGCTTTTTTTCCGTAAAATAGCGCACGAGGGACCCAAATGCGATTATGGAAAAAATCTTCCCCTCACAAAAAACTGCGAAGGACCTATTCGTAATCTATAGGGACCTATCCGTAATTTGAAGAAACAGAGGGGTTTTTTCGCAAAATGGCATAGGGTGACATGTGGCATAGCTCATCTTCCGGCAATGCTATGAGATATAATAAAGGTAAGATGTTAAGATTTCATGTGACGAAATATTAGAATTCTCCACCGATATTCCTATAAAATTTTCAAACCATGTTACCAATTTTTGAAAATTTTTGTGAATGATGCTAACGTATCACTAATTATCGGCGCTTTTTCGCCGGACAAGACCCTGTCAACAGACGGGGCTTCTCCCAGAATGGAGACTAAGGTTCAGTAGAGGGCGTCTTCGCGATCAGAAACCCTAATGACTCTCGCACAGGGGATCCCGGGATCAACAAACCAAAAAACACAACGGTGTACCTAGGTTCGGGCCCCCTGAGACAGGTAACAGCCCTACGTCCTGCTAGATCTTTGTTGATGTATATTGAGCTGGTTACAATGCACTCTTTTTTCTTGGGTGTTCTTCTTTTTCTCCTTCTAAGTCTTTTTTCTTCTTGTTTCGATCCCCCTCCCCTATGCACCGGAGCTCCCTTATATAGAGTGGGTTGGCTCGGGCAGGTGAGATGATGACATCCTGGTGATCTATGACTCATTTATTAAACTCATCAGAGTGGCCCTGTTCCTTGAGCCTCATTTAATGTCAACGTATGGCTTCGCCCGGTCCGCCCGGGATGTGACCTTCATGCGACAGGTTAGGTGTGAGGCGTCAGAGGGATGGGCCGCTGTCATGTCGGCCGTAGAATTCTTCGCAATCAATGGCCCTGACGCAGCATATCAGGCTCCGACATAGCGTGTCAGGGGAAGGAGACTTCGAGGCGAAGCCTCCTTTTCATCCTTTTGTCGCTTTGCACGCCCGGCGGCAGGCATGATCGCCGCTTTGTCTGTCAGCCGACACGTGGTCGACGCTAAGCGGCAGGCGTGATCGCCCACCGCCGCCAGAGCCGCCACGTGGCCGACGCCAGCGAGCGGCGGCGTGCTTCACCCACTGCCGCCAAAGCCGCCACTGGCCGACACCAGCGGCGGGCGTGATCGCCCACCGCTCGCCAAAGCCGCCACTGGCCGACGCTAGGCGAGTAGGGCGTGCTCGCCCACCGCCACCAGCCGCCACAGGCCGATGCTAGGCAAGCGGCGTGATCGCCCACCGCTTGCTGCCGCCACTCGCCGACGCCTCGCCCGTGGCGTGATCGCCACGCCTCGCTAGGCCGCCACGTGGACCGACGCCAGGCGAGCAGGGCGTGATCGCCTGTAGTGACCCCCATTTTCACATAAATGCGAAAATGGAAATCTATGTGCTTGCAATATTAGTCCCTGGATCAGTAGCTAGTACGCATATTTACAACAATTGGAATCACAACCATACATTATATTAATTAAGCGAAAACTAATAAACACATAAATCTTACAACTCAGAGTATATAGTAGTAAAAGAAGCAAGGCCTTGTAGTGTGCCCATCCATCCCGCAGGCAACTGACGAGGCATAAATCTCTATAAAGATCACTTCAATGAAGATCCCGCAACCTGCGACGAAACAAGCATCCGAAGCTTCGCTAGTTTTACACCTAAAAACAACAAATTAAGCAAGGGTGAGTACTTTCGTACTCCGCAAGATTTAAAGGTGGTATTTGCAAATGCATAAATGCAGGTTAAGTCAAAGGAGGCTACTACAGTTAATTTGCATAAAGCGAAATTGATTTTGTAAATCAAGTTATCTACAAACAGAATTTGTAAGAGCAAGTTTGATTGATACGAAATAAGTAAAGCATAAGTAATACTCACAGTCCTCCATGACGTGAGTGACGAATCATCCAAATCCTGAAATCCATCAATGTCAGCCCTTTAACATAAAGCAGCAGTTGCAAAACGAATGAAACCAACCCTTTTGAAAATAATAAAACTTTTAACTCGCATCAGTTCACCAAGACACCCATGACCGCGGGTACGGCTAATCGATTAGATTTTCACTCTGCAGAGGTGTACAACTTTACCCACAAGACATAACCTTTTCTTTTTGCCACACGCTTCACATCCCAGCGTAAGCGTGGTGGCCAGAATGTTCATGACGAAAACCTTTACATTACCTAGGTTAACTTTGCACCAGCGACGGGACGTTAAGTGTAACATCCCAAAATTTTATTTCAAAAATAGGATAAAAAATATTTTAAATTATTATTTTATTGGTCGTCTCAAGTTTATTTGTCTCCTCTTTATTTTCTAGATTTCCCTAGAGTTCAAAAGAAAAAGACTTTTGCCTATTTTTAGAAAAAACTTAAAACTATTTCCTTAAAAAAATAAAAACCCTATTTAATTTGGAATTAATTTAAAAATATATATCACAAGGAACTTCGGAGAATTTTCCATTATTTGTTAAAATCCTGATTTCAAAACCTTTCCAAAAGCCTCATCAATTAAAAATATAGTTTGGAGACAAAATAAAAGATTTGGTTTTGCTAAAATTATCTTATTTAATATAAATAAACCTAAGGAAATTTCTGCGAAATTTCCTACATTTGTCAAATTATATATTTTCTAAAGCCTTTTACGAAAGCTTTAACAAAATAAAAATATATGTTGATATAAAAATAAAATATTTTGTGGTGCCAAAATATTTTAGTTGATCTCAAAATGTCCTAACTAAACTCCCTGAATTTTCTTAGAATTTTTGGGGTTGTTTTAGTATTTTCCAAATTAAAAAGATATTAAAAACAATATAAAAGTATTTACTGTACACGAATAAAATTATTATTTTATGTAATAATATTTTTTTTGCGTTACCAAGGCTGTGAGTGACGTTCCAGATTTTTCCCGGATTTTGAACCGTCATTTGAGATTTATTTCGATTTTATTGGTTAATTCGGATTAAATAAACAGTAACACTACAGTAATTCCGGCAGTTTCCAGGAGCAGTTTTCAGTCATAACTCTGGTGAGTATTTGCCGATGATCCGCTGGTCCGATCGCCCTATAAAATGAACCACAGTTTCCTGTGTGTGTTCTCTTTACAACCCAATTGGAATTTTTCCCATCGGACTTCTGGATCTCCCTGCGTGAGTCATTCTTTTCAACTCCGGCGAAAACTTCGGCGAGCTCTCCTGGTCACTCCCGAACTTCTTTTGATCTGAAATTTTTACCAGAGCTTCCTCTTGCTATCCTCTAACTCCAGTAAAATCAGATTTTGGAAAAGCCTACCAGAGCACCTTCGGCAACCGATTTCTTTCCCAACTCCGGTGAGCTTTTCCCGTTGATCCATTGCTCCTTTGTAGCAGAAAATTGAACCCTAGACGCCTCTCCTCATTCCCCACATCATACTCAAAGATCAGCTTCAGAATCGCAACGGATCTCCCTCGGGAAGTCTTCTTCCCCAACTCCGTTTTGGAAGATTCCAAACAGAGCATCGCCGGCGCACCGAGCCGTCCGCGCCGCCCCCAACGTCGGTCTGTTTTGGCGTCGCGTTCCCTGTCAACTCGTCGACTCTTTTCAAGATCCGTCTACGTCACGTCGTGCCCCAAGAAAATTCTTTTCTCCGATCGATCAAGTTCATGAGCAGAAATCTTCATCGTATGCTCCCCGCTGATCCGTAAGACGCTATGTTTAAGTCGCCAAGGAGCCGAGGATCAAGCAAGCGGAAATTGAAGATCGAGGATCAAGGATCGAAGATAAAGGGTAAAGAATAATATAAATTGCAAGGGCCAGGCAAGTTGTGCTTTGACCATATTGATCCCATGTTTTAAAATTACTTCGTTTGAAATTATTGCATGCTAGTTTGAAATAAACTGATTTCAATTAATTTGAGATTAGATAATCAACCTACTTGTTATTGCCACCTTGTCTCTATTATTTGTATGCCATGATTCATTTGTCACCCTAGATTGTGGATTAATAGTTGGACATTAATAATTTGCCAACATGGGTTATTTAGACCGTATGTAGTGTGCTTAGCCCTGCCACGTAGATTTGTCATGATTTTGGAAAATTAAAGTTAATATTGACTTAATGAGATATGGAACATGTTTTTGAGAATGAGACATGTGTTATTGAGTTGATGATGGCACGTGGTGCATGGTAAAGGATCAAAGGGAAAGTGATTTATACTGAGGCAAGTGGTAAGATTGTTTCTGGTGGGCCAAGAGTGGCAATTGGGCGGTCGCATTTGGTTTTAGATTGTTTCTGGTGGGCCAAGAGTGGCAATTGGGCGGTCGCATTTGGTTTTATGACATGTTGATGTGATGAACTTTTGGTTAGTCTTGCCTCGATCAACTAAGGACTTAACCTTGCGAGCCTTTGACCTGAGTCATTCATACAACCACAAGTTCCGGAATGGGACGGACCTAGCTGAGTAAATTGTGAAATCTATTCTTCGGTACTGTCGTGGTGGAGTGAGTCCCGAGTGAACGGGTAGTAAAACTCACAGGCGCAAGAGGGGGGCCCTGGATGTGGTAACCAGTCCCACCAGTGTTGAAACCTTAGCGGGCAGTATTGGGTTTAGACGGATCTTTGGAAAGGCTTTGTTATGATCGCTCATTCGCATACTATTGTATGGCGATTCACGGCTGACGTGGTGAGTCGATTATATCTTGTGGGTAAAGTGTATAACCTTTGCAGAGTGTAAAAACTATTCGAATAGCCGTGTCCACAGTATTGAACATTGCTCGGGGATTACAGTCAAGGGTTAGATTTTGATAAAAATGAGGTTGAGAATGTGAACAATGTGATATGGAAATTGGTTAAGGATGAGAAATGTTTTACTTGAGAATGATTACGAAATTTATTATGGGTATTATTTGTTTTACTGCTTTTCTATCTACTATGATTATTTGTGAATGCTACTTTATTGCAAAAGAACCATTCAACCATTCCTTTGGAATAAGCCATGCATGTAGTAATAGAATTGCATTCTGTGCACGACTTGTTGAGTACGGTTGTGTACTCACCCTTGCTTTAACAAAACATCACCAGTTGAGGAGAAGTCTTTGTCTTCGAAGAAGGAGAAGTTCTGCAAGAAGGCGAATATCTAGGAGTTGAACCTTGTCAAATGCCTGTGGTATTTTGATGGGATTCACCGACGTTCTTCGTTCCGCTGCTGTTCATTTTACTCTGAGTTGAAGCTATCTAGGCTTCACAATTGTAAGTTGACCTTAAGGTTGTTCAACATGTTAAATTAAAAGATGAATTCTTTATTTATTAATCCGTTGTGTATGATTGTGATATTCATCTTTGTTAACTGTGGGCACTAGCTACTGATCCTGGGACTAGTGCTGAAAACACAGAGGGTTTCCGGATAGCGAATTCGGGTCCCGACATTAAGCCCATACTATGATAGAAGAACTCAGAGTATAGAAATGTTGGAACTTTTCATAGTATGGTGTACACCGCTGTATTGGTAAGTGTGGCTCCCAACACCTCGGTGAGGGCACCCTGTCGAGCAAACCTCGAAAGGAGAGCCCGTACTACTTCGGTCTTCCAAAATGCAAAGTTAAACTAGATAACTTAATTGGTTTAAGGATGCCCCATAACAACACTTGTGGCTTGTACGGATATTCTTGGATCATACAACACGATGTTCGGTCCTTAATCCGACACGGGCAATACTCCACCCTATACTACGTGCAATTCCCTTTGCATATCCGGCTATTGCCAATAATCACCCGTGTCAAAACCATAGTTTTGCTTTGGGGTTTTTAATAAAAATACCAGCAACCAACAATGCCATTTCCAAGGTTTTTAGGAAACAATTTTGATCTGATCATCTGCTTTATTGATTCTAAAGCATGGCTAAGCATGATTATGTAATCGCATATACCCATGATGACATTAAGTAATGCCTATCCTTAATCTATGGTTATCAAGGTTCACATGTCATACATATCAAAGGAGTTTCGTGAGACAACTGGTATAGCTACCAATACCACAAAATAGCAAATTTACAGAAAGTAAACGCATGCATAAATTGGTTTAGTAAAACAAAAAAAAATTAAATACTGGGATCAATCTGATCAAAGGGGTGCTTGCCTTGCTTAATTCTTGTTTACGACGAAGACGGAAATCGAAGATGACGGAGACGACGACGAAATCAACAACGTCAGGTTCTACACGCCGATCAACGAATACATATCAAAAATAATAAACATCAATAAGGGCAAAAAGAAAATAGATAGCAAAACAAATAAAGATTATTCGCAAGAAACAGGGATTGCTCTTTATGAATTTATTAATTTTATTTTATGAATTCAAGATGCAAAAATTGGTTAAGATCAAATAGACATGATCATTTCAGGCTTAAGGTGAATTCTTACCTTTAATTAGGATTCAGATTCAAAACAACATTTAATTAATATTCTAGTTATAAAAGGCTAACCTATTGATTTAGGCTACTAGCCTTATTTACATAATATTTGAGAAGGTTTTGGTGATACAAACTTCAAAATTATTGATTTCTCATTTATACTGAAAGTTCATTCATTCATATTACGATCTAAAGTAATGTGGACACTTAGGGTTATTAAATTAACAAGATTAATATACAAATCATGGTGAAGTGAGATTATCTTTTGATGATAGTGTAGTCTATACTTTGGAGAGTACTATCAAGCTAATTTTATAAGTTTTAGGATTTGGTCAAGACATTATACTCATCACTGAAAAAGCTTATGTGGCACTTATGAAGTTTACGTTATATGGAATCGGCAAGAATATAAAGTGCGAGATTAACACTTAAGGGTTTTGAGCTAATAGGATTAATATGCAAACCTTGATGAAACAAGATACTTTCTATAGAATACGGTAGTAGAAACTTTGTAGAGTGTTTCTAAACCTATTTTATAAGTTTTAACATCTAGACAGGTTATTTTATCTGCAGTTGAAGTAGTTTAAATGATCATATGGGTAACCTTAAATCGGCTAAGATTCAAACTTAATTTCCAACTACACTATACATGATTCTTGATTCGTTTTTTAGGTGTTAGCAGGAAGCAATCCTAGAAATGTTTTAAAGTTGGTCTGGCATTATTTTAGCTTTTGATTGCAATAGATTATCTATTTACTTATTGTTATAATTAACATTTCCTTTCATTAAAAGAATGCAAATTAAATCTTATTTTAAATATTTTTACATACATGGGTCCTTACTATTTTCAGGAACTTAATATCAATTATTTCATCATTTTATGAGCTTTTATGCTTTTGTTTTCACTGATGGTCAGATTAAGGTTTACTAGTGGTCATAAAGCAAATAATTTAAAGTGAGTTCAACATTTAAATATTTTTGTATATTTGAGTTTATTATGGTTCCAAAGGAACATGAAAATTTAGTTAATTATTTTTAGGAATTATATTTTCCATATGTGCAATAGTGTTCATAATAGTGCATTTATCTTATTTCAAATTTTATGTTTTTGTGGATTTAAATTCATCTTGGTCTATTCAACATTTAAAAAGTTTATTTTATTATTTTATACCCTACTGTGTATAATTTTGTATTTAAGACCATAATAGGGTTATAATCAATGTTTTAATTCAAACAATTATTCTGCAGTTCAAAATTTTAATATTTTTGTATATTTAGAATCTTTCTAATTTTGTATGAATATAGAAATTTGTTCCACTGGTTTTGGACTAAAAATGCACAAGATATTAATAATTACATTTGCTTCGGTTTTTGGAAATTAATTGAAAATGGAAAATGCGCTTTCTAACTTGGGAGGCGCCTTTTACCATGACACTGGAGTTCTTTCGCTGGCTGACAAGGAGGGCCCACCGATCAGAGACACGGAGCAGAGGATGGCCTAGGGCTTCACCGGCGACGGTTCTCCGGCGATTTTCCAGCGGGGACGAGGACACTGAGAGCTGCAGCTCGGCAAGGCGCACTCGGAGGTGGAACTGATTCGGTCGGAGGAGGTCGGAGGTGAGCTGTAGCCGACGAGGGGTGGTGGCGCTAATGCCGGACTGGTGAAGAGCAAAAATCAGTGCACTAGAGCTCGAATGGGTAAACGATTAAGCATGAGGGAGTGACAGAGGTTCCATTTTTGAAGTTTACCGGAAGGTAGAAGTCCCGAGGAGCGCTGCCACCGAGCACCGGCTTTGGAGAAGAAGGGGCAGCGGCAGCGATGAGGTTGCACACGTAGAAGACTAGATTTTCTTAAGGGATTCTGCTTCTTATGAGCTATCGATGCTGTGGATCAAAATAATTTGGGAATGGTTGTTTGGGTTACGAGAATCGCAGTCGGCTTCTGAGTTTGGAGGTGCTCGGTAATGGCGGAAACGGGATGAGGTTAAGGGCGTTTGGCTGGCTAAAGAAGAAAGCGGTTCAGCGAATAAGTAAGGAAGGAAGAAGAGAGCTCAATCGTAATGCGAAGCTGGTATTTATAGGCGAGGGGACAAGGAAGAGCCCTGCCCCGGTTGATCACTCGATGGAATGAGTTGCGGCTCAGTTCTGTGCTCAATGGCGATTAATGGCGGCGATGTGGCTTAGGGTACGACGCGGTACGGCTGGGGTCTTCGTGGCAGTGATCGACGGCTTGGGCGGCGCTGCAAGGACACGGAGCAGTTGGGCGAAGTTGAGCGAACGGCTGAACAAGGAGAGAGAGCGGGGGTGATGCACTCGGCTCGGGTGACAGGGAGGAAGAAGGAAGGGGTGAGACTGACAAGCGGGACTAGGACCCACCGGCAGTGGCTGAAATGTTTTCCCGTTGCGCACAAAGGAAACGGTGTCATCACGGGGATGGGCCCACCGGTCAGTGAGGCGAGTTAGTCAAAGGGAGTAGGTTCTACCAGACAGAGCTGGTTTTCGCATTAAAACGGCTGTCAATCACCAACCAAATTTTCAAGGATTTTTGACTATGGTCTCCGGTTAATGTACTACCTCCAGTAAAAACTTTGGGTCAAAAAGTTCTACAGGGAATTAATTTGTTGTAAAACGTCGAAGAACGCCAACGAACAATCACCAATAGTAGATGCAATCACAAGAGCAAGAACAATAGACACAATATAGGGGTGGATTTCTCTCTCGCTTTATTGATTCAATGGTTTACAAAGGGGGGCACCCGATATATATAGTGGCGTGAGGAGAGAGTTCGGATTCGACCACACCATAAAGAGATAGAGTCCTGTTGACGATCGGGATCGCCTGACGCAAATATGAAATGGGGTTAGTGTGAACAGGGGACCCAAGGCGAGCTACGTTGTCATTATGTCGTAAAGGCCCTTCAGTCGAAGGGATTGATGGAGAAAGGTGCTAGCTTTTACCCATTAGCTTATCTTGTCGACAAGGTTTTCATAGCAAAATACATTGATCGTCACAAGGACGCCATTTGTTCTGGGCTCGCAAATGCTTATGTTTAGCTTTGTCTTTGAAAGTGCCCACCAAAATCCAGCCTTGACATATGTTTGGACCGAGGTATTGGAGGCTCATTCTATCTTTCAGGCTTATATCTAACGGAACACCTCTTCTTGTGATGCTCATTATTAAATATTCATTCAAGGTAATGTCTTTTTCATATCTTGATTCCTACAGAGAATTACTAGCGATCTTATTGCTCATAATGTGATCCAAGTTTCATCGTGGATATATATGAAGCAACCGGATTGTCTTAATTTCACCGCACTATCGCTCATGAGATGTCTCATTGCTTCGCAACTATGTTTTGTTGAGTTCATTAAGGTTGACTTTCAAGTAGTGGTCAAAATCATTGCGAGGAACGAAGTTTCCGTCAAACACTCGTGCCAAGCTATAAACACCAACTAAAAATTCATGCTTCTTAACAAACTGATGTAGTGATACTAAGATTTTCATATGTTATGAGCTCACAATGACAACATACCTGTGACAACTACCTAGGACCCCATGACAAAATTGATCATGCTTTACAAGTTTAAATGAATTATGTAAAAGGAATTCAATAGGATTTGAATCATCGAAAATTCAACTGGTCCAAACAAGCCCTTGATGCATGACACAGCCCCCCCCCCACACACACACCCAATTGACGAACAAAAAGTTGGGAGCTGGGGTCATTATTCAAGGTATATACCGCAAGAAATTGTGATTTCTTTTGTGCCTAATTGGTGTGTGCTTATACGTCTACCTTGTAGTTGTAACAAGGGACTGTTCCTGAAGATTAATGCACTTAGTTTAGTGATACAAATGCAGAGGATTCATTCTTTGTAGTGCCGTCGTCCATGGCGGACTTGGAGCTCATCTTGGCTCGAGGTGCCTGACTGGAGGCGCGAGGGCGTCTTAGCGACACTCGCGGTGTGGATCGCAGCGGCCCGAGGCGGCTCAGTGGCTTCCGCCCCATTGGTGTGTGCTCCGAGCCTCCAAGATCTCCTTATCGATTCTGCTCACCCGGTATGTCGCCGCCCACCGCCTTCATGGTGGTGGTTTTCCTCGCCGTCTCCAAATAAGAGACTTCCGCTTGTTATTGTAGAGTTGATCTCCTTGTCGGCGGTGTGGCGTCTCCTCCGGCCAATGTGTATTCCCCTTTCCTCCGAAACCCTCTGGTCTACTTTCCACACAAAAGATGATGCTAGCTAGCTCCTCGATTCAGATCAAGTTCTACCATATCCCTCGAAGAACATCGGCTTGAATTTTATTGAAACACGCTATGTCGATGTCTTGTGCGATTTAGTCTCAACAAAAACATAAACAACATAGAAATCCTCGCACAATTAAATAAAGAAGATCCCTTACTCTCTGTTTTTATTCGCAACTACAAAATGAGCAATAATCACAGCGTTCATTGAACTGACGGATCTTTGTTAATATGCATGTTCTAGCTCATGATCTTCCTCATCCGCGGTCCTCACTAGTAGAAATCTCTTCATATGCCTCATCTTTCTTGACATTTCTCTGTGAACCTTGAGCAAATACTCCTCAACATATATCCACCACTCCACATTTAGTAACGATGTCCGACAATGAGCGCCAAAATAAATCTGCAGAGCCGAAAAGCGTGCTAACAAAGGAAAACTTCGCAAAGAATCAAAACTTAAGAGCCCAACTAAGCCTGACTATGCCCATCATCAGGTCTCACGTATTGGGACATACTAGTTAGGTGCCCGTGCGTTGCAACGAAAACCCAAACTCTCCGCATGAACTTCCAAGGCATGCATTCGTCAAGGTTTTCCATGCTACACACACGCAGAACTGCCCCCCCAACCCCTAGTGACAATACCATAAACCTTTAGGAAAAAAAAACAGATGACTACCAGTACTTAAGTATCCTGCAAGCTTTTCATACAATTCGTTCTCACAAGAATCCTTCATGAATCTCTGAATGCTTCTTATCCTTAAAATTAAGAAACTTCATTTTTCCCCTCCGTCACCATGTCAACGTTTGTTCTTTTTGAGAAACAATAAATTAATTAACAAAAGAAAATACAGTGATAATCAGTGAAGACATGAGCTACCCATTTCTAAGTCATACCTCGAACTCCCTACACACGCAACCTCTCAAGAATACGCTCCATGGGAGAACACTTAACCTCTGAAATTTCAGACTAAACCTCACAGAATTTCCAGCAGGAAAAAAAAACAAGCGCCAAATAATCTGATCGCACCACAAGACCACCCCCACATTGTAGCCAACCCAAGAAAAATAGTTAACAAGAACTCCGAATTTCAACCAAAACGCTCACAGCTCACCTTCTTCTCCATGACAGACACAAATTCATGAGAATCAAACTGATGGAACTTTATGTCATAATTAACTTGCACATAAAGACACTATTTTGTGGCATTATCATAGTTTGAAGAAAAGGAACTACAGCTGAATCTTTGGCCTTGATAAAACTGTTCTCTAAAAGAGAAGGCTATTCCTACAAAAACGAAAACACACACATTAAACATTACTGAAAAAGGTCAATTATTTTATACCAAGCAACCAAAAAAACTTCAAACTACTTGCATAGTTGCATGTCTATAAGATGATAGCCATTAAAGAAAAATCTTAAACTTGAGTTCATGACTCACATTGACAACATCGAAATAATAAAATCATATTACTGTGCCCTACTAAGCCTGACTATGCCCATCATCAGGTCTCACATATTGGGACCACCTACGGACGAAACCACGTGAATACACCAAAATCCAGTACATAACAACACCAAAGATCGGATTTTTTTTAACCCTAACACGGAAGCCTTGCCTCGTCACTATGGACGAGACCCTACAACTCAGAGAGGAAAAATCTCTGATCACCCAAAGACAACATAGCTCGAATGTCACCTCTACCTTTTTTTGTTTCGAATTAAAACCATCTTTACCCAAAACTTTCAACCGCAATTTCACTAACCATGTCTCCACAAAGCAATGATTCAAGGAAAACCATGTTTGATGACAAGAGTAGAAGTAAAGCATTTCACAAATATAATCTTGGAACCTCACACTCAAGCACGCTCAGAACCACGTGCCAGATAACACTCGAGGGAATGCCCAGAGCCATACGCTTGGGAACATTGGTACGTTTGGCAATGATAAAAGAAGAATTAAACAATAACCAAGGTAATTTAAATATTTCAACCTTGTCCAATAAAACTTGTGAATAATCGTGTCCCACACAACTATCATTATTCTCTACATATGCCATTAACTAAATTCCACATAAACGAACTAAGGTTGGTTAAGAATGACTAGGGACGGTCATTAAATTAATAATTATGAACAGAATGTCTATGTGCTACTCTCATCCCATGCATGTCACCACCTATGGACACATTAAAAAAAGCAACATTAAGCAAGGATGAGTCCACAAATCAGCAAGAACATAATAAAACAGTAACATTGTTGAAACCATAAACGTCAACATATTCATATCATCTTCCATATAACTCATTATTAACAATATTTTTCATCAGTGCAATGCAATGCTCATGCATATATCTTATCATTTCTTAAGCTTATACCGGTATAGCAGAGTACAACACATGTCGGTGTGCACTCAAGCCTACCCTTTTTCATTTAGGGACCTCGAGTTTGTTCTTTTCATACAGAGACCTCATCTCTGCTCCTGTGGGAGTGCCTCCAAAGTAGGTCAAGGTGATGTCTTTTTCACGCCATTTTCAGCGAATAACTACAGCTTTGCAACGCCCCTAGTCCTAATAATGGATTTTGCGATTTTTAATTTGTGTTCGTATAATTTTGCACGAGGCTAAATTTGCTGCGCCCAATGCCATCCTCGCGTTCCGCTTAGTGAATTACAAGGACAGGCAACACACCGTGTTTTACAACCTTATGAAGCTTATGACGATGGAATTTAAACCAAGTTTTAAACTTAGAGAACCAGGTGGCAGTGTCATGTCATTTATCCATTATTTAAAAAACAAACTTTAAACTTTTTAGTGTCTTATCTGTAATACCGCTAACGGTTAAAAGTTGGATTTTAGTTTTAGAAGGGCTTTTTGGGAATTTCCCCTCCCTCACCTAATACCTCTCTCCTTCCTATCATTGTGTGGCTGGCATTGCTTGGTGGCAGCATTGAAGATTTTTCCCCTTTCGTTTTGCTGGCGTCCTGCCCTTCCCCTGGCGATTTCTTCCCAAGCGCCTAGCTCTCCTCTGCCGATTCCTTCCCCTGGCTATTCTCTTCCCTGGAGCCTGCTCTCCCCTAGTGCCTTGAAATCCCTGGCCGACTGCTCCTCCTGGCCGAGCTCCCCAGCACCGCCTCCCTCCACTCCAGGCTAGCGTCGCCTTCCTCCTCCCTCCGGCCGAGCTGCTCCCTGCTGACCCTGGCCGCCGCCTCCAGCCTCTGCCGGCGTCGCCCAGCTCCTCTCCTCCTGGCTCGACAAAGAAGACCAGATCAAAGAAGAAGATTCGGAAGCGGTGACCAGAAGAATACACCGACCTGCAGCAGCTAGGTCGGCTCCTCTCGGCGCCCCTCCCCCCTGCTGGAGTAGCAGCAGCAGCACCTGGCAGCAGCACCACCAGCAGCCATGCCCTCCCTCCTTGCCTCCTTGTGGTGAGAGCTCAAGCAATTGAAAAATTTGGGGTACTTGATTTCCTTGTGCATGCTAGGTGTTTGACAAAATGCCTAGAAGGTTTAGATTTTTGTATCGTAGTGTTTTAAGTGTGCAAGGTTGAGAAATGGGATTGGAATGCGAGAATCGGCGCATTGCTAAATTTTATGCATTCCCTCCCTTCTACTGCTATTGATTGTGCCTTTAACCCGTTGATCATCAGGCTATTAATCAAACATAGCTTCTATGTTCTGTGATTAGTGTTGTTGTGCAGTAGATGAGCCTTTCTATGGGGTTCTGAAATGTGGATATGCAGGTAGTGAGTAAAATATATAGTTGTCTAGTTTGTGCATTATTATTGGAATGGAGCTTAGAAAGTGTACTAAGTCTGTTAACTTGATATGTGTGCAGTTTCATGCATGCTTGTGTTGTGTCCCAGTGATTCAGGTGTACCTGATTAAGTGTTGAGTTTATTGTGTGTTTTCATCAAC
Organism: Guadua angustifolia; assembly: GCA_036346375.1. Lineage (NCBI taxonomy): Eukaryota > Viridiplantae > Streptophyta > Magnoliopsida > Poales > Poaceae > Guadua > Guadua angustifolia. The sequence continues at coordinate 22,945 of JAYEVE010000206.1, read as the reverse complement.
TAAATTCTATCTAGCTGGTGTAATGGACCATGCATAGCTCAGTATTGATTCGATGGAAGCAAAGGGTAACGGTTGTCTGGGATTTTGTTATGAGGGTACTGAGATATGGTAGTAGGTGTATATAAGTTTTGGAATTTATGTGCACGTCTATGCTAGAACAGTGGGTGCATCCTGATTTGCTTTAATGTGCTGTTTAGTTGTGATTCCTCATATATTCGGAAGTCTTGTGATCAAGATGTAGATAATTCAAAGGATTGACCTTCTGTGTGATGTGTTAGTATAAGGATACATTTACTATTGTTTTGTATCCTAGAGACTGAAAGTGGTGTTTATAACTAAAAAATTTTTGTATGATTATGTTAAAATGGTGGAGGACCTAGAGTTATTAATGCCATAGTTAATCGTGAAATGTATAAAGACCCATATCGATTAGTGTGTTATTATACTCTTAATTAACCATGCTTCTTTTATTTCCAATAAGTTTGTGATTGTGACAATCGTATCTTGCCCTATCTTGGTTTGCTGCTCTCTAGGGTTGGTGGTTTCTAGCGCTGCAATGGGCCATCAATTATCGCCGAGGTTAAAAGGCAAGTGCAACCCCTAGAGCGTTATTAGGGTGTTAAATGCTTTGTTTGCGATAAGATTATGAAGAATTCTAATGATGTGGTTATCATTAATAGCGTATCTAGAAGTTGTTTTTTGTATGTTGATGAGGATGGATGGATGTTAGCAAATTGGTAAGTAAGTTATTCACTTCCCATTATTGTATTGTATTATGAATGAGTATGGTTAGGTTGATGCAAGTAATGAAGTGATGAATGCGATTAAATGGTAATGAGTGTAATTATATTCGGGTTGGCCATGCTTATAAACATGTCTATGACCAATGTGGGGTTGTAATAGGATGAAATGCATTCACGTCAATTGCATAATTGCATTCATGATAGACGAGGCGTCCCATGTTGATGCGGGCCTCGGTGCTCACCCGTAGTGAGCACAAAAGTCCTACCTCGTAGTCCCATTCATCGAGGTGAATGGGAGCGAGTCGATAAAGTAGGCCCCGCCACGGATGGTTGGATTGAGGGTGCACACCGACGGTGTGCACTCACTATCTCGTGGTATACGCTATGACAATGTGCATTATGAGCATGCTTGGTGAATTCATTGTTTTGATTCATGAGGAAAAGGGATGAGAGCATAAAAGCATTGCATTGTGTGTTGCAATTTGGTAAATGTTAATTGATGAGAAGGGGAAATGACAAGTTGAGGATTTAGTCGTAGACTCACCCTGGAACGATTATTGAGGCGTGAGTATGGTTTAGTTACGTTTCCGAGTTGTATGTGGTAAATGGGGATAGATACTGCTTCTTTTACTGGATGATTTTCACTTAAGTAGTGTTTATGTCAAACGATGAAGTAGTTGTGCTCATATGTTTGGTTGTATATGAACTTAACTGTTTCTTTTATTTACGGATATCAATTAAAGAAACTTTTACTTTATGTCTTGTAGCATTTATATTCTAGTCGAGTTCATTATTTTTTATGCCTGTTTGCGCTTTGCTGAGTCTTGGACTCACGCTTGTTTGCTTCTTGTTTTAGGTACCTTGCAGTCGACTCGTTGGGTTGGGAGTAGAAGCACGTACACGACTCCGGTCATCACCACCACATTTAATTAAATTGTTAAGCTTTGGTTGTAATAATGGTGTTGTAATGTGTTGCTCGTCGTCTTTGAGTTGTTAATATCTATTGGATGTGTGATTGCTTATCTAAGGACACGCTAGATGGTTTGCTTCTATTTTAAGTGTTTGATATATTATATTCTCGCTATTGCTCTTTTGTCTGCGAGTGGATGTCCTAGTTTTAGGAGAGTCTTTGCGAAATTTTGTAAATTTCGGTGGCTTAGTTTTAAACTGGTTTTAAGAGTCAGAGGTTAATTCCTGTCTCTTCGCTAGAGGTGACATTAGTTATTCAGAGTTTTGGTAGCATTCGCGGTGCGATTGGCGCCGGGGTGTTACATTATCAATATCTGCAGAAAAAAAGGCGGTGTGCATTGGTCGATCTTGTCAAATTAACTACCGGTCATTATCGACCAATTAATCGAAATCTCACGACGATTACACATTTATAAAAAGTACACTTGAAATAATTAATCACTTCATAAACTATGTAAATTCCTACTCCCACTGTTCAAGTTTATAAAGTGTATTTCTTAGCACATAGACCAAGAAGATATTGAAAATGAGTCAGATACCCATAATTATTATAACTAACCACTATATTCAATATATGCATGCGAAAAATAAGATGTAAAGATAGATATTTATTAGAGGTATATAGGGTAGAGCACACTAATTTTGTATTAGAATATGAAATACGCCTTATATTTATGGATAAGATTATTAAAAAAGTAAGCCTTATAAATTTGGATAAAGAGTAACTTGTACCCCATATTTTATGTAAATGATAGTACATAGAGTACTTGTATGCAATTGCATCTATATTTAAAACTACTTCCTCCGTCCTAAATTATATTAAGTGATGTTTTAGCACTTTGCACGTAAATTAAGGACTGATGCAAAAGAATTTATCTACCCCTATTTAATTCACCGTTCTTGTAGTCTTTAGAGAAACTAAGGTTATGTTTGTTTGAGCTTTTTCACTGGTTTAAAAAGCCAAAAAACTAAAGCCTAAACAATCGAATAGCTTTTTATCTGGACTTTTTAAAAGCCATAAACCTCTATATAACTAAAAGTTAAAAGCCACTGGAGAAAGACTTTTTTGGCTTATTGATGGTTAGTTTTAGACTAGTAACACTGAAGTTAGATACAACTACTCACTTCTATCATGTACAAAAGTCATTAACTTTTAAGCTGTTTAAATCAAAAAACTAACTTTAAGCTATAAGCCAAAAAGCCTAAGTATAAACAAACATGACCTAAGTCCCATAAGACAAGGAGAATATTAAACACAACCATGGGCAGTTTGGGAAGAATGGTCAAATACTTACCTTGAAATCCTATAACGTAACGATGGGTAAAGATCGTAACTATTCATGCATCACTACTACAGAAATCATCATCACAGATGGTTCGTAAACGTCATCAGAGACGGTTTTGTGAACCGTCAGTAACAATAAGTCTGTGATGAAGGAGATCATCAGAGACGGTTTTCCATCCGTCTGAGAAAATATATATCACAGACGGTTCTATTAATAAACCATCGGTGATATTTAATTATCACAGACGGTTGTAATTTAAAACCGTCTGTGATAATTAAATATAACAGACGGTTTCAAATCATAACCGTCTGTGATACGAACTTATCACAGACGGTTACAAATAAGAACCGTCTGTGATGTCCTTTTTTCCCCACACCCCCAGCAGAACCTTCATTATTTATGGTGTTGTTCGAAATTTCCATCGATATTTCTACAACGATATTTACAAGGCACAACCAGTTATAGATGTTGTAGTTGAATATCTACACTTCCTATATGCATTGTGGCAACAGTTTGTCCGATCAGGATAGACTTAAAATATAAACATCTGTAGCGCTTTTTCTCCCTTCTTATGATAATGTTGATGGAACTCGACTAATAAATCAACCAAAACCCACACGCAGCATGAAGACCCGACTTGCAATCACATTTGTTCAATCTTTAATTAGCCTACCTAGAGTAATCTGTGAAGTACATCTACAATTTTTTTCAAAGTACCATGTTCTCCCACCGTGGCACGACGGTGACGCTGCGCAAGGCCACTTCGTATGGTATGAAGCAAATCACACACTCCAGTGTGTCAGGTTCGATCAAACAGACTATGGTTGCCGTCACCTCGCTAGGCTGCGTGCGGGTCTTGGTTGATTTATTAGTCGAATTCCATCAACATTATCATAAGAAGGGAGAAAAAGTGCTACAGATGTTTATATTTTAAGTCTATCCTGATCGGACAAACTGTTGCCTCAATGCATATAGGAAGTGTAGATATTCAAATACAACATCTATAACTGACTGTGTCTCCTAAATATTGATGCAGGAATACCTAAGTAGATGAAAATTTCGAACAACAAACCATAAATAATGGAGGTTCTACTGAGGGTGTAGGAAAAACATCTAGTTCCAACAAGCAAGACATTGTTAATTAAGTTGTTGCATTCAAGATGAGCAAATATGTATTAAGGATAATATCATGTGACAATACAATGAATCGTACAAACAAGAATAACCGCAAGTTTTTCACATATTTTCCGAATGAATACCAATTGACAATTGTACAACTCCAGAAGTTATCAGCCTGCGTGGAACGTGCCTTTTTTATTTATTACTTGGGTAAGCAGGAAGTAACAAACTCTCCCTCTAATGTTGCTCAAATGGGTCTCAGTTAACGCAGTTGCAACTGTACTGCTATTTTTTGTATTGACGATGGCATGCATATTGTGGCAAACATAAAATCCACATAGGTTATTTCCCTGACCTTACTGGTGGCACTGCAAATAAAAAATAGGTTAGTCCTAGAGTCACTATTACGGGGTTTGATATAGGATTATTGTGTATAGCGGATACCGGAAAGGCAAAATCATGATGTAGTTTAGCCTGATCCTTCAACACTTTGAACACTCTACGAGATTGCAAAAGGTTAGACTAAGCCATTCCACTAGCAATATAAACCTGTAACAACTTACACGACTATGTACGTAGGAAACGTGATTACCTGGTGAGTAATTTTGCGATAGGTACCAGGTCGTGGTTTCCGCCACGTCCGGAATCAAGGTACTTAACCCGGTTTGTGGCTAATTCAATTACAATTAGAACCCAGTGAAACCTACACAGGTATATCACAATTAATGGACAATGAACGAAACAGAGTTTTGTGTACAGTACAAACCAAAGTATAGCATGTGGTGTAGCACTTACCCTGGGTTATGGGGTAGAAGTATGAATTCTTTATCTTTTTGTTCTAGCAATGCCTCTGTCGCGTATTTCTCGACCATGTTTATATCTTGATCCATGGTTTGCTTTGAGACTATATGTGGGTCGAGGAAACCCATCGATTGTTTCTTCTGTGTCGCTTCAAGTACCATGTATCTATATATACAAAGGCGAATTATATATATATTGGAGGACATTTATCACTATTAGACGAATGTAGACTGTGATAGCAAACACTTACAATGTCCAGCATCTCATGAGTGCGGCGTCGAGGGCGTCGAGGTTGTAAAGATCGAACAAGTCCAGAAAATCGACCGAGAAGTAGCCCCCCGCTGAGTCATTGAATAAATGTTTATACTCGAACTTAACCATGATACTTGTTGTACGTTCATGCTCTGGCTTTCCAGCTTGTTGGGTGTACCATAAATGCAATTGTTGGCAAGACAAACTAAGTGAAGTTACGCTGCCTTTCGTTAGTAACGGCTCTCCTAGCTTGTATTTTTTAGCCAACTCAGCAGATGGATAGTCGATTTGTTGTTGGCTTCCTTTCTTCCGTTTGTCCTTGCCTTTCTTTGGTTTGTATGAAGCCTTCACGGGAGAGGAATGGGCAGGAAATAAGTCAACATTATGTACATCAAGTGGAGTCTGGGCTACGACTGCTGATTTGGTAGCCAATTGATCAGATATAATAGGCGAATCAGATCGTTGCGGTTGTTGCATGACAGAAGGGACGACTAGGGAGATTTCACTGCTAGGCCATTGGATGAATGTGCCAATGGCATCTCCCAGTTTCACGATCTCGTCGTTTGGCGGCTTCTGTAGATCGACAATCTTGAAACTATCAAATACCCCATCCACATTGACCTTTGTGAAACCCGGCGCTATTATGGTACCGTGCACCATGGTCCCCTTAGTGAATGGATACGCCATGCCCCAAGCAGCCGTAAGAGGAACGGTGCCATTGCTAATTCTCGCTAGGAGATTGCACTGCGTGGCCACCTTAATGTCACATGCAGGATAATTCCCGCTATGTTCATCTATGTTAGGGGCGGATGCACAGCTGCTCTTATAGACAGTGGGGTTGACTTGTGGACATACTTCTGGGGCTTGTGCAGTATTTCTTTCTTGATTGCTGAGTCTTTCCTCGAGGCTTCTTATCCTATCATAAAATTCTTCTCTCAGTTCTCCCCTCAACTCTTCTCTCAACTCTCCTCTCAACTTCTCCTCCATATTCTTTATAAGCTTTGACTCGTGCTCGGCTTTAGTTCTCTTCTTATTTCGGTATTTGTCCGAGTTGTCTGGGAATCCAGTTTTCCATAGAACAAAAACCCCTTTGCCTCATGTATGACCAGGGTGTTCCTTGTTTTCCAAGGCCATGGACAGTGCATTTTTCTCCCTGTCTGGCAAAAAAGAGCCATCGGCCGATTGTGTACTCAACGCTACCTGCAAGATCCCGACAAGTTATTTCACTTATGAAGTCATGGACTAATTACGTAAAATTGGTAGTTCAATTTATATATTACCAGGCGTTGGCAGACTTCCTCGCCTGCGGGGTTTACAAAGGAGACGGTTACGGAGGACGTGGCAGCTGACCTCGCTCTTAGCCAGTCTCTGGCACGTGGATCTGTGATCGCTGCAAATGGCGAGATACCCTCCTCATCCTCCCTGTCCCATTGCGCTCTCTTCCCCGCGTAGCAAAGGCCGACTCGTGGGGTGAGTGTTCCTTGCTGCAAGGCTTTGTTTGTTTCACTTTGGCGCATCGAATTCGCTCGTCGTCTTCATCTCAACAAAACGCCGCCACGTGTCCTCGATCAATGAACCCATACTTAGAGTATGGAACCATATCCTTCTTGGCGTAGTCTCTGGCGTGTGCTTGAAGGTCTTCCATGGCTTTCTGGCATTAGCGAAGGCATATCGTCGCACTAGGGGAGCGGATTCTTTTGGAATGTCGAGCGATGAAAGGATTTCCGTCGACAAGGCATTGCGAGTCTCAATAATCGAGAACCTCCGGGAAGATAGCGTGATCGAACCCGTTCGTGCTACTATCCGCACATATTCCTCAATGCATTATTTGCCTTTTTGGCTTTGTAGGAGTCCCATCCTTTGGATCGATCTTCGTAATGGTATATCAGTCTGTTGGCCTTTTGTTTGGTCCTCTTGCAGCGCGGGTCGATTTTTCTTTTGTGGGCACATCATTTCCTTTAGACGATGGATTAGATGACGACATCTTCTTTGTAAGTTAAAATAGTTTCAGGCGAACTAAAAGAGAAGAACAAATAAAATCAAATTAGAGTGAATAAGTTTGTGGAACTGGAACGGAGGGAGTAATGGTGAGGGGGAGGAAGCCGTGATGTCTGTGGAAGCCGTGCAGCAAGGTGGCTAGGACGAGTCATAGAGGAGGAGGAACACTAGGAGGTTGCCGAACTTAATAAAAATTTCGGTAGCACCTCCCCTAAAACTAGGACATCCACACAGCAGACAAGCAGATCGACAATATAGCAATAGGACCAATAGGATCAAATTAATTCAGCACTATCTACCGATCGAACCAAACCACAATATAGCAATAGGACCAACAGGAACAAGCTTGTAAGCAAATAAATTCATGATCTGACCACATATAAGCATGGCATCTAGTATGGACAATAAACAAACTAAACAAACCAGCATAAAGCTCATGTTTGATTTAGCAACTTTTGCTCTCAGATTTAATAAACTAATGGGTTGCTCCAAAAGAGCCCTCCAACACCAATTTCAGCAATATATCACAGGTTATACAAATCTGATATTAGTGAATCTATACAATTCAGTACTGTTTAATAAACTTGATTCACTAGAACTCAACAATGGACTATGAAAAACTACTGGATAGTAGGACAACACCAATTTGGGCTAAGTCAGAGTTGCCAAATTACTAACAACTAAGTTGCAGATTACACGGGGATATCAATGCGAACCAAGCCTCATAACAGAACTAATCACGTGATAGCATGTCACATATACAAGCAGACAATAAAACCAAGTTGAAGTTTTAGACACAATGATCTAAACAAAGGTTGAATCACAGAGGAAAATCACTAACTAACAGATTAATATTGCCTCATTTAACTGAATCATCATTGAACAGCAGAAACAGAACAAAATCAGTGCCTCCAGATCAAGAAATACAGTCTCTAGCTCGATGGCTAGTCCCTCAAATTTCTCAAATCGGTTCACTGAATCAACACCAACAGAGGGGATTAGGGTTTCCTTACACAGCGCCGGATCCGAGTCGAAGTAAAAGGCCGAGATGCAGAGGAAGCAGCGCAAGAACACAGTGTCCACCCCGTGGCCACCGGGTACCGAGTCGAAACAGGCAACAGCAGAATCTCCTCCACACGCGTGCACCTCCAGGCACACCACCAACACCACCACCAGCCGGGAACCTGACCGGAGAGCAGGTAAAATACCAGAGAGTAGAACGATGGGGAGCATGTCGCTGCGGGGGAGGACACCGAGGGGGAGGTCGATGCCGGGGAGGACGCCGAGAGGGGGAGGCTGCCGCGGGAGACAAAATGTGACAGAGGGTTAGGGTTTGGCGCGCTGTGAATGAGGTCTGCGCGCGGGGGGTATATATAGGAGACTATATCACAGACGGTTCTATAACATAACAGTCTGTGATGTTACTTATCACAGACTGTTCTATTATATAACCGTCTGTGATATCTTAACATCACAGACGGTTCTATAACATAATAGTCTGTGATGTTAAGATATCATGCAGCGGTTATATAATAGAACCGTCAGTGATAAATAACATCCTGCATTGTTATGTTATAGAACCGCTCGTGATATATACTGCTCATGACATTCACTTGTCTATTCGATTCGATCTCTTTGTCTCGTGATCACTTTGTTGTATCTTCTGGGAAAGTTGTCTTTAACAGAATATAGACTGTACTTAGGTTGAAGTGGAGATTCTAATCCTCAATTCAAACCCTAAAATTTGATAGCAATCACATACAACTATTTCCATATTGCCAAAGTAGACATGATTCTGTTCTTGTTTGCCATAGTCTACATAATTTATTTCTTCTCATCAATTATGTCTGAGTGGCCATCTTTGAATCATGTATTTGGAATCGTATTCATTTTAAGGAATAAATACTTGCTCTTATACTCGCATCTTTTCCATCAATCCAGATGCTTCACAAGCTACTTACAAAGATCATCACAGTCCTATATACATAATTCAGATGCTTCACAAGCTACTTACAAAGATCATCACAATCATATGTACAAAGCATGATGGGTCGTATCATCTTTACAATAGCATTAATGTAATATTATTACACATTAAAATTAGTAAACATGATGACAATGCACCCTTCTCATAACTACGCCACCACATGCTTATTCTTTTGTATGAAAATTAGCCCTTCATGATGATCGACGCGTGTGTAGCTTGCTTTCTCATGTTGTTCTTCTGGGACCAGGATGTCATTTCCGATGGGTGGCAACTCATCAAATTGATTGTACTCTTCCTCATCTACTACATTCTCAACTTCGACAATTCTCCTTTTTCCCTGAAGAACTACGTGGCGCTTCTTGTTGGGCCGAATTCGGTTACATAGAAGACTTGAACAACTTGGTTAGCGAGTACGAATGGTTCATCTTGGTATCCGACACGTTCGAGGTCCACAGTAGTGATGCTATTCTTGTCAACCTTCACGTCCTAGAGGTGGACCCAACGACACCGAAATAGAGGAATCTTGAAAAGTACGTAGTCGAGCTTCCATATCTCCTCTACGAACCCATAGTAGGAGCTCCTCGTCAACCCAGCGGTATTATTGAATGCATCTATGCGGACACCGCTGTTCTGGTTTGTGCTCTTCATATCCTGATCTCTGGTGTAAAATGTGCACCCATTTAAGTCATATCCTTTCCATGTGACAACTGTAAAAGTTGGTCCTTTTGCCAACCATGTTAGCGTGTCATCTGACGAGCTCCCGATGATAGGTCGCTCCTTCAACCATTTGTTGAATCAAGGTTATCTTTGTCTCGTGATCCAAGACTCTGCCATGCCGGATTCTCTTGCCTTAGCCATTGCTTGTGCTCGACGATATAGGCGGACACTACAGCCATATGTTGCAAAACCGTGAAATGGGCTCGAGCATACGCAACCGAATCAGGCGTGATTGCTTTCCTTCCGATGGTCCCGATACCCTGGAGCCTCCTCTCATGGCGAGATCGAGGCACACCTATCGGTTCGACCTGGGCCATGTAATCGACGCAGAACTCGACGGCCTCTTCTGTTGTATAACCTTCAACAATACTACCCTCCGGACGAGATCGATTCCGTACGTAAGACTTGAGAATTCCCATGTACCTCTTGAACGGGTACATGCTACGTGGAACAACGGCCCGCATATCTTTATCTCTCGTCACAAGGTGAACAATGAGATGGACCATGATATCGAAAAATGATGGAGGGAAATACATCTCAAGATTACATAGAGTCATCACCACCTCGACTTGCAGAGCATCTAGTCCTTCGATCGATGACCTTCGAGCGATTGTGTTAAAGAAATAACACACCTAGTGATTGTCTCTCGGACCTTGACCGACAAAATACTTCTAATTGCGACAGGAAGCATCTGTGTCATCAGCACATGACAATCATGAGACTTCATGCCGGTTAATTTCAAATCTTCCAACGAAACAAGTCTCTTCATGTTGGAGTAACCGGACGGAACTTTCATACCATGCAAGCACTGGCATAGTTCAGTTCTTTCGGCCTTTGACAGAGTATAACAAGCAGGTTCCAAGTACGTACGGCCTTTATCAGTCTCTTTCGGTGCTAACTCAGGTCTTATGCCCATATCGACCAAGTCAAGCTGTGCGTTGATACCATCATTTGTTTTACCCTTAATGTTAAGTAAGAGACCAATCACGCTGTCACAGACATTCTTCTCTACGTGCATGACATCGATGCAGTGGCGGACTTCTAGCCTCTCCCAGTAAGGTAGGTCCCAGAATATTGATCTCTTCTTCCACATGCTCTTTTCATGGGTACTTGATTTACGTCCCTTTCCATACGCAACATCCAAATCCTTAACAATGTCATGAACATCTCTCCTGCTCAAACGCCTTGGAGCTGAACCATTTTCATTCCTTCTGTCGAAAAGTTGCTTCATCTTGCGATATGGGTGATTCCTCCGAAGGAACCTACTGACGATGCATGTACGGTTTTGCGAGTGATTCACCATAAACTCTCGGATCATCTAAGCGGCGAGTGCGGGCTTTGGTTCCTTTTGTACTGCCCCGACAGAGTTAGCAAGGGCGGGGTAATCATTTATGGTCCGAGAACAACAAGCGATTGCAAAGTAAAGTTCTCTCGTTTGTACGCATCCCATACAAGTACCCGGTAACCCACACAAGTGTTTTTAGATCTTCCACCAATGGAGCTAGGTACACATCAATATCGCTCCTGTGTTGTTTCGGTCCTTAGATAAGCATGCATACAACAAAATGTACTTCCGCTTCATACACAACCAAGGAGGAAGGTTGTAGATACAGAGATTTACGCCAAGTGCTATCTTGCACGCTCATGTTACCGAAAGGATTCATTCCATCTCAGACTCAATCCAAACCTTATATTTCTCGATCCGCACCAATTCTTGAAAGCTCCTATCGATGTTTCTCCACCGATGGAATCGGCAGGTGCCTTCAAGATTCCATCATTCTTATGCTCCTCAAAGTGCCAACGCAACAGTTTTGCCTCCTTTGGGTTCGCAAACAAACGCTTCAAACGGGGAATTACAGGAAGATACCATGCCACCTTAGCAGGAGGTCCTTTTTTCACTTCAATACTCTCGCCATCATCATCTGAATGACTCTTATGCTTGTACCGGGATGCATTGCACACCGGACATATATGCAAGTTTGTGTACTCTTTGTGGTACAGGATACAGTCGTTTGGACAAGCATGTATTCTTTCTACTTCTATTCCCAAGGGACAAAGAACCTTCTTGGCTTTGTAGGCGGTTGTCGGCAACTCGTTTCCCTCTGGAAGCATGTCCGCCAATAGACGTAACAGCGCTGTGAAACTCTTGTCGGACCAACCATTGTTTGCCTTCAATTTGAGTAGTTCAAGCACGGATGATAACCTTGTGTATTTCAACTTGCACCCTGCGAACAAAGGTTTCTCCGAGTCCTCCATCAAGCCTGGAACTTTCCATATTCCCCGTCATCAAGGTTTCTTCAGATCGCATGAAGATTTGATCCAAATTGTCATGTCAAGAATCTTTGTTCTCATTGGAAGCTTCAATCGATATGATCATCCGACATATCATTGACTTCGTCGACGATATTAACACTACTTGTCGCTTCACGTATATTATGCTTTTCGCCATAATCGGTCCAACATGTATAGCCCTTTTGAAACCCCTCCGAATCAAGTGTGCTTCGATCAGGCTTTGAGTTTTGAAACATCTTGATTTTACAATCAATGCACGGACATGACATGAATTGCACCCCTTATTAAACATATCCTCCTCTGCGGCTCTTTTGAAAGTGGAGACGCCATTAAGGTACTCAACACTCAGATGGGTTCTCGGCGTACATCCACTTCGATCCATCTACGCTACACATGTAACACTTAGTGTTAAATATTAAGTGCACCAGGTGTAGTGCGTATGCACACATTCTTAAACTAATTATGCAATTACATACGTTAATTACATCACAAAGAAATAATTAACACAATTCAAATTAATCTTCAATATACTAATGAAATTAGAACCCATTACTAACCTTAGATCACCAAAAGACTTGAATTGATCTATAAGTTAGATCTAAACAATCTTTAAATTTCTATCCTTAACAAGCTAGCTACCTACATCAAGATCGAATATAATATTATGCAAATAGAACCATTACTAGCTAACCTTATAGATCAAACAACCAACACATGGTTCTACAAGCTAGATCGAAAAAAATCATCAAATTCCTTCCTTAAAAAGCTAGATGTTGAATATAATGCAATTAAAACACATTACTAACCAAATATCACAAACAACATATGGATCCAACTACAATTAAGCTAGATCTAATCAAACAATCTTTAAATTAATTCTCTCCTAACCTACCTAGATATTGAATTGGATGCATGCAATTAGAGAACTCATTACTAACCTTAGATCACCAAAATCAAATGAATCTAATATCCCCCTTCGAAATCAATGGCCTTCTTTCAAAAAATTGCCTCACTTCCACAGCCGCTCTCGGATAGAAACCGAAACCCTATAAACGAAGTAGATGGATCGAGGCTCTGTTTTTATGGGCACAGACGGTTTTATCACAGATGGTTTTATATTACAGCCGTCTGTGATGCAAGACAAATCACAGACGGTTTCTAAATATATCCGTCTGTAATGACTGCTGTAGATATTACAGACGGTTGTGTTATATAACTGTCGGTGTTTCGAGAACCGGCAAGTAAATTTGTAAGTCTAGGGGCCGCGCGATCCCGCTCCCTGAATGGTTAGACCAATGGGGGTCCAAGATTTATAATCGTTCGCTAAAAATCCTTACCCGCCTAAATGAGGTGGTCGATATTGCTCCCCGATGCGTGGGTCTCAGATCGCACATAAGCGGGCGGGCGAGGCCTGGCCTCGAGCGCCTTGCGCGTAAAAGTGGGTTGAGAGTGGATATGTGCGCTAGGTGTTTTTAGGTCGTAGGAACGTTCGAACTCCTCAGTGCTGCTATCGGTTCAATTCTCTCCTCTCCAGAGGGTCTTGCTTCTCCTTATATAGCTCGGAGAAGTAGGTTACATGGGAGTCTGGAAAAAGAAGAATGGGGCCCCCCAGGTCTTCAACCTTGGCGTCTGGTCCTTGGATTTGATGTCTAACGGGTGGTCGCTCGCCCCACGCCGGGCCGGTGGACACAGAGAGTGGCGGAGTGCTCCATGTTGCCGGGAAACGGCGTACCTGCCCTCTGCGCACCGGTCACGTGCTGATGTCGATACGTCAGGCTTCGGGAGTCGCCTCGGGAGGGTATGCGTCCCTCCACTGTTCATGACCGGTCGATGAGTTCGGCACTCATCTCTGCCTACCGCCGCCGGAAAGGGTTTCTGCCTTTGGGCGGCGCCGAGGCGCTGTACCAAATGGGGTAGGTGACCGACAGGCCGCTCTCGGCGATCCGACGCTCGCTTCTCCAAAAAACGCTCGAGCTCGATCCGAAGCTTCGAGCGGTCCGACCCGCCGTCGAACTATTTTGTGGGTCGCCGCTGTTTGTAGGCGCCGACCCGCGGGCGCGACAGCCGCTTTTTAGGGTCGGATTGGTCGGAAACCGGGCATCCTTGAGTGGGGCCTCTAGTCGAAGTTCGGGCTTGGAGACGACCCATTCGTTTTTCCTTGGGCCGCTGGGGATACCCATGTCCCGTATCCGCCAATAGCCCCGAGCCCCGAGCGGCTTCCGGAGAACCGCTGGGGTTTGGTTTCACGGTGATTCCACCAAATGCGCCTGCATCGACGCGACGGCTTCATATTTAGAATAGGTCGACCGTCGTCTCCAAATTGTCGGCGCCGTCCGACTTGATTTGTTTGGGCGTGGCGCTCAGCGAAAGATCCGATGGATGGAGCCCCGAGCCGAGCGGTTGAAGACCCGTTGGGGGTTCCTTGCTCATGGATGCGCTTTGATTGATGTGCGCGCGAGCGATCGGCCGGGCGATTCGGTAGGCTTGGGTTCGGTTGTTTCCGTTGTTTGTGCCCGACGACTTGAATGGTCGGCCTCGACCGCGTGCGCAAGCGAAGATCTGTCAACGATTCGCGCTTAGGGTACCTTCCCCGCATAAAAATACATACCACGGGGCGCTTGGCAACGGGCGGCGATCACGCTGCCGCCAGCTTGCGTCCACGGGCGTCTGGCAGCAGCATGGGCGAAGACGCTCGCCGCCGGCTACCAAATTTACGTGGCGGCTTGGCAACGGGCAGCGATCACGGCTCACGGCCAAAGGCCTACCACGGGCGCCCGGCGAAAGTGGGCGAAGACGCCGCCGCTTGCTGCCCAAAGATACCGGGCGGGCAGTAATCGGCGCGATCATGGCTCGCGGCCAGCGTTGCCCACGGGCGTCCGCGAAAGCAGTGGGCGAAGCACGCCGCCGCCGCCCAAAGATACGTGGCGGCTACAACAACGGGCGGCGGATCCACCGCTGCCAAGCGTTGCCCACGCGGGCGTCGCGGCGAAAGGCCATGAAGCACGCATGCCGCCCGGCTACCAATTTACGTGGGCGGCTTGGCACCGGCGGCGAGACACCTTCTTCCCCGCCGTTAGGCAAAAGGTGGAGCACGGTGGTTTCGCCAAGGCTCCTTCCGCTATCGCATTATGTCGAACGGCAGTTCGCCACAAAGAAGCTTATCACGTAAGGGTTTCGCAACAAGCCCATTCCTCCGACGCCTCACCTACTGTCGCAAAGGGGTCCCATCCAAATGACCGCAAGGCACGCCAGAAGCATTTAATGAGGCCGAGGAACGGGACAAAGACGGAAGGAGTAATAAATGTATGAGGATCAGCATGATGACCCCCCTTTTACCTACTCCTGTTAGCCTGGCCTATATAAGGGCCCTCGGGTGCATGGGGAAAGGGGGTTGGCCAGAGGTTGAAGAAAGGAAACCGCAGTATAGCAGTGGAGCCTAAGGGAGAGCTTGTAATCCCCAAGTTTTGTACTGCCCCAGTGAAAAAACACTCTCTATATACAAGCAATCTAGCAGGAAGTAAGGCTGTTACCCAAAAGCAGAGGGGGCCTGAACCCGGGTAAAATCCTTGTGTCGCCATAGTCCGTAAAGCTAGCTGCTTGTCATGGGAGTCTCTAGGGTTTCTCGCTAGGATTAGCCACCGCGAAGACGCCTCCTTCCAACCAAACCCGGCTCAGATCCTCCGGCCTGCTGTGGAATACGCCGGCAGGCGCGCTGTAGGGAGCTGGTTGGCCTTTTCCGCTATGACTCTGGCGGACTTCGTGTCCGTGAATCGAAAAGCAAGCCTGCAGCAGAGATGGCGAAGTTTCAAGACTGAATGTCGCAGAGGCGAAGCGACGACAAGGCGCCCCATTGCCGCGCATGGCCGAGGAGTTGCCGCCTTCGCAGGGCGGCGCTACCGCTTCTTGGAAGGTGGAGCAGCCCGTATGCCGCAGTCGCTATGGAGGCGCCACCGCCCGTAATTACTTGCACGTGCTTTTTCTCGACCACCACGGTGGAGTCATGGACTTCCCTTGCCACTCGCGGGTCGCTAAGCATTGTTGGGCCTCGTGGATGCGCCCAACTCGGTAGGGCTCTTCGCCAGTCGAATCGGGCGTATTTTGCCGCCTAAGGCGATGCAGATGCCTCGGCTTCCACTGCCCTAACGAGAAGGGCCACGCCGGGGGGGGTCAAGGGAAAGACCCTATTATCCCGGCCTCGGCCTCGAGGAACTGGTGAGGACCTTCGCCTCATCTCGACGAGAGCCGGCATAGCGGTGATGACCTCGCGGCTGCTCTCCCAAGGCCACCGGACCAGAACGCCGCCATGGCAAGGTGTGGCGGCCGACACAATAGTCCTCGTGGCCTCGCCGCAGACTGTGGAGGGAGGTCCGCTCCGACTCCTGAAGAGCCGGCTCAAGGCCCCATGCGCGGTCCCCTGACCGGCTTCTGACGAGCGACTCGGCCTCCCTACTGGTGCCGGTGCCAGTTTTCCGGCGGCATTTCAGCCACGGGCTCGCCAGACAGTTTTCGCCTGGCCATAGAGAAATATGACTCAAGACCACTAACCCGGAGGAGTTCTCCAAATCTACACGACGATGGTGCGCGGTCAAGCGGATCTCGAAAAGGTCATGGCCAACTACCTCCCAATGGCCTTTGACGGTTCTCGCTTCGCCTCGTCGCCGAATCTCGAGGGTTTGCACTCGTGGGGACGCAGCGACATTTTGTCGCTAATTTTCGGGCTCCTTCGCAACCGGTGGAAGATGACCTCCACGCTCGAACAAGAGAAGGGAGTCCGCGATTTATCCGGCTGCTCACATCGCCGCAACACAATCCCCACATCTCGAAAGCAATCGGCCGTCATCGCCAGAGGGGCGACGCGATCGCAAGATGAAGGAGAAGATGGCCACCCGCACCATCGCCTCAACCTCCGAAGCCCCTCGCACATAAATGTGCGCGGCCGCGAGGCGAAGGCCGCCGCCCTCAAGGGTGGCTAAGGTAGGACGAGGCCGACATCGAAAGGTCCCATTGCAGCGGGCAAGAAGGCGCTGAAGCGAGGCGGAGAGCCCAGTAAGTCTTGCCGCCGAAGGCCGACGACGAAGAAGACCTCTCTCGAGCGGCGAACCGCCGGATCGGCGGATGATCGCAGCCAGATCGGCGCGCGACGACCGTCAGGACCGTGTAACGATCGCTGCGGATCGGGCGCGACGATCACGCCGCGATCAAAGGAGGGCGAGCCCTATCGCCTCGATATATAAACCAATACCCATGACCCAGACAATCTGCCGGTCGTAAGGGGATGGTGGAAAAGCTGCCAAGGAGCACCGCCGATGATGATCAAGATGAAGACCCCGCCCGCCGGCTTTTCAAATAGCGGATCATACCGTATGCATCCACGTGGTTCATCCACCATTCTCTCAACGCCGCCATAAACGGCCGGTAAAGGAGGTATACGCCACGTACGAGCCTCGGGGACGGCCTGACATCAAATGGCTCGAGCAAACGATCACCTTCACGGCCGACCACCCCGAGGGCACCCCACTGGGCATCTCCCGATCGTGGTAGTACCCACGGTCCGGAATGTACGGCTAAGCGGGTGTCGATAGATCGGAGGCAGCCCATCAACCTCTTGTCCGCTGCCGGATTCATGGCGCCAGAGATCCCGCCAGATCTCGCACCCGACCGCTGTCTTGGTGGCCCCAGACAAGCGGCTTGTTCTTGGGTCAAATTTGCCTCCCGTCACTTTTGGGGAGAAGGATAACTACCGCACCGAGATGGTGGATTTCGAGGTCGCAGATTTCGACCTCCCATATAACGCCTTACTCGGGCCGGGTCAAGACCGGTCAAGTTCAAGGCGTTACCCACTATGCTTACATGACGGTGGAGATGCCGGCCCGCCGCCCCATTGTTATCAACGTGATAGGTTCAAGTCTCAAGGCCAGCCACAAGCAGCGGGACCTGCCGGCCACACTGCCGCTACGGCCACGACGCCACTTCTGAGCCCTCAGTTCGACCAGAGCTTCACCTGCCCACGGTGAAGTAAAGGCGGTCGCCTGGGGGGCGAACCCCGAAGATCACAACATTGGCGCCAACCTCGCCAAATAGAAGACGCCACCTTCCTCCAACAAACACAGACGTGTTCACCTGCAACCGTCCGACATGACTGGGTCCCTGTGAGGTGATTGAGCATCGACGGGCGACGCCCCCGAGGCGCGGCCCGGTCCGGCAAGGTCCGGAGGCAGCGCCGAGCGACTGTGATGCCATTCGAGAGGAGGTAGAGAAGCCGCTGAGGCCGGGTTGTTGGGGAGGTCTCTATCCCGAGTGGCTTGCCAACCCCTGCGGTTTGTCAAGAAATCCAACCGAAGTGGCTAATGTGTGTCGCATTTTACCGACCTCAACAAGGCCTCGCCTCGGCGATCCATATCTCTCGCCGAGGGTCGATCTCATTGTTGACTCCACTACCGATGCGAAGCGCAGGTTTCGGACGCTGCATTCGGTACCACCGATTAGCATGGCGCTTGAAGACTAAGAGAAGATCGCTGGTAACTCTACCGTGTATATTGTTATGTAAGAATGGCTTTTGGCTTAAAGAACGCAGGTTCAACTTACCAAATAAGGTTATGATATCACCTTCCGCCTCACCTTAGGGCGAAACCGGAAGTCTACGCTGATGACTTAGTGGTGAAGATTAAAAGAGCGAAGAAATGATCCAAGACCGGAGGAGACCTTTGCTAACCTCCTAAGAATTGCCTCAAGCTCAATCCAGAGAAATGCGTGTTCGTGTGCTCCTCCAAGTTGTCGGGTTTCGGTGTCCAAACCGGCATTGAGGCCAATCTCGACAAGATAGCGCCATCGAACACATGAAGCCGCCAGGCGCTCAAGCAAGTTCGCCTCGCCGGTCGTCGCTTCCCTGGCTTATCTATCGCCGCTTGGGCGAAGCGGTTTCCGCTTTTGTTCAAGAAAGAAGAAGACGAACCACTTCGAGTGGGATCAAGGCCTGTATATGCTTGAAGATTCAAACAAGACTTCCTCTCCCCGTGCCGGTTTCGCCACGTGAGCCTTTTGCTTCAGATATCGCCGCCACCCCGAGGTAAGTGCAAGATATTATGAGAGGGAAGGCGCCCTGCCGTTTACATTACATCGCAGAAGCAGTATTGCATGAAGCGTAAAACCCAGATCCGCAAGCTCGTAAGATGTCAGAGGCGGTCCCGGTCGATCCGTAAAGTTATGCACTATTTTCAGGGCGAAATCACCGCTGCCACTACTTACCCTCGCGAAATCTCCACAATCGAAGCCAAGGTCGATTGCTAAATGGTCGTGGAACTGGGGAATTCAACATTAAATTTGTACCCGCGACCGCTTATTAAGAGTCAAAGTTGGCGAGTTCGTCGCCAATGGACTCCTCGCCACCCTCAAGCCAAGAAGCACCTGCGCCTTTCCCTCGACATTATTCTTGATGGATCCTTCAGCTGGAAGGCGCAGGGTCGGGTTGTCTCCGACTCCCGACCGCGACACCTCCAATACGGGTCGCCTCTTGAATTCAAGGCCACCAACAACATTGCCGAAGTATGAAGGTCACGCTACAGTGGTCACAGTGACGCTTTCTGCCAAGGGCATCAGCGCCTCCAAGTCAAGGGAGATTTCTCATCGGGTCATTAATCGTGCTCAAGGCGAGTTTCAATGTTCGACTCCACCATGGCGGCGATTCAAGTGAGGTCCGAAGAATGGAGCGCTATTTTGAAGGTTTGGGGTATATTCATATCCTCTAGCGGATAATCACTCATGGACGGTCCGCCCCACCATCCTCAAGGGCCTCTGCTCCTGGCCGGGTCCTTGAAGAAAGACTACCGCGACCGCCCATCGCAGCCCACAATTCAGGTGGATGATGGTGGCCGCGCCCCGGCCCAGGGGACGACGCAAGAAGGCCGCCGCGCCCTGCTGTGGGAAGGCGATGCACACACGGCCTCCAATTCAGGAGGAAGGGCAAGGTGTCGCCAATTTCTGTGTCCCGGAGGGAAGATTGCGGTACAGCCGAGGCAAAGACCAGGAAAAGTCTCTACCACGTGAGTACCCAGCGAGCACCGAGTGGTCGCCACCTCTGGGCAGAAGATCGTGGATGGACCCTATCCCGCCTTCCCTGCACCAAGCGATCCCCGCACGATGATGCCTCACCGAGAAGATTGCACGAAGGCCAAGTTGCTATACCGTAGGTGGGGACCTATATCGCCAGAGCGTAAACGAGTTCTACCAAGCGCATCACCGAAGAGGGGAGTAGTCTCGCCTTCCGATATCCATGGAGGCGCAAAGGGAGCCATATGTCCGGCCAACTCTAGTCGGCAAGGTGTTTCGCCATGATTTTATCGCCTACCGCCTCCGTGATGCTTATGCAGCCGTGAGGACGCGGCGAGGCTTGCCGGCTTCGCCAGTAAACCCACCGACCAAATTTGCTGCAAAACCATCCCACTCTCCCGCCGTCATGTCCGGGGCGGATATCCCGGGTCCGCTCTGGTTACATGGGGCTTCACCCACCTTTGTTGCCATTGATAAGTTCACCAAGTGGGTCGGGCCGAGGCAAGGCGGCCATCACGCCGCCGTAAGTCTGGCGCGCTGGATCTTCACCCGCTTTGGAGTCGCCAATCGTATCATCACCGGCTAACGCACCTGGGCCCACTAATACGCTTTTCCGAATTTTGAAGAAATGGGCACCAAGGTATGTTTCGCTTTGGCCCATCCCATGAGCAATGGATAAGCGGAGCGCCGCTTAATGCGCCGGTATCAAGGGCCTCAAGACAAGAGCGTTTGATCGCTTCACAAGAGGGGCGCGCGTGATCTGAAGAGCTCCCGCCGGCCGCGGGTCGCCCGCACCACACTAAGCCGCAACGGGCGAGACGCTTTCTTCCTCGTATACGGGGTCGCCGCCCCTCCGAAGCCGCCGCCGCCTCCCCGCGGGCGCTCAACGAAGAAGACCAAGAGGATCTCCGCAAGAAGATGTTAACCTTTCCGAGGAGGTGCGGATCGCGGCCGCTCCGCCGCACGCTACCAGCAGAGCTCAGCGCGTACCACGCCACCCGGGTCTCGAGAGGACACTCGCAAGAGGCGACCGGGTTTGCGCAGAGTCCAGACGATGCCGGGTTGTATAACTGGCCTCCGATGGGGAGGGCCTTTCAAGGTGGTCTCAAGATTCTCGACCCGGCGGTCCGCATGGCCACCGAGACGTATGAAGAGTCGACTAACTCCTACAACATAGCCTTGTTATGAAGTTCTATCCTCGAGGGAATTAGTACCAAATAGCTTGCTCCAATCACCGAGGTACGCCCTCTTCCTACCGGGCCGGGCGGTCAGCCGGCGATCAAGAAGGCAGCTTGCCTAGAAGGCTTTTTGCTTCCATTATTATTCTCTTAGTCGGCTTCGAGTGGCAATTATGCGCATGTATGTTGGCTGGTTCTCAGGCGCTTACACCTTTGTGAACTCCATGGCGTATCTTCGGCGTCGGTACACCGAGCCCGGGCGATCGGGGCGAAGGCGCGGTGCTCGACGCTGCTCGCACACCTCACTTGGTTTCCTTAAGCACCGTCTGGTCGTCATCACAACACCGTACGCTGCTCGATGCCACCTCGAAAACTCGCCGCAGGTACGCAGCGACCGCTGTTCGGCTTCGGCAACCACAAGGACTAAGAATTAACAAGGCGAGCCAGACACTTATGCCGACTTGGAATGTTCCGCCTACTTTACGATGTTTCCCGTATGTTTACTCACCTTCCAAAGAGTCATCTGTAAGGCCTGCTAGGGGTAAGCGAAAAGTGTTGGCTTATTTTTCACAAAAGCCCTCGCTACTTAAGGCCGTCGCCTCTTTTAGCTGCCGGCCTTTGGTGCTTTCGCCGGTTCCCCGCTATTGGTCGCCTATTTAAGGTTGGTCGCCCAGTTGCTAGGGTCGCGCGCTTCAGCCGCTTAAGCCGCCGGGCCTAAGGTGCTCGCCCGCCTTGCTGAGTAGCCCGCTCAAGGTCAGTATACGCCTCATTTGCTGTCGCCGCCTAAATGTCTAAGTTACCACCAAATACCAGTTCCTAACTCATGCATATAAAACAAGATAAGCGATCTATATCGATCTTGGCCATTTCACGATCATATCCTCAAGATGGGTCAAGTTACGCCGTGATTGTCGCAAGTGTTGGAAACCAGCCCTCATGATAAGAGAAGGAAGTGTGCTAGTGTTAACGCTCGGGCGACCAGTTATCGGGTGCTTGCTGGGCACCACGCCCTACACGCTCAGACGCGGGTTGGTTCTCGCTGGCAATCACTGGTCATCTCCGCTGAGCGCTCGCCTAAGGGCGCCCAAAACTTGCCGCTCGCCACGCTACGCCGCTGCGGCGACTCTGCAATCATCGGTCTAAGTTTCGAGTCCAAAACTTGCCATTATCTCGCGCAGTAAACTTGACGCCGGGTTTTGTCGCGGTCCTCGCGCTCCCCATTCGACTTAGGGCCATTTTTTTTTTCGCCACATTTTATGTGGTCCAAGAATCTACGCGCTATCACATCCGCACATAAAATCATTTGGTCAACTTAGAACGCTTACCCTAATGCAAGCTTTTACAAATCGCTTTGCCTAAGTCGAATGGTATGCCATCCAACAAGTAGATATAACGGAAATTCAATCATACTAAAATAAGCGACACATGAATAATGATTGAACATCTAACATTCATCCATAAGCCGCCCGTAGTTTTTAGGCGAGGTTCATCAACAGAGTAACAAAAAAAGAGGAAATGAAGAAAGCCGCCTCGCTCACTTCTTCGCCCCGCCAAGTT
>JAYEVE010001260.1:0-154817 GCA_036346375.1 Guadua angustifolia | reverse complement strand
GCGCCTCCCGGCGATTCTTGCCCCAATGGCAGCCCTCCCCCACCTCCGTTCTTCCTCCATGAATCCATGAGCAAGATTTGAGGTATAATTTTGGGGGAAATTAGTTGCATGTAGGGTGTTCGATGAAATGCCTAGGAGGGTTATATTAGGGTATTACACTGTTTCTAAGCAATGATCCATGAGTACTTGTATGACATATTTGGTTGTGAATCTTTGGTTAATGAGCGGCCATCCGGCAGTGTGCTGGATCCTAGTTGATTACATATGATTGCATTCGTGTTTGTCTTTTCCCTGTTGTCATGTTGTGATCACTAAAGACTTTCGTATGTGTTGCATATGTGGATTTATTACTGATGCATACACAATATTTATGTATACCGGTATTAGATTCTTGAGGATTCTACGTGTTGTTGTTTATGGAATGATATATATATATAGATATACGCATATGTGAGTTATTTGTATATGAGCCCTGTAATGTCATCCTTATTACTTTTGTTTGGCTCACTTCAAATGTGTGAGTTAAGAATTATTTACTGCCATCTGATTAATTTTGATTGCATTGGTATCTCCATTTATGCTGATGGAATTGTTGGAGGCTTGCATAGATGGGTAGTTTGGATGGTCTCATACTTGTACCAAAATTCTTGGTTTAGCTAATGCTAAAGTTAAATGTGTGTCTGATGTCCTGGAATTCATTTGCGCATGATTATATCTTGACCTTCTATGCAATGTGGCCAATATGTATTTTAGGCAATGGAATGAATGCTACTGTTTTGTATTTTAGACAGTAGGGGCATATGTTTACAAGTTGCATTTTCTTGAGCTTAAATGGCACAAGTTCCAGTGATCTTGTTTAGGTGGTTTGTTGCCGTAAGTTATATTGTGTGTATATGTTCTGAATTCAGGCTTTCGTTAATCCTGGGAAGTCATGCGAAAGCTAAGATTCCAATTTTCACTCCATTTTCCGTCGGAAAAAGGCAAGTGCAACCCGTATATCTCTTGCAGGGTATTTAGTTCATTGCTTGAGTTACGTATATGCTGACTCTATGGTTGCATTCGTGTTTATAAGCTCGTCTAGTAAGGTAATTGTCTTTTAATGAAAAGGGTAAGTAATCTGATTCAAGTGCAACGTTGTTTGAACATGTTATGATTTGTTTGATGAACTTTATATGTCCTGCTATCATGAATTTGTGCTGCATCCCTGGATTGAATGTTATGTGCGATGTTTAATGAATTCCGTCTAGATGCCGTGATGACGTCTTGCTAAAGCTTATTTTCATATTCACATTCACTAGTTTGATAGGTTAGTGGGAATACTGAAAGTATGGAATTGGATTGCGAAAATGGATTTATTTATGATCAAGATAGATGGATCAGTAATTACTCGAGTAATGGTGATGTGAGAATGAATATGAATTGTTGAGGAGGTGATTACGAGTGTTGAGAATGTGATTATTGAGTGTTGCGAATGCGATTATGAGTGTTGAGGATGTTAATGGTAATTTATGGATGTGAGTGGCTGATGTTTATGTATTTGGCTATGGTTATGCAAATGTGAGAAATGAGTGTAGTTTGCAAACTGGTTTATGTCAATTGCATTTGTGCATTCATGATGGAAGAGGCGACCCATTCTGATGCGGGCCTCTGTGCTTACATGTAGTAAGCGCGAAAGTCCTACCTCGTAGTCCCATATACGTGGTTGTATGGGAGCGAGTCAGTAAGAGTAGGCACCCTCCACCACGGGGTGGAAGGGAAATGAGAGGGTGCACACCGACGGGTGTGCACTCGCCATACCCAGATATGTGCTAAAAGAGGAGATGAGCATGCATGATGCATCATGTGCATGGAAATTGTGCAATCTGCATTGCATTGTCAATGATGAATCATGTTTTATGCATTGATTGTGATTGTATAGATATGAGATTCTTCTTTTTGTGGTGTATGGATATGAATTCTTCTTTTGGTATGGCATATTTGCACCCGCATTGCACTAATAATGATGAGTCACGTTTAATGAGTTGATTATGATATATGGGTATGAGATTCTTCTTTTGTATGTTTTGTGCACTTGAGCATGAAAGCATAAACGCATTCCATTGCATTGTGTGTTGCAACTGATAAATGAGATTGATGAGAATGAGAAGAACAGGTTGAGGTTTGAGGCGTGGACTCATCCAGAAATGTTATTGAGGCAGGGGTAAGATTTAGTTATGTTTTCGAATTGGTGGTGGTAAGTGGAGTTGGTATTGCTTCTTTTATTGGTTGATTTCGATTTAGTAATGGCTATATTAAATTCTAGATTAAAAGTAACTTCGCTTGAATTCATTACCTTTTAATATTGTTGCACTTTCTTTGAGTCTTGGACTCACGCTTGTTGTTTCTTGTTTTAGGTACTTTGAAGTCGATTCACGGATGGGAGTAGAGCACGTGCGATTTTGGTCACCAACAACCAATTCACTTGTTTCGTTAAGTCTGGTTGTAACTAATGCTAGTGTAATGTGTTGATCGTCATTGTGTAGGCGGTTAATTGCCGGTTGGATGTATGATCGATTATCTAAGGACCTGCTAGATGGTTTCATTCTATTTCGAGTAATTGATATAATATGCAACTGCTATTATTCTTTTGTCTGCTGAGTGGATGTCCATAGTTTTAGAGGAGATGCTGCCGAAATTTTCGGTGAATTTGGGAGTTAGTAGCATTTTGGACTCCGTGGGGAGTCGGGGTGTTACAGTTGGTATCAGAGCGGGCTTTAGGTCCGTGGTACATGGTTTTAGCAAATTACTCTAGAGTAAACTAAAATTTTGCTGTGTGAAATTAGAAACATGGTTTAGGATTAACTTTTAAAGTGTGACCTCATGGCAATGATTTTAAAACTTAAGGTAGATTGGTTAATTAATTCAAAACTTGACACACTCTGATGCACAGTAGGATGGGTTGGGCAATTTTTGCGTTACTCTGTAATGCTTTATTTGAGATTTAACGTATGATGAGGTGTATTGTTATGCTTATGAGTTAATTTGTGCCAAAAGGGTTTTGGTCGATGCTTATGAGTTAATTTGTGCCAAAAGGGTTCTGGTCGAGTATTGATAACCGTGGTGAAGGTTGTGGATTAGCGGTGTGGTTGTTTCAGGGTGTTTGTCCTGTTTGTCTTAGATCGCATAGTTGGTGGAGTCGATTGTTTTGGTTTTGCCTTCTTTGGTTTAAGACAAAGAACAAGAGTTTATTGTTGCGTCTATTCTAGTTGCTATTTCAGCTTTGACGCTCAGTTTTTGTTGGTTGGCATTGGTTGTTTTGTAGAGAAGGTTATCGATTTATTCGGGTGTTCATCCTTCTCCGAGTTTAAAGGAGTTATTGATGTTTTGTGCCCGCCTTAGTTGAGTTATTTGACCTCGTCGTTTTCCTTTGTTGAGAGGTTGTTCTTGTAACCCTCGTCCTTCGTGGAATTTTGGGAGTTTGATGATGATTTAGGGATTGTTGAATGACCCGGATTGCGTCCTGTCATTCTCTAACTCCTTTGAGAGTTGAGCTACCTTGGAAGTTTCTGGTTGGGTTTTTCTGGAAAGGAAAGTGCGGCAATCGAGTATATTGTGGGTTGGTTGAAGATCTCTCAGAGTGATTAGTAGAACGATTGTGTGGTTAGGGTGGTTGACCCTAAATTTGATAGAGAGCAAGGATTATAGTGTTGGTTATGGTGACCCACGGTTATAGTGGAGGATTGGTAATGGTGTGTGTGCGAAAGGCTAGTAGTGGTTATGGTGTAGAAGAAATAACAAGTTGGGTTGCGGAACTTGATTAAATGACTTGATGGGATTGCTTTGACTAGAGGTGTCCTTAGTGCTCGGAATGGGTTGATTAATGATAAGTTCTACAGGGTGACGATAAAATGACCTAGGATGGAATTGAAGTTAAAATGCGAAGAATCATTAGATGGAGTATGGAGGAGCTTGGTTTACTGCTAGCAATGGATGGTCTTATAGCCATTTTAGACGATTTATATCTCGAGGAGACATTGTTTATTGAGGGAGACCTAAAATGGTTTGATCTAGTGGTTGATCGTATTGCTAACAAATTGAAAGTATGGATGGCAGACGTTAAACCTACTGAAATTGCTTTGAGAAGGGAAACTTGAATGTAGGTTATGAAGTGGACTTTGATCTGGTAGGTTGATTATGGTTGGAGTTATAGCTTACTTTCCATGATGAGTACCATGGGGAAGAATTGGTTAATATTGGTAGTAACCTGTCCGAGGGTGACGAGGGTGATGTATTTAGGTGAAAGGTTGGATTTGTGATTAAAAAAAATCTATGGAATTGGATTGTCAGTGTAATCTGTTGGGTGTATGCCTTTGTTAAGGCGTTCTGCTGGTGTACATTTTATTGCATTGACTTCAAGTTGAGGAAAGTGGTTAGTTTTGTTAAGCGAATTGAGATTTTATTTGCTCTCTAGTGTGGGACAAGATAGTGCTTGGCTGTGGGTTCATGGTTGAGTGTAATAGAGGATTGTACTCTTTGATTTATTTGTCGAAAGTGAATGGTTCCGTTATAACTCTTTTCTTCGAGTGATTGTCTCTATGCATGAGACATGTATGAGAAGGTTGGGTATGATTGTGTATTGTGATGGAATTGGGATTTATGCCTGATTGGGCGATTCATTTTGATAGTAAGGAATGGCTATGACCCTGTTGTTTCCAGGACATCTATTGAAGAAATAAGAGTGGTGTTTTGGTTCTTGGAGGATTCCGGTGTTAAAAGGTTAGAAATAGTGATATGTTCGAAATTGGTTAGAAACTTGTTGGATTGAAAAGCCTTGTGTGGTTCCGTGGTTTAAGTTAATCGACCCGTGGGGATAGCTATGGTATAGTGGGCTAACTCGTTTGATGATATGGCTTGATAATGGTTATGTGGTTATAAAGGTTAATCAATGAGGAGAGATGTGAAGCAGGGTTTTCTTGGTTCTTGGGGGATTTGAGTTTAGAACCCCAACTGTTCAATCGAATAGAATTCAGTGATTCGGTGAAAATTGGTTGGATGCTTAATAGAGTGATGTGGCTTGTGTTAATCATGTCATCTCGAGTTTGTTGATCTGTGAAGTAGAGGTTGAAAGAGAGGAGAAAGTTTTGGTGAGTGAAATTGAATAGGAAAATTAGAATTTGAGTTGGAGACTAGTGATATGGTCTTCCGAAAAGAATCATTGGTTGATTGCTGGTCGTACGTTGAAGCATTAAAGAGAAATTGTCTGAGTTGTCAGACAGGTGATGAGAGTGGTATGAATTGAGATTTTGGCTGTTCGCCTAGATCTATTGGAGTTTAAGCATGAGAGTTGTGAATTCTCCGGTTGAGAAAGTGCTTCTGGGATTCCTGGTTTAAGAAAACTATTTGGAGGTGAGAACGCAAAGTAGAGTTCGTTTAACCTTGGACTTTGAGTAAGACCTGGTCTTCGGGTCTTGTGCTATGCCAATTTAAGGAGGTAAAGTGAATGTTGATTCGGCAAGGGATGGAATGAGTTAAGTTACTTGCTTCTTTTATTGGGAAGAGAAGTGGATTGAATTTTGGAGTTTCTCTTGCGTGAGTAATACTCGGATTTGTTCTTTCAGGTATCCTTGTTTTGTAAAGTGTTTTCGATGTTTTTGTTGGTGTTCTTGTTGTGGTCAGAATTCGAGGTCGAATTCTGTTAAAGGGGGGAAGAGTGTAATACCGTAAATCGTTTTCTGGGTTTTTTGGCCGGAATTGTTTTTGTTTTCTTGATTTCAAAGGATCTTCGTTTCGCTGTGTTTTTGAAATTTAAACCTTTGGAGTGGGTTGTTTTGGGGATGATGAGGTTGTGTAGTCATATTGTTCCTTAACCTAAAAGCCACCAACACAAAAAAGGGAGCCAAGATTTCTTTTTTCTCCCCAAAATCCCAAATGACTCCTCCCGACTCGATCGCGGCGCGCCTCCAATCGACCCGGCCGCGCCTCCCCCCAGCTCCCGTCACGGTGCCTCCTCGGCCTCCTCGCCTCCTCGGCTGCCTCCCCGCGCTGGCGCCTCGGACTCCTAGCCGGCGCCTCGCGGCGAGCCTCCAGGCCCTTCCGGCCACCATGGCCTCGCCTGCGTTCGACCAGCCTGACCTCGGCCGACTTCGGCCGCCTCCTTGCTCGCGACGTCTGGGCGCACTGGCATCACTGCGCCGAAGGCCGCCCAACCACCACGGCTCGCCAAACCTCCACGGCGCCTCCCGGCGATTCGCCCCAATGGCATTTCTCCCCACCTCCGTTCTTCCTCCATGAATCCATGAGCAAGATTTGAGGTATAATTTTGGGGAAATTAGTTGCATGTAGGGTGTTCGATGAAATGCCTAGGAGGGTTATATTAGGGTATTACACTGTTTCTAAGCAATGATCCATGAGTACTTGTATGACATATTTGGTTGTGAATCTTTGGTTAATGAGCGGCCATCCGGCGGTGTGCTGGATCCTAGTTGATTACATATGATTGCATTGGTGTTTGTCTTTTCCCTGTTGTCATGTTGTGATCACTAAAGACTTTCGTATGTGTTGCATATGTGGATTTATTACTGATGCATACACAATATTTATGTATACCGGTATTAGATTCTTGAGGATTCTACGTGTTGTTGTTTATGGAATGATATATATATATATAGATATACGCATATGTGAGTTATTTGTATATGAGCCCTGTAATGTCATCCTTATTACTTTTGTTTGGCTCACTTCAAATGTGTGAGTTAAGAATTATTCTTGCCATCGATTAATTTTGATTGCATTGGTATCTCCATTTATCTTGATGGAATTGTTGGAGGCTTGCATAGATGGGTAGTTTGGATGGTCTCATACTTGTACCAAAATTCTTGGTTTAGCTAATGCTAAAGTTAAATGTGTGTCGATGTCCCGAATTCATTTAGCATGATTATATCTTGACCTTCTATGCAATGTGGCCAATATGTATTTTAGGCAATGGAATGAATGCTCTTGTTTTGTATTTTAGACAGAGAGTAGGGCATATGTTTACAAGTTGCATTTTCTTGAGCTTAAATGGCACAAGTTCGATGATCTTGTTTAGGTGGTTTGTTGCCGTAAGTTATATTGTGTGTATATGTTCTGAATTCAGGCTTTCGTTAATCCTGGGAAGTCATGCGAAAGCTAAGATTCCAATTTCCACTCCATTTTCCGTCGGAAAAAGGCAAGTGCAACCCGTATATCTCTTGCAGGGTATTTAGTTCATTGCTTGAGTTACGTATATGCTGACTCTATGGTTGCATTCGTGTTTATAAGCTCGTCTAGTAAGGTAATTGTCTTTTAATGAAAAGGGTAAGTAATCTGATTCAAGTGCAACGTTGTTTGAACATGTTATGATTTGTTTGATGAACTTTATATGTCCCGCTATCATGAATTTGTCTTTGCATCCTGGATTGAATGTTATGTGCGATGTTTAATGAATTCGCCTAGATGCCGTGATGACGTCTTGCTAAAGCTTATTTTCATATTCACATTCACTAGTTTGATAGGTTAGTGGGAATACTGAAAGTATGGAATTGGATTGCGAAAATGGATTTATTTATGATCAAGATAGATGGAATCAGTAATTACTCGAGTAATGGTGATGTGAGAATGAATATGAATTGTTGAGGAGGTGATTACGAGTGTTGAGAATGTGATTATTGAGTGTTGCGAATGCGATTATGAGTGTTGAGGATGTTAATGGTAATTTATGGATGTGAGTGGCTGATGTTTATGTATTTGGCTATGGTTATGCAAATGTGAGAAATGAGTGTAGTTTGCAAACTGGTTTATGTCAATTGCATTTGTGCATTCATGATGGAAGAGGCGACCCATTCTCGATCAGGACCTCTGTGCTTACATGTAGTAAGCGAAAGTCCTACCTCGTAGTCCCATATCGTGGTTGTATGGGAGCGAGTCAAGAAGAGTAGGCACCCTCCACCACGGGTGGAAGGAAATGAGAGGTGCACACCGACGGGTGTGCACTCGGCCATACCCCAGTATGTGCTAAAGAGGAGATGAGCATGCATGATGCATCATGTGCATGGAAATTGTGCAATCTGCATTGCATTGTCAATGATGAATCATGTTTTATGCATTGATTTTGATTGTATAGATATGAGATTCTTCTTTTGTGGTGTATGGATATGAATTCTTCTTTTGGTATGGCATATTTGCACCGCATTGCACTAATAATGATGAGTCACGTTTAATGAGTTGATTATGATATATGGGTATGAGATTCTTCTTTTGTATGTTTTGTGCACTTGAGCATGAAAGCATAAACGCATTCCATTGCATTGTGTGTTGCAACTGATAAATGAGATTGATGAGAATGAGAAGAACAGGTTGAGGTTTGAGGCGTGGACTCATCCAGAAATGTTATTGAGGCAGGGGTAAGATTTAGTTATGTTTTCGAATTGGTGGTGGTAAGTGGAGTTGGTATTGCTTCTTTTATTGGTTGATTTCGATTTAGTAATGGCTATATTAAATTCTAGATTAAAAGTAACTCAGTTGAATTCATTACCTTTTTAATATTGTTGCACTTTGCTGAGTCTTGGACTCACGCTTGTTGTTTCTTGTTTTAGGTACTTTGAAGCTGATTCGCCGGGATGGGAGTAGAGCACGTGCACGATTTTGGTCACCAACAACCAATTCACTTGTTTCGTTAAGTCTGGTTGTAACTAATGCTAGTGTAATGTGTTGATCGTCATTGTGTAGGCGGTTAATTGCCGGTTGGATGTATGATCGATTATCTAAGGACCTGCTAGATGGTTTCATTCTATTTCGAGTAATTGATATAATATGCAACTGCTATTATTCTTTTGTCTGCTGAGTGGATGTCCATAGTTTTAGAGGAGATGCTGCCGAAATTTTCGGTGAATTTGGGAGTTAGTAGCATTTTGGACTCCGTGGGGAGTCGGGGTGTTACAGTTTTTTTGTTTGATATGTTGATGGTATTTTGTTTATCTCAACCTTTGTTTTGCTATTCTTATTTTCAGAGTTTTGACATCAATAAAGTAATCTCTGATAAGAGCTCTACAGAGGCATGCAATAAACCTCAAATTCAAGCCCCTATTGATGAAGCTAAACAATCTGTTTTTAATGGTGGATCAAAAGGAGTCAATAAAGATCAATTTCATGTCGATCAATTTTGTCCTTTAGATAAAAAGGTAATGCACGTGTTACCTTTTTTTCATGTTTAAAATTTATTGTGGAAGCGTAACTATAAATTTCTATTCATGAAGTTTTGTCTTTTTTTCTAAACGTAATTTTCCTATTGATTTTTTGTGTAGTCAAAAGAAAATATATTTCATGTAGCAGAAAACAATATTGGTGATGCATATGCTTCTGTTCCAATTGATCAACTTAACCTTGCTATTCAAGGTAAAAAAATCCTTAGCAGTTATTCGATTATATTTTTTTGTTCTGGATGGTAGTACAGTCATGTTTTTTTGTGGATGTAGATGGATCTAGTTCAAAAGACTATGAACAATCATGTAAAATTAGTAATGATAATAAACTGTAAGAAATTGTTTACATAGTTATTATATTATATGTTTTGTGAAAAGAACCTGTAAGAAGTTGATATAGTTTTTTGGTTTAATTTAGTCATGTGTAGCGTAATTAATTAGGAACAATTTGACTAGTCTAATAAGAAGACAATTAGTATGTTGAAGTTTGTACCTAGCAGCATCGAAGTATTAATTTCTTATCTTTCATAAGGGCTAGGCCTGGGCATTCGGTTTATTCGGTTTTTTCGGTTCGGTTTATTCGGTTTTTTAAAATTTCGGTTTTTTAGATCTGCAAACCGAACCGAAACCGAATAACCGAAAAAACCGAACCGAATAAACCGAATTAATTCGGTTCGGTTTTTTCGGTTAACCGAATAACCGGCAGGGAGCAACTCATGATGAGAGCAGCAACGAAACACACCAGTGCGATCAGTGATCTTATTCTTACCAAACAAAGTGCATGCAATAAGCGTGACTAATGACAAGCAACAAAAATGACAATTGACAAAACAAAAGTGTGAGCATTCAGGTTCTGGCCAGTAATACATCAATACTAATCTCGTCCTGATCAGATCAACAGATCAAGATTGAAGATCATGGCATATCATTTCCATCTTGTTTTGAAAAAGACAAATCCATAAGCCCCTTCAAAGCCTAAAGAAGATTGTCAGTTCCCGGCCATCTCCTCCGCTCCGCTCGAACGCGACCAGAGAAAACCCTGCACAGGGGGCCAAATCCGATGAGGTGAGCACCGAATCAGAGCAGATCAGGGCGCGAATCGGTGGATCTTGGGGCCGATTCAAGAAATCGCAGGGGAAAATGGAAGAATTAAGGGTTCGGATAAATCGCAGGGGAAAATGGAGAAATCGCTGGGGAATCCCTTACCTTCGCGAGTGCTTGTGCTGGCGCCTGGCGTGCTGCCGTGCTGGACCTGCTTGTGAGCCCGTGCTTGTGCTGGCGCCTGGTGTGAGCCCGTGCTTGTGCTTGTGCTGGCGCCTGGCCGTGAGCGGTGAGCCCGTGCTTGTGCTGGCGCCTGGCGTGCTGCTGTGCTGGACCTGCTGGAGTGCTGGTTGTCGTGGCCTTCGAGGCTTCGAGTTCGAGGAATGGGGAGAGCGAGAGAGAGGCAGCGGATGGGGATTGGGGAATGGCCGAATGGGTTGCCGTGGCGGTGAGCGGATGAGGAATGAGGAATGGCTGCCTGGGTGAGTGGGTGGGGAATTTTTGGCGTAGGTCCGGCGCCTTGATCGGTGATCGGTTTGTTCGGTTCCTAAAAGATGAAAACCGAACCGAATACCATACACCGAATTGCAGAAAAATCAACCGAAACCGAATCTCAAAAAACCGAATTTTTCGGTTAATTCGGTTCGGTTCGGTTCGGTTTTTCGGTTTCGGTTAAATTATGCCCACCCCTAATAAGGGCTAGATGGAATTTTTCCATCACCGATTTTCGATGTCATGATAGTAAAGCAAAGAAGGTCATCATGGTACTGATTTCTATTATATAACTTTTAGGAGTCCAGAAGCAAGCTACAAAAGGGGAAAGTGACAAGATGAACAAATACTTTAAGTCCCCGTATAGTCCAAAGGTCATGGCGTTGTATAACTGGGCACCCTCATTTGATCTTGGTATCGACGATGATGATACATCTAATATGCAGTGTCAGGCAAAGGCTAGTTGTCAATCTAAAGGTCCAAGAGAAGCGAAACACATAAATATTGAGGATGATGTACCATATATACACAATGATCATGTAGAGGGAAATTACAAATCCAAAGGACTAAGTGAAGTAGAGTCGCAAAATGTTATCGAAGCTGCATCATCTATACACCTTCATCAAAATTGTTTTGTTGGTTCACATTCTGCTCATGGTGTCACAGGGGGCACTAATGTAAAAGAGGTAAGTGTAGTCTCCCTTCTTATTTGATCATCAAGATCCTGTTTTGGTCTTTTCCCATGTTACCTTCTCCTTTTTATATTTTTTGAAGGATATATGCACTTTTAAATATTGATAGCGACAATCATCTGCAATTAGTGGATAACCATTAGTAGTATAATCAGGTTTTGACTTAGAATAAAGTATATTTTTTTGAGTTATAAATTGCAATATGTCTATACTTTTTTATTTTTGTTATCAACACTTTTTTTGTTATTTTTGTTAATGTAATTATATATTTTATTTAACCTAGGTGGGAGTTGATGTTATTCATATTAAGTCTCAAGATCCTTTAGAGACCACTCAACCTGCAATAGGGGTTTCTGCTATGAATGTCATCAACTTGGTAAATCAACTTTTGATTATGAATTGTGCATGTTTTCCTATAGCGTTAACATGATTTTATATTTTCGATACTTCCCTTTTTTATTCAATATAAGCATATTGAATTTGGTCCCCTGTCATTTTGGTTTTCAGGACTCCCAGATGTTTTGATCTCTTCAAGAGAAAGATTTGATCAGAGATGCATTGCTTTGTGCAAACAAACTGAGAGAATATACAATAAAAATAATTCATTTGTTGTTGATGGGATAGGTTGCAGCTATGTGTCACATGGTAAAACCCCCACAGAGCAAGCAGTTGTAAATATCCTTCAGGAAATCGATGTTAATGTTCTAAACTCTAGGGGTAACAAGAGCACCAGCTCATTAACTTGTGAGTTGCCTGTTTATGGAAAGAGAAGGCAGGTGAGGGGTAGTAGATACACATGTCACCCATACACCAGTGTCAGGAATAGATTTATTGTATCCACCTTAGATTTGGCATACTATCAAGTGGTGATCAGCATAGCAACAGGAGAACATAGTAGGTAAGTGTTGTATGTACTCAGATTCTTATGTGTTCATGTTTTCCAAAGTTTTGGGTTTTTTACTCATGTAATATGGTTAGTTGTTTTTTCTATTAGTTGTAAGGCAGTTTCAATGAAGCTCGATGAGAAAAGTTATGTCACGTACAGTTGCTTGGGGTACTTCTCAAGCCTGAGGGCAAAATTGATAATTTCTTAATCAATTGCTTTTGTCGTCTTCTTTTTTAGGAGACCCATCCAACCAAGTCAAAGAAGCACTTTTTCTTCAACACAGTTGGAGTATGTCATCATTTGAATTTTTTTCATAGAGTATTTTTGTCATTTGACTAGTTGAGTTCTAGTAAATGGTTCAGATAATTTTGAGTAATTTTGTCTATGTCAATGGTTCAATATGGTTTTCTTATTTTGTTAAGTATGTTCTATTGATGGGCTAAGTCAATCTGTTGGATTTTGCCTAGATTACTTTTATTAAGGAATTTTTCATCCGTAGTAAATTGACTATTGTGTGTGTGTGTGTGTGTGTTTTGCATCAGCAACTTTTGAAGCCTGAACGGGGATTCAGGTTTGCAGATGTCAAACATGAATTTGAAATTGCCCATAAAGTAAAATCATTGCAATCTTGTGAATTGGTCAGTATTTTAACATGTCGTTATTATTGTCTACTTTATATATTTTTTGACAGAATGTGTTTTTAGTTTTATTTTTTTTCCAACTATGTGATCTCCACGCCTATATGTAATGTACCATATTTTCTTCCCTGTTTTGCATGAGGATCATTGGTTTCTTTTTGTCGTGGACATCAAAGACCAAAAGTTTATATTTCTTGATTCAGCGATTGTGGGGAGGTCATACGACGATACCATGAGGATGAATCTAGTATGTGGGCTATGTATATTTTTGTTGTCATCAAATTCACTTTCCATATCTATCTATATTTGTATATTTTCCCTGTGATCATTTTTATTTCTCAATATGGATATTGACTGATATGTTATGTTATTTATTTATTTTTCATTACAATTTATCAATCTTATAGATATCAAATTTTACCACATCATTTTTTTCTACTGCTAAAAGGTCATCACTCAACCCTCTTGACTTTGATTTTGATGAGCTCTCACCCCATCGGCAAAAGTTTAAGTAAGTTTTTTGTTTTAAATCCTTTTTTTTGTTATTTTGTGTTGTACTAGCCATGTGTTTTTACATAGTCAATCTACATACATAATTCTCTTTATCCCTTCTTTTCAATTATGATCGCTATCAAATTTTTTTAGGAAAGACTCTGGTGTGTTTGTTATGAAATATATGGATCTTTGGGACCCTAGAGTTGCACTTGTAGCTCAATTCACCATTGATGATGTATCGAACATAAGAATTCAGCTTCTTAACCGCTTGTTGCGAAGCCAATACAACTTGGCAGATTTAACTTTAGTTAAATCTGTAGTTCAAAAGGTTAGTCTCAATATTTTCATTTTATTATATTATTGTAACACCCCGTCGCCAAGCGCGCCACGAATGCTACCAAAAACTCGAAATAACTAATGACAACTCTACGGAAGGACTGAAATCAACCTTTAAAACGCTTAAAACCGGCTTAAAACTAAACCACCGAAATTTACAAAATTTCGGCATGACCTCTCTAGAACAGAGGACATCCACTCAGCAGACAAAAGAATAGCAGCAGGTAAATAATATATCGATCACTCAAAATAGAAAGAAACTTTCAAGCAGGTCCTTAGATAATCAATCACACATCCAATAGAGATAAATAAACTCCACCACAACGAATAACACATTACAACCACATTAGTTACATCTAGACATAATGAGTCGGTTAACTAGATGGTGGAGACCGAAGGTGTGCATGTGATACTAATCCCGACCAGACGAATCAGCTTCAAGGTACCTAAAACAGGAAGCAAACAAGCGTGAGTCCAAGACTCAGCAAAGTGCAACATTAAAGAAACATAATACATTCAACTGGATTACATTTATTTTAGAATTTACTATAGCCAATACTTAAATGAAATAATCAAGTACAAGAAGCAGTACCTACCTCCACTTACCACAACAAACTCAACTCAAAAGAAAAACGTAAGTAAACATTACCCATGCCTCGTTAATCATTTCTGGATGAGTCCACGACTCAATCCTCAATTTGTCACTTCCATTCCCAAAAAAAAATCAACAATTAACAATTTCAATGCAGAGCAATGAAATGCTAAATGATGCAACGCAACCATGCTTTCATTCACATAAACCAAAAATCAACAATTTCAATGCAGGGCAATGAAATGCTAAATGGTACAACGCAACCATGCTTTCATTCACATAAACCAAAAATCAACAATTTCAATGCAGGGCAATGAAATGCTAAATGGTGCAACGCAACCATGCTTTCATTCACATAAACCAAAAATCAACAATTTCAATGCAGGGCAATGAAATGCTAAATGGTGCAACGCAACCATGCTTTCATTCACATAAACCAAAAAATAACAATTTCAATGCAGGGCAATGAAATGCTAAATGATGCAACGCAACCATGCTTTCATTCACATAATATCTCATGCATATCTTACCTTGTCTCATTTCACCACTCACACCTCATGGTACATGATGCATTATGCATGTCTCATCTCTTCTTTAGCACATACCGGTATTGCCGAGCACCACCCGTCGATGCGTGCTCTCAAACCCAACCATGCATGTCTCATCTCTTCTTTAGCACATACCGGTATTGCCGAGCACCACCCGTCGATGCATGCCCTCAAACCCAACCATCTCGTGGAAGGGGCCTACCGAAACAGGACTTGCCCACTACCCAGTAGCGGGTCCTACGCTTAACACCGCTCCCATCCACGTCAGTAGATGGGACTATGGGGTAGGAACTCCGAGCACACCGGATTAGTCATACAATCCGTATGACTTTCTCACCGCCCTGGCTCAATGCATTTTTCATGAATGCACATATGCAGATGCCATTCCTCACATTCATATCCATATTCTCAATACTCATATCCGCATTCCCAACATTCATATTCATATTCTCAACTCTCATATTCATCTTCTCAACACTTATTTTCATATTCTCGACACTCATATCTACATGGTCACAATTATCATTAATACTCCCGTCAAAGTCATAACCCATTTTCATGATCGCCAAATCATCCATTCTTATTAATCAAACCTCATTACTTCATTATTCACATTATCCTATCATACTAGTGATAATCGTATGATATCTCAAACGATAGCTCTTCATAATTGCAAGGTATCATGACATTCAACTTTCGACACAAATCATTTCAATCAACGATGCACTTGCATCAGATTACTTAAACTTTTCATCAAAAGACAATTACCCTACTAGATGTGCTTATAAACACAAATGCAACCATAGCGTAAGCATATACATAACACAAGCAATCAACTAGATACCGTATAAGAGATATACGGATTACACTTGCATATAGACTCGTTTTAAATAATGGCATAACCATTTAATCATTCTCATTCATCATATCGCATGAAAAATCAAACATGACAATATTAAGGTAACACATGGATAACGGTA
This sequence comes from Guadua angustifolia, assembly GCA_036346375.1. Classification (NCBI taxonomy): domain Eukaryota; kingdom Viridiplantae; phylum Streptophyta; class Magnoliopsida; order Poales; family Poaceae; genus Guadua; species Guadua angustifolia. Next base: position 138,920 of record JAYEVE010001260.1, on the reverse strand, counting down.
ACATTGCAAAAACATAATGGCCACCTAAGCCACAACCACTACAACGCACTTGCCTTAAACCTCTTGAAACAGTGTGACGAGAAGTTGATGCCACTCCTAGGGTCCCACCACCTGCAAGCAGAGGCAATCCACTCAAAAAAACATGCCAACCAAACAACCGCAAGACTTAGCGCAAGAACGATTGTACAACCCGCTTCGAAATCCCGGAAAACGGAAAATCTGACCAATGGGGATAGCCGCCTTCCAACGAGCCAAACTTTTGATTCACTTAACCCCATGGAGTGAACTCAGCTCCTAATTAATCATAAGAGGATGCCCTCCAGTTATCTCAAAGCCAAACATGTGGGAGATACCTCGAGGGCCTCCAAATCGAACACTAAACTCCGACCAGAAAAATGGAGCATGCTGCAGTTTTCCAATTTCAGTACCAAGACTTCTAAATAGCGCAACTTTTGATTGGCTTATTGGATTTTCGAGTTCTTATGCTCAAAACGACCGTGAGGAGACAAACTACACATATATTACAACCATTCACTCAGCCAACACACCTGCAGTTCCCTGATCGAAGATGAACACAGACTGTACCAATCGCGACAAGAATTGGACAGCACTCGCTAAAATAGCCATAACTTCCAAACGGCTAAACGGAATTTAGTGATTTCAGTCTCTATTGAAAGGTAATTCGATTATCTACAACTTTCGCAATAGCTAGACCCCCAGGAAACACTTGCAAATTTAAAAATTTCGCACTACAGCAGGGTACAAGAATCTGCTCGAAAACAAAACTGCACAGCTCTAGGGTTCCACCTCTAATCCAGTCCATACACAACCAATCAACCTATAAAACTCCATGGCAAGAACCCTAACCTAGCCACCCAACCACACCCAAATCCTAGATTTATTCCTCACCTTGGCTCAAGGGAGAAACCGCAAAGGGGAGGGAGGAGGGGCTCGCCGGCAAGGGAGGAAGGGTCGCCGGAGCTGGGGAAGGTGAGGGCTACAGGGCGTCGGCCAGGGGGAGGAGAGCTGCAGGGCGCCGGCCAGGGGGACTTCAGGGCGCCGGCATGGGGACTGCAGGAGGCTTGCTCGGTGGAGGAGGGAGCCAGGGAGGCTGCTCGGGTGGAGGAGGAAGCTAGGAGGCTGCTCATGTGGAGGAGGGAGCCAGGAGGCTGCTCGGGTGGAGGAGAAGAAATGGAAACAGTAGGGGCGGCTGGGAGAAGGGAAGTGCAGGGGCAAGAAAGGAAAAGAAAATAAGGGCTAGGGTTTCATCCCCTTTTTCTTTTCTTAAAAAAAACTCCATCAATTTGAGTGCTAAAACAAAATCAATAGGCTAGGGGAAAAGAAAATAAACTACACGAACCCCAGAGACCGAAATTCAACCATCTCCAAGAATTGACATTTCAAACTCGCAGAGAAATCCCCTTTCCGATATGCATTCAGCATATCTTAGAACTTTTCGTTAAGATTCTTAAAACTGCGAGATGACAAAAAAAAACAAATCCGCCCAAAAACCCTAGAAAAAACACTTTGCGGTATTACAATTATACTTTCTTGGTACTCTATCTTTTTCAGTCATATCTATAAAATTTTATGTGTATGCCTTCACTTTTTTTAGATCCCACAGAATTGAAGCTCATTGTTGTTTGAAGTGTTCCCTATTTTGTTTGCATAGAGTGGTGTGATCTGTATGAGAACATGTGTTTTTGGCGGAAGAGATTTGTCTATCTACTATGTTCATCGTATGGGGAAATTTGTAGATTTGTACAGCTCATTATAGGGCTTTTTTTCTGTCAATTTTTTGATAGCCTTTCAATTACAATTCAAATGGAAGTGTATAAAGTACGTGCTTACCGCATTGTGAAAACCACTTTTATAAATCGCTTTTTACCTTATGTGGATGTTTCTATGCCAGTATCTTTTTTGTTTTTTAAATATGCCTATCTGTGTTTCAAATTTACAACTTTTTTTATTTTTTATGTTCCTTTATTGAGCTCTAAAATATGCAACTCAAGGTTTTCTAATTATATTTTGGCAAGACCTACTTTGTCAGCATATGAAATGTATTATTTTTTACTTTACTTATAATCCAAGGTAATGATTGCCACCGATGGTCCACACTTTTTTTGCCCCGAAGGGGTTGGACATCTTGTTGACTATACTTCTCCCCAATATCAGGTATGATGTAAACATATTTACGATTTGTCAGATTCTTTATAGATTATAGAAATAATATATTATAGTTCAGTTTAATGCAAGCTAGATTTTGATCTTCGTTGTATTTGTTTCCCTTTAGTTTGTTTTTTAAAGCATACTAAGCATTGTATACATGAATATTTTATTTGTGTATAGGAATATATTAGGGTTTACTATTGTACTACTAGTTTTTTTAATCAGTCATAGTTTTTTTCTCTAGAAGTTAGTATAAAAAATGTAAGGTTTTGGTTACTTCTTTGAACTTTTCTTAATAGTAGGTTAAGTGTCTCTACTGGTTTTTTATTCTTAGTAGGATAGTGAGGTTTTGTTTGATTAATTATCCCTAGGTGTTTTGTTTGTTTTCTTTGGATCTTTTCTTAATAGGGCTAACTAATTTGTTTGGTTAAGTATCCCTACTAGTTTTGTACTCTTAGAAGGATACTCAGGCTTTTTAACTAAATTTCTCAAACTGTTTTGTTTTCTTTGCTGAACTTTTTCTTAGTAGCATAGCTTGATACACAAAGTACTATTCTTGTCCTTCTCTTATGCTGTTATCCTAAACAACCGTTGTGTTTTTTATGCATATGACCTTTTCTGAACTACTGTATCAGTGTGTTGTGGTATGCTACATGTGTACTAATGCTCTATGTTATGATAGGGTTTGGTGGTTTTTTTATTTATATTAGCCTCTTTGGTGGGTTGGCATGATAACAAGTAAGCCCTGTTCTATCAGTTTTACTTTTTTTTATTTTTGTTTATTTCTATGGATGATAGTTTGTAATTATACTATCTGTTTGTCAAATTCTTCTACAGTGATTGTTGGGGAAGTTGCAAATTTTGCAGCTTATGCATTTGCTCCAGCTATTTTGGTCACTCCTCTTGGTGCTCTTAACATTATTACCAGACATGACATTTGATTTACAATATTACGGTTTTCGGCTTATGAATTTTTTTAATGATTTCATCATCAATATGGAGCTATCTTTCTGTTCTGCAGTGATATACTTGCACATGTCATGCTGCATGAGAAGCTGCACATATTTTGGTGTTCTTGCATGTGTCTTATGTGTTCATAATTGTTCTTCCTTTTTGTTTGGTGTGACATATTTGTTCTATTTTTATAGTTTTTTTGTAATCTAAAGCTATTAACATAATTGTTATACTTTTACAGTTCTTTTGTAATCAATCATAGTTTTTTCTTATAAGTTAGTATAAAAAAATGTAAGGTTTTGGTTTCTTCTCTGAACCTTTTCTTAATGGGTTTAACAAAGTTGCTAGGTTAAGTATTTCTACTGGTTTTGATTATACTTAAAAAGTATAGTCAGGTTTTGTTTGATTAAATATCTCGGTGTTTTATCTGATTTTCTTTGGATCTTTTCTTAGTAGGCCTAACTAATCTGTTTGGTTAAGTATCCGTATTGGTTTTGTTTTCTTAGAAGGGTAGTCAGGCTTTTTAACTAAATTTCCTAAACTATTTTGTTTGCTTTTCTTAAGTTTTTGTTAGTAGCATAGCTTAATACACAGTACTATTCTGAGCCTTCTCTTATACTGTTTTCCTAAACAACTATTGTGTTTTTATTTATATGACCTTTTTCTCAACTATTGTATCAGTGTGTTGTGGTATGCTACATGTGTACTAATGCTCTATGTTATGAAGGGGGTTTGGTGGTTATTTTTATTTATATGAGCCTCTTTTGGTGGGTTAGTATGATAACAAGTAAGCCCGGCTCTATCAGTTTTACTCTTTTTTTTAATTTTTTGTTTTATTTCTATGGATGACAGCTTGTAATTATACTATCTATTTGTTAAATTCTTCTGCAGTGATTGTTGGGGAAGGTGAAAATTTTGTAGCTTATGCATTTGCTCTAGCTAAGATAGGCTTTACACTTAAGTTTGTGATATCAGAAAAGTGATAATTTGTACTTTTTAGAGAGAAACATGTACTCTTGAGACAAGTACAAAATGTGCGAAAGAAAGATAGTGTCTACTTGGTTGCCTAGAAAGATATTTTTTTCTGCAGTTAGTTAACAAATATGTTAAGACAGCTTTGTATTATGAATTTATCAATTAAACTAGTTTTGTTTGATTAGAAAAATTAACGTTGTTCCATGAAACATAAGAATGACAAATGTGCTGCATATATGCAATAGTTATAGCTTACTGGCATGAATATATTTGTAAACTAACTGTATGTATGCAATAGTTTCATCATAACTAATTTGTTTGATTAGGTATCCCTACTGGTTTTGTTACAGCCTAACTTATTTGTTTGGTTAGTTACAGCCTACTCAAGGTTCATGTGGTGACATAATGTATAAATTGTTGGTATGCTGTCATGTCTGTTCTGTATTGTTTCCTACCTCATACATGTTTTATTTATTTAGAATTTTGTGGTTTGTAATAATGAAATCATATATTGTTCATATATATCTCTGCCATACTCTCGATATGTTCATCATCAAAGAATGATCATCTATCTTTTTTCAGTCATGTAGTAATATTTTTTTCCTTTATTGTACTTTTCTGCAGGTCCAGATGCAGTTCAGTTCATTGTGAACCATGCAACAGTAGAAGCTATTTTATGTGTGCCTCAAACACTAAACATTGTGAGCTTTAATCCCTAACCTCAACCTTAGATAATTACTACTCATGTCATTGGTCAAACCAATCCTAACTTCTGACTAGATAGGGTGGCAACTGGGCAGGTATTTTTCTAGAAACTAATCTGTGCTTTTCAGTTGATAATCTCATCCTACTACGGGCTTAATTTATTTGGTTACTTACATTTTCTAATTGGTTACTTATATTTCACTCCTTTCTATTTCTAATTGGTTACTTATATTGTATGTACATGACTATGGCTTGGAACCATTTTCTATCCTCACTGAGAATAATAGGCAAAGCACTTTGTAGGTCTCAGGAATTTAGGCTTCAAGGTTTTTTTTCATCTAGCTAGCTATACAAGTTCACCAGCTATTGAACCATTTCAGTGTGTGTTTTGTTTTAAGAAAGCAGAGAGAAACAAGTACTCTTTGAGACAAATACATGATTTCAGTGTGTGTTTTATGCAGTTTGACACTATCACACTATAACGATGTACTCATGTTGGTAAGGGTTTTGTTTGATTGGAAAAATTAACGTTGTTCCATGAAACATAAGAATGCCAAATGTGCTGCATATATGTAATAGGTACATCTTACGTGCATTAATATATGAATGGTAGGACTGGACTATAGCTACGAATGGGATTCTGTATAGAATTGTTTGTGGTAATCACCCACATGCTTGTAACTCTACTAAATCTTCAGTTTACGTGTGCATGCATAAATACATGGCAAATACTTAGTATAAGAGAAGTTGTGGGTAAGGGTGCAAAAAAGAGAACTTGTCTTTTTCTCAGTCACAATTGAGATCTCCCAAAGAAGAGTGATAATTTGGTCTTTGCAAGTTTTGTATAATTTTACTTGTTTATCAATGAATGAGGCAACATGTTTCTTACCACAGTTTGTCTTTTCAGGTGGCTCCTTACGAGCGTCCTGCCCTCAACAAAGGATACCTCTTCACACAGAGTAAGGTCTTCAACTAACGTATTTTACCCTTTGATGTCTGATCTGGCCTATGGCAGGTTCTACACCGCATGTGTATTAGCCACATCATAGGATCGTACTAACTTGTTTTTGTGTCCTCTGTGAATAGAAAGAAAAGAGAGGCACCAAACCAACCCTTTTTATGTAGTGCCTAAATAAAAGACAACAGAGAAGGTGGCTTGAACTAATAGGCAAAGCAGTTTGTAGTTCTCAAAAATTTAGCTTCAGGGTTTTTTTTCTTCATCTAGCTAGCTATACAAGCTCACTAGCTCTTAAACCTTTTCAGAGTGTGTTTTTTATTTTGAAGAAAGCAGAGAGAAACAAGTACTATTGAGACAAGTAAGTACATGATGTGCGAAAGAAACATATTGTCTACTTGGTTGCCTAGAAATATATTTTTCTGCAGTTAGTTTACAAATATGTTAAGACAGTTTTGTCGTATGATTTCATCAATTAAACTAGTTTTGTTTGATTAGAAAAATTAACGTTGTTCCATGAAACATAAGAATGCCAAATGTGCTACATATATGCAATAGTTTCAGCTTACTGGCATGAATATATTTGTAAACTAACTGTGTATATGCAATAGTTACAGCTTACTCAAGGTTCATGTGATGAAATAATGTATAAATTATTGGTAGGCTGTCATGTCTGTTCTGTACTGTTTCCTACCTCCTACATGACTAGAAAAATTAACTCTGTCCCATGGAACATAAGAATACCAAATGTGTTGCATACTATGCAATAGTTCAGCTTACTGGCATGAATATATTTTGTAAACTAACGCATATATGCAATAGTTATAGATTCTTGGCATGAATAGTTATAGCTTCTCGGCATATAGCTTAGAAGGGTAGTCGCTTTTTAACTAAATTTCTCAAACTGCTTTGTTTGCTTTTCTTAACTTTTTATATTTTGTAAACTAACTGTATGTATGCAATAGTTATGGCCTAACTAATTTGTTTGGGTAGGTATCCCTACTGGTTTTGTTACAACCTAACTAATTTTTTTGGTTAGTTACAACCTTCTCAAGGTTCATGTGATGAAATAATGTATAAATTGTTGGTATGATGTCATGTCTGTTCTGTATTGTTTCCTACCTCCTACATGTTTTTATTTATTTAGAATTTTTGGTTTGTAATAATGAAATAATATATTGTTCATATATATCTGTGACATACTCTCGGTATGTTCATCATTGAAGAATGATCGTCTATCTTTTTTTTCAGTCATGTAGTAACATTTTTTCCTTTATTGTACTTTTCTGTAGGTTCGGATGCAGTTCAGTTCATTGTGAACCATGCAACAGTAGAACCTATTTTCTGTGTGCCTCAAACACTAAGCACTGTGAGCTTTAATCCCTTACATCAACATTAGATAATTACTACTCATGTCATTGGTCACACCAATCCTAACTTCTAACTAGATAGGCTGGCAACTGGGCACCTTTTTTTCTAGAAACTGATCTGTGCTCTCAGTTGATAATCTCATCCTGCTACGGTCTTAATTTATTTGGTTACTTACATTTCTAATTGGTTACTTATATTTCACTCCTTTCTATTTCCAATTGGTTACTTATATTGTATGTACATGACTATGGCTTCGAACCATTTTATGTACTCTCTGAGAATAATACGGAAAGCACTTTGTAGGTCTCAGGAATTTAGTCTTCAGGGTTTTTTTTCTTCATCTAGCTAGCTATACAAGTTCACTAGCTCTTGAACCATTTTCTGTGTGTTTTGTGTTAAGAAAGCAGAGAGAAACAAGTACTCTTTGACTCAAATACATGATTTCAGTGTGTGTTTTATGCAATTTGACACTATAATGATGTACTCCTGTTGGTAAGAGTTTTGTTGGATTGGAAAAATTAACGTTGTTCCATGAAACATAAGAATGCCAAATGTGCTGCATATATGCAATAGGTACATCTTACCTGCATGAATATATGAATGGCAGGGCTGGACTACAGCTACGAATGGGATTCTATATACAATTGTTTGTGGTAATCACCCACATGCCTGTAACTCTACTAAATCTTCAGTTTACATGTGCATGCATAAATACATGACAAATACTTAGTATAAGAGAAGTTGCAGGTAAGGGTGCAAAAAAGAGAACTTGTCTTTCTCAATCACAGTTGAGATCTCCCAAACAATAGTGATGTAACACCCCGGCAACCCGTGCCCTGAATGTTACACCTTCTAGCACCAACTACTACAAATCGCTAAGAATAAATATCCATAAGCGACAAACAACCGGAGGATTGTCAAAATTATTAAAATTTCGGTAGCACCTCCCCTAAAACTAGGACATCCACTCAGCAGATAGAAAACACATGCAGTAAATGATATCATTCTAGCAGGTACTTAGTTAATCAATCACACAAACAGCAGAATTTAATAACTACACCAGGACGAGCGACATATTACATCCATAATCAATACAACTAGGCTTTACAAATCGATTAAATAGTTTGATGCAAACGTGAATGTGCTACTACCCCCTTCCATGCATGTCGATTTCAAGGTATCTGCAACAACACACAACAAGCGTGAGTCGATGACTCAACAAAGTACATGAGAATAGCAATTCCAATATCATAAGTAAAACAAAAGCATGACCATAAGAGCAAGTAATACAATAAAACAGCATCCAGACAATACGCATTTATACCCAGTTAAAGTAATAACTTAACCATATCAACAGATTACCGCAATCACGTCATCAACTTGATGATAAAACCATTCAACACTCAAGGGACAACATTTACCCTAAATCACAACTCTCCTACCTTGGCGCTAATATACTCCTAAGATTTTACATCAACATCTTACTATGATAAATTCATCCATAGAAGATCCTAGACCCTCACAATCCCGCCACTACTAGACTTATCGAACTCAAATCTTGAACTTCCATTCAATTCCACGTCTCGCGACCATGGTGAAAACTTTAACCAACTTTTCACTTTAGAATCACTTACCATTCCAATTAATCAACCTATGCCATACAAATAAATTTGGTTGTCTTCAAATAACCAATGATTTCTTTTAACGGATCGGTAACCCTCTTTATCTGAAAGCTCAACTACTCATCATACACTTAACGCCTTGAACATCCTTGTGGGTCACGCACCCAACATTTAAAGAAAACGAAATTCTTGAGCACGAGCAACAACAAAGACCATCTTTTTTTCGAAAAAAACTCAACCATAAATCATAAGGGAATTCGACTCTCGAACTCCCAAACCCCGAAAGAAACAACTCCTCGACATAACTCAAGATTTTCAACTTTTGAAGGAGAAGAGATGCAATGCACATGAATGCTCATTTCCATGCACGCATCGCAGAATCTTAGAGTGCCCACCCGTCGGTGTGCACCTCACGTCCCTTCCATCCCGTAGATGGAAGGTGCCTACTCTTCTTGTCTCGCTCCCATTCATCTCGATGAATGGGACTACAAATAGGACTTTCGTGTTCACTACGTGTGAACACAGAGGCCCGTGATCGAGAATGGGTCGCCTCTTCCATTATGAATGCACAAATGCAATTTTTATGAATGAAATGCAACTTTTCATTCAATGGCAACACTAACATACCTTAACCACATACATACACATAGCCAATTCTCACATTCATAACCATAACCTCACACATACATAAACATAGCCCAAATTCTCACATTCATAACCATAACTACACACATACATAAACATAGCCCAAATTCTCACATTCATAACCATAACCACACACATACATAAACATAGCCCAAATTCTCACATTCATAACCATCTAATCTATTCGCACACATACTCAATTCCATTTCCCAGATGGGGCACAATTAAGTACGAGTATCCACATACCCCATACTCGCTACTCACAGCAATGTTAACAAAGTTACAGCAAACTTACCGGGATTAAGGCTTACTAGTGACCACTCGAATCCAATAGCTAATCACGTCCTCGAATGGACGATCACCAATATAACTAACACTTGCCACAATCAATAGAAATTAGCCATGAACAGATATATAACAACGAACACTCAATTAAGCACACAACTCGATGTACTTGCCTTTACCGACGCGAGAGGCAACTCGGGGTCGAGACCACCCCCGAAGACACTCACCCTGAAAAACAATGATTGCGTACAAGAATAGGTCATGGTCCGACTCAATACCTCAATACATGACAAAATCTTAACCTTTTGCCAAAAACAGTCCCAATTCCCACTAATGGAATTCCGGGCAACCCACTAGACAACAGACATCATACCTTAATAATAAGAGAACACACTGGCACTCTTTCAATTTGGGATCTTAAGCATAACCATTAACAATTTAAGTTAATATACAATAGTATGATCATAATCAAATGGCAGTAACTAATTCTTAACTCACGCATTTGAATTTGAGCCATACAAAAAGTAATAAGGATCAAGTCCTAGCATATTACTCACACCCAATACCAGGGTAAGAATGATACCACAGAAGTTCATACACAAATAACACACAACCACGCTCACTAACACGATCTCGGCCATGGACCTGAAGTGCCTGTTCAAGAAGATTACTTAAAAGTGGAAAGATCATGAAAGTAAAGTCTATGATTAATTCAAGCAATCATATTGCAAGTGGACAGAGGCAACACGTGAGTTGGACATAGATCAGATTTGTTTTTCCGACACGTTGAACAAGTTATGCATTGTACAGTAAATATACATCATATATGCGAAATACCCTAGCCTCCTGGGAACCACACCAAAGAAACTACCAAGAAACTACATTCAACAATCGCATCCAACAGAAGTGGCATCTAAGTTATTGTTAGAACGAATTACCAAGAAACTACATTCAACAGAAATGATATGGGTTGAAGCACACTAAGATCCGCGTTTTGTTTTGTCGTCATTTCAATGGAGAACTAGCATATAGGAGAATATGGAGTGTTGTAGTCCATAGGAGACATCAGACAATTTAAACGGTTCTCTCAAATTCTCATCTTCCTCCCTCTCTTCCCCGCCCCACCTCCAACATGCCAATCAAACCCCTCTCTCCTCAACCTTTCCTTTGTAGTTTCTCACCACCCTTACAGATAAATGGGGGAGACAAGTTCAAAAGACGTAGCAGAGGACTCCAGTACTGATATTTGCTTCCTAGCCAAAGACTAAAATAGATATGCTAATTAAAGACTTGAAACATATTGAAAACTAGAGATATTAGTCTAGAGTTTACATTTACCCTAGATACCATGATTTGCCTGCTTAGCACTCAAAGGAATTAACCAGTATATGGTATCCTCATGTCCCACATAGCATCAACCAAGGAAAAAATAGAGATATGCCCTTGAGAGCAATTCATCAAACACATGGCATGCACAATGAACCCAACCCTTAATTCGATTTGTACCAGAGTACTCACCACACACAGAAGGCAAGAGGGAAGGAGCACTTGCCAGTATGGGAAGCCGCCAATAGGGAAGACAGGCGAGCCTTCTGCCGAGAGCTGCCGCCACGGCCGAGGAAGGTGGCCAGTGCCGACGCCTTGAAGGGAAGGAGGGCTCGGCCTGGCAGGCGCAGGAGGCTCGGCCGACGAGGAGGCGACCGCGGCTTGCTCAAGCGCCTGTTGCCGCACTGCTGCCCAGTGATTGCTTCTGCTGCTCGAACTTCTTCTTCTGCTGCTGCTCCAGGCGCTGCCGACCATGAAGGAGCCAGGGAGGGCTCGGCCTGAGGGAAGAGGGAGGCGGCTGGGAGGAGCTGGGCCTGAGGCGCCGCAGAAGACGCCAGGACTCGCCCAGGAGAGGCTGGCGGCCAACAGGAGAGGCCCGGGCAATCAATCGGGAGGAGGGGAAGTCAGGCGCAAGGGAGGGAGACGCCAGGCGCACGGGTGGGAGGGGAAAAATATCTGGCCGAGACAATGACTAGCAGCCACACAAATAAAAGGAGATGAGGCTAGGTGGAAAAATGATCTGCGGCATTACAAGTGATAATCTGGCCTTTGCAAGTTTTGTATAATGGGAGTGTATAGCTATCTCTCGGATGGTTTTGTCATAAATTGTATAAATTGTTGGTAGGTCATGTCATGTCATCACATCTTGTCCTACCTCCTACATGACTAGAAAAATTAACTCTGTTCCATGAAACATAAGAATGCCAAATGTGTTGCATATATGCAATAGTTCAGCTTACTGGCATGAATATATTTTGTAAACTAACTGCATATATGCAATAGTTATAGCTTACTGGCATGAATAGTTATAGCTTACTTGCATATAAATTAGAAGGGTAGTCAGGCTTTTTAACTAAATTTCCCAAACTGTTTTTGTTTGCTTTTCTTAACTTTTTATTAGTAGCATAGCTTAGTACAGAGTACCATTCTGAGCCTTCTCTTATACTGTTATTCTAAACAACTGTTGTGTTTTTATTTATATGACCTTTTTCTCAATTACTGTATCAGTGTGTTGTTGTATGCTACATGTGTACTAATGCTATATGTTATGAGTAGAAGTGGAATTCAATTCAGAAAATGATATTTTGTTTCTAGATCTCTAATTGCTTTCGCTATTCTCCTTGCTCGTGGTTATGTTCCAATTGTACATGTGTGATTCTTCATTTCCATATAATTTTGGTGGACGTGGCACACCAACCAGAGGAGTCCAAAGTCAAAAAATAGCGAATGGAGTCCAAAAACAACAATCAGTCACAATTATCAGGTAAATATAATAACGGCAAAATTCTTGAGCAATATTTGTTTATAATCTTCTAAACACGCTGCTTTTTTCTTCTTATGCAGTACACACACATAAGCTGCCAATTGAGCTATTAATTCTAAAGATGTTTTTGGCTCTTCTGTGTTCTTTTCCTCTACATTCTGAGCTTCTAGCTTTCCTCTTTTCTTCACTGATATTCCTACTGCCTTGTTCTTTTTCTATATAGCTTGCATTTCTTCTATCCTTTTTCCACACAGAGTCATCCTGCAAGAACAGAGATTTTTTTTACATTATAAATTTTATTTTTTGTACTTTTTAGAGATTTTCCATAAAAATTCTACATATAGGATTGCAGTAGTAATAATTTTTGATGATGGTCTATTTTTTCAGTTATACCCACGTGTTTCTGGCTAAGGCTTGCTACTTGATTTCCCCTTCTTTTTGGGCCTACTGATAGGTGGAAGGTGAAGATTTTTGCAACTCCGTATGTTGTGTCCTACCTCTCCACAGTGCTTGCACTCATTTCCTATCTTTCCTTCTTTGATTTGATCAACTACACTTTTGTACCTCCCCTTAGTCCTACCTTTAGTCTTTGCCTTTTCTGGAACCAATAGCACAAGTGGTAGTTGTGGCTATATGGCTAGTTTTTTTTGCTGAGTTTGGATGTTGGCTTCCTCAGTTTTTTCTGGCCAATGATTGGTCTATAGCTGCTGAGGTTTCTGTTTTGAGTTATCAGCTGCCTTCTCCCAAGCACGTATGTTTGTTTCCATCTTCTCTACCTCATTCATAACATAGTCAAACATGTTTTGTGATTTTGAAGCATCTAATGCTACCAAAACCATTTTCCTTAATAATATGTTAAATCTAAACAGGCTATCAGCATCTCTTATTTATGCTGCCATTTGTGTTGGTTCTATTATGCTTGACACATTGAACCTGAACCTCCATCTTTCCAAGAAATACCTCTCAGGCAGCTCTATGATGTTAAGACTGATGAGAACCTTCAATATATGTGAGCAAAGTATGCCATCTTTGTGGAACTTCGCACAGATATAGCTATAGTTTTTGTCAGGTATGTCAATCAAGACTACATATGTTCTTCTTCTGTATTCTGGCCTAGGATGGTTATCTGCCTGGTACACCTCATAGGTTTTGTATCTCTCTCTCTCCACCATGTAGAGTGTGTTGTGTCCTTGAGTTCATTCTTAAATTTAATGACTATTTTTTGATTGTACACTTTCCATGCTTGATCTTCCATCTTGTAATTTGACCAAAGTTGTGGTTTTGTCCTTGATTTGTTATCTTCTTGCTCCTCTCTATCTAATATTGTGTCTGAAATCCTTTCAAACTCTTTGAACAAACTCAAGATGTTGTGTTGTGGCCCAACATCTTTCTTGAGTGGATGAAGGGGTAAAACATCTTTCTTGCATTCATCCCTTCACTTCTAGCAATTGAGTGGATGAAGGGGTAAAACTCTTTCTTGAAAAACACTGGGACCCATTTGTGCCTAGATGCCCACATCTCTTGAAAGTATTTTACCTGAGCTACATCATAGTAGGTTACCATTTGCACCCACAACGTTTCGAACTCTTGCACCGTCAAACAATTCATAACAATGTCAATGAAGTCTTCATGTAAACCAAGATTCGCCCTGAAGCATGGTCCAAGCTTCTCCTCAGCTTTATGTGTAATGTGTCAGAGGCAATTCTTGTGTTTTGCATTTGGGAACACTGACGCTATCGCTGATTTCATTGCCTCATCCTGATCAGTGACTATATGTGTTGGCGCCTTGCCATTCATTGCCTGCACAAATGTGTTAAAAGCCCACCTAAATATCTCAGTAGTCTCATCTTTTAGTAGAGCACAACCCAAGAGGCAGTTTTGTCCATGTCCATTATACCGACAAATGGAGCGAATGGAAGGTTGAACTTGTTGGTCATGTAGGTCGTGTCGAAGCTGATACAGTCTCCATATATATCATAATATCTCCTTGCCCTAGCATCAGACCAGAAAATATTCTTGACCATGTTGTTCTCATCAGTGTCAAAGGAGAAGAAGAAACTTGGATTTTCTGCCTGCTTTTTGCAGAAGTGAGCTAGTAGTTGAACCATGTCATTTGCTGAGTTCTCATGTCTAATAGCTTTCCTTATGTTGCTTACATCACGTTTTGTGTATAGTAGGGACCTCAAACCTCTTCTTAGGAATGAGAGTACAGATATCATCTTCCTAGTAGGGATATTGCACTTGTACAATATCTGGATGAGGCTTTTTTCTTCATCTGTCATGAATTTGTGAGACCTAAGGAACCTTGTCTCATTTGGGGGACACATTTCATGGTTATGCTCCAACACAACTCTTTTCACATGCCAAATTCCATTTTTAAGAACCACCACCATTTCTGCTGGGCACTTGGTCTTCACTATACTGTTCCTTCTCCTCTTGTTTGTGAGAGTCCCTTCTGTTGTGTCATCATTTGTTTTTTTTGTCTTTTTGCTGTCCACACTTGTTGCATTTTATTGTGTGCTTTGTGACCTCTTCGGCCTTTTTCTTGTTTTGTGTGTGGTAATTTTCGGTTTTTGCTACTGAGAATCCAACAAGGAATGAATAGAAGTTGTAGAATCTATGTGCATCATTTGACATCTCAAATGTCATCCCCTTTTCTAGTATGTATTTACTATCAATTTCAAATCTACCCATTGATTGTTTCATGGCATCTATCATTTCACTTTCTAGGAAATTCTCTATATCTGTAACACCCCGGCAACCCCTTTGCCACGAATGTTACTCCCTTAAGCAACAGCAACACGAGGAAACAGAGAATAATGGTAAAACCAGCTAATCACGCCAATAGGTGGCCGTACCAAAAGAAGAAATTTCGGCAGCACCTCCCCTAAAATTTGGACATCCACTCAGTAGACAAAAGACAACAATTTAAAAAGACAACATAGATATAGCCATTCACAACTAACTAAACACATTCAACAGGTTGTGATACCTACTCACCATCATATCCAACCAAGCAAGTACGTAATGGAGCAACCAACGCAAAATACAATCATTACCCAATTAAGAGGGCCACTAGTAGAGATACCAATTCCTTACAAGTTAACTAACCCAAAATCAATTTCACCACCACTATCACCTTAATCCAAAAGTAATGGCTACTGCACTAATCTAGTTAACATGTAGTCAGCGTGAGTGAAGTGCGCAGCCCATTCCCAAAATGTCGCCTTGAAGGTACCTAGAATGAAACATCAAACACAAGCGTGAGTTCATTCCTCATCAAATTTCAATACGACAAGAAATTAAGGCATAAACATGCAACAACATATGTAAATACTTGTGACTTTTGACACATAAGAATTTTATTTCACCAATTCTCATTCAGGAAGATCTCAAGGGGCTCTAACCACAACTGCAAATATGCAATGTATCATGCATGTCCATGAATGCAACCTTCTTTAGCTCATACCGATATCGCCGGGTGCACACCTGTCGGTGTGTTCCCTCTCATTTCCTTCCATCCCGTGGAGGGGCCTACTCTTATTGTCTCGCTCCCATTCACCTCGATGAATGGGACTACAAGGTAGGACTTTTGTGCTCACTACAGGTGAGCATCGAGGCCCGCATCAACATGAGACGCCTTGTCCATCATGAATGCAATTATGCAATTGACTTGAATACATTTTCACCCCCCATTCATTTTCACCAAGCGCATAGCCATAACCAATATGGAAGTACCAACTAACTTGCTATTGCCCAAGTATGATTCATGCTAGAGTAAATAAAGTCATGAATAAAATCAGGGAAAGACATCACATAATTTCTATAAAGTAGAATAAGATCACAAATATGAGCAACTAGTTAGCTATAGTGCGATCTTGACACTACACTTGCCTTCAACCGCGAGAAGAGGAATAGCGAGAAGTTGAAGCTTCCCTCGAAGCTACTCCCCCTGAAAATAACATTTGCAACTCAATTTTTCAATGCTAGATAGTTCACAACAACAACAATACACACAACACTGCTACACCTTAGCGAAAACAGCCCCACAAACTCGCCGGTGGGAAATCTGGACAGTACGCGCTCTAGAGAGCTTAACTCCTAATTGGCTTAACAAAAATTTGGGTTCTATACCTCTAACTAACCATAAGAGGCTAGTCTACAACTACCTCATAGCCACTCATGCGGGAGATGCCTCGAAGACCTCCAAATCACACACTAAAACTCAACCGCAAAAACTGATCTTGCTGAAATTTCCCAAATTCAGGACATGTCTTCCAAATAGCATAACTTTTGATTGGCTTAACGGATTTTCGTGTTCTTATGCTCAAAACGACCTCAAGGGAATAAAATACAAGAATAACATAGCCATTCCCTTGTCCAATGCACCAGCTGTTCCTAGATCGATGATGAACAGAGGTAACGACCACTCGGCTCATTCTGGACAGCCCTCACGGAAAAAGCCATAACTTCCAAACGGCTGGGCCAAATCGTGATTTCTTAAGCTCTAGATAAACTTAAGAACACAAGCTTCGCTTTTCTCTACAGCCAATTGGTCAAGAGGGGTCCCAAACTTGCCCGAATCGCAAGCGCAAACACAGCATTTGCACAGCCCAAAAATCGATTAGGTTTTTCCCTCCAACTAAAGCATTGCTCCCTGCCAAACCCAAATCTAGGAACCCTAGGCTAACCCCAACCAGGAAAAAGAACCCCAATCCCAACCCTAAACTCCTTACCTCACTCACCACCAAGGAGGAGGAGTGCGGAGAAACCGGCCTTGAGCAGCAGGGACGGCATGAGTCGGTAGGGGCTGGGGAGGAGGCGCCGGCAGGAAGCTGGAGACGACGCCAGCAAGAGGAGCTGGGGGCAATGCCGCAGGAAGAGGAAGGGCGCGGGGAGGAGCCGGCTAGGAGGAGCTCGACCAGGGCAGGGATGGCCAGGAGGCGCGCCGGCAAGGCTGGAGACAGCCGGCGGGGAGCTGGAGCCAGGCGATCGGCAGGAGGGGCTAGGGAGGCGCTCGGGCCCTAGGGAGCAGGCGGCTAGAGAAGGAATGGGGGGGCCGGCAGGGGCTGAGTTGGGGAAAAGAAAATCAGCCAAGGAAGAAATGGCAGCCACCCAAAAAGAGAGAGAGAGGTTAGGTGAAAAAGTAGGTGTTGAGGGGAAATTCCAAAAAGAACCCCTCCCACACCTAAAACTTTTAACCCTAACCCTCCCAAATGGGCCAACCGCCTCTGAGATTACCTGCCAGATGGGCCCTAGCCCACACGGCGGAAAGCCCAAAATTGGAGCGAGGTTTCGCAATATTAAAATATCTTTCTCCAATAAATCCCCTCTTTCGTTTTCTACATGATTCTCAAATTGTGTGACTTCTTCATTGCTTGCTCCCTCAGTTTCCATTGTGTTAGCATATACTCTAGTCATGTTAATTGTTGATAAGGTATGGCCATTTGAATAATTTGAAACCTCTCTTTCAATCTATAACAGCAGCAACAAGATGTCATGTTTTCAGTTTTTCGTAGTTGTGTACTAAACTAAGTTGATGATTGCAACTTACCACATCATGAGCTGTTTGTATGTGCTCCAGTTCTGTTCTTGCTTGATCTATATCCAACATCGGGTCTTGGTTCATTCTCATGGGGTTTTGTTGCATATAGACAAGCCTATTGCGTACAGGTTCCATTGACTGCAATAGGCTTACCAGGCTGTTGTTCATAATGTCTCCAGCACCACCGTAAGAAGTTGGTTCTTGCTGAAATAAACAAATATTTCAATATATTTAGTCAGTTTTTATTACTGTATCCAGAACTTATGGTTTCTTACCTTGGAATCATCAAAATTTTCTATCACGCCCATCATATATTGCATATCATTATCAAAGCATCCCATCAGCATTCTCTGTGCACAGAAAGTAAGTATAAAAGTCTATTTTACAATTGTTTTTCTTCATATGCATAATATATTCATGAAATGTGTAATTGAGAATAGAAAGTTTTCTTTCGTATGCTTAATATAAATTGGTATTACCTTACTCCAAGAAGATTGATTCATCATTATTATCTCATCATACAATAGGTCAGAATTTTCCCCAGTTGCCTTGCTTGATAAATTTGCATAGAAACATGAACAAATTATAATATTGATATATATTTCTTTCCTTTTTTTGTATTCTGAAGTTAATAACATATTTCCCATTGACTCCCAGTATTATTTATTGTACATGTACTACCAACCACGGGTTTTGTGTACTCAAGGTTCATGTGATGAAATAATGTATAAATTGTTGTTAGGCTGTTTTTTCTGTTCTGTAATGTTTCCTGCCTTCTACATGTTTTATTTATTTATAAATTCTGGTTTATATAATGAAATAATATATTATTCATATGTATCTGTGCTGTACTCTCGGTATGTTCAACATCTCAGAATGATCATCTATTTCTTTTCAGTCATCTAGTAACATTTTTTTGCTTATTGTACTTTTTCTGTAGGTCCAAATGCAGTTCAGTTCATTGTGAACCATGCAATAGTACAAGCTATTTTTTGTGTGCCTCAAACACTAAGCACTGTGAGCTTTAATCCCTTAGCTGAACCTTAAATAATTACTACTCATGTCACTGGTCACACCAATCCTAACTTCTGACTAGATAGGCTGGCAACTGGGCAGCTTTTTTTCTAGAAACTGATATGTGCTCTCAATTGATAATCTCATCCTGCTACAGCCTTAATTTATTTAGTTACTTACATTTCTATTTGGTTACTTATATTTAACTCCTTCATATTTCTAATTGGTTACTTAATTATATTGTATGTACATGACTATGGCTTCGAACCGTTTTCTATCCTTACTGAGAATAATAGGCAAAGCACTTTGTAGGTCTCAGGAATTTAGGCTTCAGGGTATTTTTTCATCTAGCTAGCTATACAAGTTCACAACCTCTTAAAACCAATTCAGTGTGTCTTTTGTATTAAGAAAGCAGAGAGAAACAAGTACTCTTTTGAGACAAATACATGATTTCAGTGTGTGTTTTATGCAGTTTGACACTATAATCATGTACTCATGTTGGTCAGAGTTTTGTTTTTCCTAGAAAGATATTTTTCTACAGTTAGTTGTGAGGACCCGAATTCAACAATTCGAATCCACTGTGTTTCACCGCACTAGTCCCAGGATCAATCGCTAGTGCACATAGCTTAACATCGGTAAGCATCACATCATACACAACGATAAGAATAATAAGACTTCAATTATTTAATATAACTAGTGTATGATCTTATGACTACTTACATTATTCAGCCTCACAAGGCAATAGTAAGACCAATGAGACAAATGCAGCGGAAAGTAGTAGAAAACGTAGATGTCCCATCAGCACACCACAGGCGTCTGACAAGGATTGGCCCAGAGACACGCGTCCACCTGAAAGTCCTCCGGTGATGATATCTCCACTGTTGTTGGTTGTTAAGCAAGGGTGAGTACACCAACACGTACTCAACAAGTTGTGCACAAAATGCAATTCTATCATAGCTATATGTAGGCTTAATCCAAAGGAAAGGCTAAGGGTTCATTTGCAATAAAGCAGCATTTAAGAACACATACGATACATAGATTGAAAAGACAGTAAAACAAATAATAACGAGTAAATAGATTCAATGATTCTCAAATAAACCCAAGTTTTCCGTCCTAAATCAAGTTCCATTTTCCACATGGCATCTTGCCATCCCTTAACAGTTGTCCATTTTAATTAACTACCCCTTGACTGTAATTCCCGAGCATTGCTCAATACCGTGAGCACGGCTATCCGAATAGTTTGTACACTCTGCAGAGGTTATGCACTTTACCCACATGATACAACCATGCACCACACAGGTGAACGATTATAACAAAGCCTTTACAATGCATCCTCTTAACCCAGTGCCATCCGCAAAGGTTTCAACACTGAAGGGTTACACCACCACAACAGAGCCCCCCTCTTGCGCCATGTGAGCCACCCCAAGCATGGACTGGTTACCACCACCCGGGTCTCACGCCACCACGATAGCACTCAAGTTAAGCATTTGCAAATTAGTCACTAGGCATGCCCCATAATGAACATGTGGTTGCATGATGACTCGGTCAAAGGCTCGCAAGGTTAAGTCCTTAGGATTGATTAAAGCAAGACATACACATACCCTCACTCCACTGAGCCCACCACGCACACTTGCCCTTTCCACTTGCTTCAATCTTAAAATGATTAAACCCCGGTTGGTTACCAAGCACCACGTGCTACTCACAAATCAACATCGTTGTAGTGACCTCCCGCCACGACAACTCAATCTCTTTGTGTGACCACATGACACCCAAGGTATCATCATTGTTCCATATTCCATTAGTCAAAATTAATACTCAACTTTTCATATATATGTGATGACGTAGCTTGGCTAAGCATTCTAGTCCGTCCTAACCATCCATGTTGATTTCAGATTAACCAACTATAATGAACCAACCTAAGGTGACAAGTGGATTATGGCATACAAATAGCAAGGTAGGGTGTAATTCAAAAGGGTACATTAACTAATCCCAAAGTTAAGTTGAAATCATTTGTACTCATAAAATATCATGCAATAAAGTAAATCAAAATAGCAATTTTGCAAACATGGGTGCAACATGATCAAAGCACAACTTGTCTTGCTTAAACCCCTAGTATTGCTCCGAAGATTGTTCTTGAATTGTAAATTCCTCCTCCGAATCTCCGCACAATTCAACGTCTATGCGAATCGAGAAGAAATAGCAAATAAACACCAAAACCAAAGAACAATTGAACTCAAAAATTCAAATTAAAGGCACCATTAGAAAGGTCTCAATTTTACAAATTTTTAGGAATTTGAATCACCTCAATCGGAGATAAAATGCAAAAGATATAGCCATTTGAAGTTTTAAATAAATCTGAAATTAGAAAATCAACTTTTCCCGAATTATTTCTATTAAGAAAACCCGATTTATTACGCACGCGACACTTGGACCAATCACCAACCGACACGTCGCCTCGGCGCATGGACCCGGTTCACCGAATTCCTTCGGCCCACGGTGGACCAGCTTGCGAACCGGCCACGACAATGGGCCTGAAAGGTCGACTCAACAGGAGACTCGGCGGATGACACCGCGTATTTGCGATGCCACGCCTGCGCCATGTAAGCGCCACCTCTGCGCAAACATCTACGTGCCTGCCACGCGTCGATGAACTAACAACCCACGTCACACGGCGGCGCACAAAAACCTAGGGTCACCGGCGACGAGCGGCGAGAGCACCTCCTAACTCACCTTGATGTCGCGGATTCGATGACGCGAACGGTTTTCCGAATGGAGCTTCGGTTCGATGGCGGCACGGCTTTCTTCTCCGGCGGCGACGACCTCCACGGCTAACTCCTTCCCCGGTGATGCTCCGGCGAGACAATGGTGCGCACCGGGTGCGCCTTGACGCGGCGAGTTCGAACGTCCTGCTGGCAACTCGAAACGACGATCCACGGCGGCTAATCGGCGCGACGAAACTTGCGGCGATGCGCTCGGAAGAGCTTCGATTGCGGCGACTACGCGGCGATTCTTGGGCTAAGCCTTGGAGCTTTGATTGCTTATGATTTTGCGCACCCGGTGCTCTCCTTTTTATAACGCGGACGAATCGAATATGGCAAGTCTTGGCGAAGTGTCGGCGGCTACGACGAGAGTCGTGAGTCTGCGCCGAGACGGCACAGAGACGATGACCGGATGAACGACGCGTGGCAGATCGAACGGCTTCACTCCTTGCACGCCCTAGGGTTTCCGACTTGATTTCCTACCGTCTGATTTGAATCTAACGGCAACTTCTAGAGAGCGGGCTTGATGCTCTGTGGGCGCCTGAACGGGTTGAAGTTTCGCCTGACAAGATCGGGCTTCGCCCAGATCGCTCAATCGATTTAACTCGGGTTTTTTCATTAAAAATAATTAGAGAAAATAGTTCACTTATTTGAACAACTAAAAATATCATGAAAATTCAAGAAAAATCTCAAAAATACTTTGGGACATTCTGGACTTAAATAAAATATTTTTGGCAAAACTTTATTTTAAATATTTCTTTTTATAATTATTTCTCAACAAAAGGCCATATATAACAATTCCAGATAATTCAAATAAATCTCAGAAAATCCAATTAATTCCAGAAAAATCACAAAAATCATAAATTGCAATAAAATAATATTTAATAACTGAAAAGTCAAAAATTGGGATGTTACAAACCTCCCCCCTTAACGGAATCTCGACCCCGAGATTCAGGGCTGACTAGGGAATAGGTTTGGAAATTCTGCTTTCAGATCTTCTTCGCTCTCCCAGGTTGCTTCATTTTTCGAATGGTTACTCCAATGAACTCTACAAAAGCGAGTGGACTTATTTCTGGTTCTACGCTCCATTACATCCAGAATCTTAATCGGCTGCTCTTTGTAAGTCAAGTCTTCTTATAATTCGATGGCTTCTAATGGCGTTTGTTCTGCTGGCACCCTGAGACATTTCTTAAGTTGCGACACATGAAATACATCATGGACTCCTGCTAATGACTGGGGCAACTCCAACTGATACACAACCTCTCCTCTGCGGCTTAGGATCTTAAATGGTCCTACATATCTAGGTGCGAGTTTTCCTTTAACGCTGAACCTTTTCACACCTTTCAAGGGAGTGATTTTGAGATATACGAAATCATTAGGTTCGAAACTCAATTCATGATGATGATTATCAGCATAACTCTTCTGCCTCGACTGTACTGTTCTTAATCTTTCTCTGATCAAGGCAACTTGCTCCTCAGCCTCTCTAAGCAACTCAGGCCCAAATACCGAACGCTCCCCCGTCTCATTCCAATTTAACGGGGTACGACAAGCACGACCATATAAGGCTTCAAATGGTGATATTTGCAAACTAGCCTGGTAGCTATTGCTATAACTAAACTCGGCATATGGCAAACATTTATCCCACGATGTACTGTATGATATCGCACAAGCTCTCAACATATCTTCTAAAATCTGATTAACTCTTTCTGTCTGACCATCTGTCTGCGGATGATAAGCGGTACTAAAATTCAGACGAGTTCCCATTGCTTCATGCAATTTATCCCAAAATCTTGAGGTAAATTGGGTACCGTGATCCGATACGATTTTCTTAGGCACACCATGTAAACATACTATTCTCGACATGTATAATTCCGCTAATTTATCCCCTGAATAAGTTGTCTTTACTGGAATGAAGTGAGCAACTTTGGTCAACCAATTAATGACAATTCCTCCGAATTCGTATCCTTTATAATCGATACACACTAGGATCCTTTTAATGATTTGCCTCCTATTCCCACTCAGGGATCTATAATAATTGCAACGAACCTTTAGGCCTCTAATATATGGCCTTTATTCTCTATCCCACATCACATCGACTATCATATTCATTAGCTTCACTCTTCACCTTAGGCTATCAAAACTTTTTCCTTTAGACCTTAATACATTCTGGCACTTTCTGGATCAATCGATTACTTAGAATCATGGGCTTCCTCAAGTATCATCTACTTAAGATCTTCCTATCCGGCACACTGGTTCAACCTTAACTCCTTATGATATCCTAATCACTCAAAATTCTGTTTCTTGGCTAAGTCTTCTTCTTTCCTTGACTTGATTTTGTATTTCAACACCCTTCATCTTTTTGTGATCTAATCTTCTAATGTTGGTCTTATTTTCAAGGTAACTATGAAACTCTATCGAACATCTCCGATTGCAGCCTCTCGAATTCTTTGCATAACCCTAGTTGACTGCTTATTATTAACATATCTGCACTGTAGCCTCATAACTCAAATATCAATTACCCCATTGGTCTTGCTAGAATGCCTATGGATTTTAACACTAGAATCTTCGATTATTTCTAGCCATTTTCCTTTGTTTCATATTAATGTCTGACTGAGTAAATGTATAATTTAGACTCTTTTGATTCCCTTCTATTTTTCATTGAGATAGTGACATCATATTTTCGAATCCGCACTACGATGATTAACTCCAAGTCACACGTGGAGCAATTCTCCTCATGTTGCCTCCATTGCACCATTGCATAGGAAATAACCTTGCCGTTTTGCGTCGACTCACATCTCGGATCATGTCTAGAGGCATCACCATATTTGTCGAAACTGTTTCGCACAGCTAGTAATACTAACACAGGTGTTGGTGTTAACCGTTTCTTCAACTTCCGAAAACTTTTTCCACATCCTGACGTTCATGCAACTTTTTCTCTTCAACAATCGTATAAGAGTTTTAGATGTTGTCGGAAATCCTTCCTATAAACCAGCGATAATATCCTACTACTTCCAGAACTTCGAATCTAAGTAACGAACTTTGGTTGCTCCCAATGTAACACCACTTCTACCGTGCTTGATTTGACATCAACTCCTCTAGCAGTCTTTATATGACCAAGGAATTCGACCTTTTTCCTTCCAGGGGTCACACTTGTTGAACTTAGCGTACGACCGCTGTTCTCACAAAAACTCATTTATAGGTTTTGCACGTTTTTCTCCTGTCTTAGGGTATACTAGAATGTCATCTATAGAGAAATCACGAATTTATCCAAGTAATCCCTAAATACCTTAGTCATCATGTTCATGAAGTATGCGGGGCATTGGTCAATCCAGGAGGTATAGCTAAAACTTATATTATCCATATCGCGTAGAGAACGCAATCCTAGAAACATCTTTCTCATGACTCCTCAATTAATGATGGCTGGAGCGAAGTTTTATCTTAGAGAAATTCCAGCTCTCTTCTCAACTATCCAACCTCGTTGTCGATCCTGATATTGGGTACCTGTTTTCGATCTTCTCCTTATTTAAAGCACGATTGATTGCATTCTCCCGATCTTCCATTTTCCTTCTTTGATTAAACAAGAAATTCCATGGTGACGCACTAAGTTTCCTCAAAACTCTTCCTAGTAACTCTTTGATATGCTTTTCCATTTCCCACTAATTCCTTGGTATATATTTGACATGGTCTTTTCGCTATCGGTGTTGTACTAAATGCTAATTCGCTTGCGAATTCGATCTCTCAACATGATGGCATACCAGGCAATTTCTTGGAAAATATATCAAGGTATTTTCTGCCAACTAGCGCATCTTCTAATTGGCAAATTCCACATTATTATCCACCAGCTGGCTAACACGATCTATCGTCACTTGAATTTTCCCTTCTTCTTCTTTTCAGGGTTTTAAATTGATATACTCTTCACCAAAATAGCCTTACGGTTGAGCATCCAAATAATTCCAGGGAAAAGGTCTAAGTATCCAACATACTATGATTTGTTTAGAACTCTACTCTCTCCATAAGTACTAAATTCTCAACATCCTGGCTAAATCTAACACAACTGAGCACTTACTAGCAATGACAAATCCTTTGGCTAACCAGATCATGCTGAGTATCATAAGACTAACCATCATTGCACCTATATCATTTCTAGGCGAACCATCTACTCATGAATACTCTTAGAGAACATCTAACTCATCCTTATTGCTTTTCATTTCAACACTCCGTATACCAATGTATCAACCATCTTCGCTTTATTTCATGGAATTCATTACTAATCTCTTTTCTTTGCAAATATGGCTACGGTTTTGCACTGAGTAGACTCCCGACTTTCTTGATTTAGCGTTGACGTTAGGGCCTTGACAGGGACGGAGTTAGGATTGACTTGAACTAACGCGATTGCTTTCCTTTGTGGGCATTTGCTGGCAAAATACTCAAGTTTCATGGCAATTATAGCAGAGTCTAGGGTAAACTTTCTTTCTTGAGCATTCATTGATTAGAACAATATCTTTTACCTAAACGCCCTTTTTTTTCAATTGGTTCTCTAGGCAAATTTCTTTTGCAATTTCACCGCTCACTCTTGGCGTTATGTACTGGACTGAGGTAACTTCTGGTACAACCATGGCTATAGGATTTGTGTGTTCTCACTGTGGACATCGGTTAACGTAATGGCCTTTTCTGGGACAGTGGTAGCACTCAATGCTGCTCTTCCTGTGATTCATTACTTCCTGATTCGCAACACCCCCTTAGTAAGATGATCTTCTTCACCATACAAGGGACCTATTGCGGGTGATAGCCACTTACTGGTTTCCTAATTAAGGTCAATAGGTTCGGGATGGTGCGTTTTTAATTCTCCAGCGGCGTATCTTGGGCACTAACTTTCCCTCTCTTATTGATAATTCTTGGCGACTAAAGTCAGGAGATTCTTCCGCTGATTTGGATCAAAGCGATAACTAACGGATCCAAGGGACACCGAGGTGGGCAATGGTCTTGTCCTTCACAAAGGTAACATGTGATGTCGCTCATAGGACATTCTCGGAGAATGGCTTCCTTCCTGATGGAGCAATTGATCGTATGTTAAATCGGCGGTATGTACTATTTCTCCACAGCGAATGCACGAAAGACCTTTTTGTTTGGTTGGTAGTACTCCGTAAAACGATGTCTAGATTTTGAGCAAGGTGCAGGGATAGCGTTTCTCTCAATAGTCTCGAGCCAATCCTTTGCTTCTAAAGGTGAGACATTTCCTTAAAACGTTGGTGGATGAGTCTTTATGAATTCTAATTACCTTGGGTTAGTACAGGGATCACTAATAACAGTTCGAGACGCTTTACTGACATTAGCTTGCCTAGTCATATTTTGCATTTGTGTCGTCATTGCTTGCATCAACTGAGTCTGAGCAGCCAAAAATTCTTTGAAATTCTGCATATCTATCGGTATTGACGGGTAAAGAACTGATCCATCCTTAGAGTTTCCATTGGGTTGATTTTCACTTCCACTAGCTCCACTGCTATCGCTAATATGAACCATCTGCTTGATTACCTCAAAAGGGGTTAGGGAAGAGGGAAATAGCATAGGTAAGGAGCAAGAATCCTAACACAGGGGAGATAGGTTTAACCCAATAACTTTAAGCAATCAATATTAATAACTTGGTATGGTTGCTTATATAAGCCTAAAAGCTTTGCAATGCATACTGCACACTCAGCAATCAATGAAGAACCAATTCAACCTATCCACACAACAACTACCGTCTACATGGGTGACTTTCCTTTCTTAGGAAACGCGACTCCCACACATGAGTCTCAACTAGCTACTTGAAGCACTGAGTCTTCTAGCTCCTGATACACTTCATTGATCCGGCTCTTCCATGAGCTTGATGATTCTTTCCTTCGTGATTTTTATGGTAGCAGCAGGCACTCAATGCCATCTCCAAAAGTGTGGTATACCGTTTTCTACTTAAGATAACTCAGGTAAGATTTTAACTTACCTCAGCAGAGGTAAGGGAAAGAAATTTCAGTAGGGGAAAAGAAAGAATTTTTGGTAAGGACAGAAAAAAGAAGAATGAGATAAGTCAAGAACACATTATTCTTCTAGGTTAGGGCTTTTACTTTAGAAAATAATTTTGAAGTACCTATAGGGACGACCAACTATCTAGGGCCAATACCTATAGTCAGTATGCTCTGATACCACCTCTGTGAGGACCCGAATTCACCAATTCGAATCCACTGTGTTTCACCGCACTAGTCCCAGGATCAATCGCTAGTGCACACAGCTTAACAACGGTAAGCATCACATCATACACAACGATAAGAATAATAAGACTTCAATTATTTAATATAACTAGTGTATGATCTTATGACCACTTACATTATTCAGCCTCACAAGGCAATAGTAAGACCAATGAGACAAATGCAGCGGAAAGTAGTAGAAAACGTAGATGTCCCATCAGCACACCACAGGCGTCTGACAAGGATTGGCCTAGTGACACGCGTCCACCTGAAAGTCCTCCAGCGATGATATCTCCACTGTTGTTGGTTGTTAAGCAAGGGTGAGTACACCAACACGTACTCAACAAGTTGTGCATAAAATGCAATTCTATCATAGCTATATGCAGGCTTATTCCAAAGGAAAGACTAAGGGTTCATTTGCAATAAAGCAGCATTTAAGAACACAAACGATACATAGATTGAAAAGACAGTAAAACAAATAATAACGAGTAAATAGATTCAATGATTCTCAAATAAACCCAAATTTTCCATCCTAAATCAAGTTCCATTTTCCTAATGGCATCCTGCCATCCCATAACAGTTGTCCATTTTAATTAACTACCCCTTGACTGTAATTCCCGAGCATTGCTCAATACCGTGAGCACGGCTATCCGAATAGTTTGTACACTCTGCATAGGTTATGCACTTTACCCCACATGATACAACCATGCACCACACAGGTGAACGATTATAACAAAGCCTTTACAATGCATCCTCTTAACCCAGTGCCATCCGCTAAGGTTTCAACACTGAAGGGTTACACCACCACAACAGGGCCCCCCTCTTGCGCCATGTGAGCCACCCCAAGCATGGACTGGTTACCACCACCTGGGTCTCACGCCACCACGATAGCACTTAAGTTAAGCATTTGCAAATTAGTCAGCTAGGCTACCCCATAACAGACATGTGGTTGCATGACAGACTCAGGTCAAAGGCTCGCAAGGTTAAGTCCTTAGGATTGATTAAAGCAAGACATACACATACCCTCAGCTCCACTGAGCCCACCCTGGCACACTTGCCCTTTCCACTTGCTTCAATCTTAAAATGATTAAACCCTCGGTTGGTTACCAAGCACCACGTGCTACTCACAAATCAACATCGTTGTGTGACCTCCCCGCCACGACAACTCAATCTCTTTGTGTGACCACACATGACACACAAGGTATCATCATTGTTCCATATTCCATTAGTCAAAATTAATACTCAACTTTTCATATATATGTGATGACGTAGCTTGGCTAAGCATTCTAGTCCGTCCTAACCATCCATGTTGATTTCAGTATTAACCAACTATAATGAACCAACCTAAGGTGACAAGTGGATTATGGCATACAAATAGCAAGGTAGGGTGTAATTCAAAAGGGTACATTAACTAATCCCAAAGTTAAGTTGAAATCATTTGTACTCATAAAATATCATGCAATAAAGTAAATCAAAATAGCAATTTTGCAAACATGGGTGCAACATGATCAAAGCACAACTTGCCTTGCTTAAGCTCCTAGTATTGATCTGAAGATTGTTCTTGAATTGTAAATTCCTCCTCCGAATCCCCGCACAATTCAACGTCTACGCGAATCGAGAAGAAATAGCAAATAAACACCAAAACCAAAGAACAATTGAACTCAAAAATTCAAATTAAAGGCACCATTAGAAAGGTCTCAATTTTACAAATTTTTAGGAATTTGAATCACCTCAATCGGAGTTAAAATGCAAAAGATATAGCCATTTGAAGTTTTAAATAAATCTGAAATTAGAAAATCAACTTTTCCCGAATTATTTCTATTAAGAAAACCCGATTTATTACGCACGCGACACTTGGACCAATCACCAACCGACACGTCGCCTCGGCGCATGGACCCGGTTCACCGAATTCCTTCGGCCCACGGTGGACCAGCTTGCGCCAAATCGATCGACAATGGGGCCATGAGGCCTGATCTTGACTCGGCGGAGACTTCGGCGGATGACACCGCGTATTTGCGATGCCACGCCTGCGCCATGTAAGCGCCACCTCTGCGCAAACATCTACGTGCACGCCGCAGCGTCGATGAACTAACAACCCGTCACACGGCGCAAGAACCTAGGGTCACCGTGACGGCGGCGAGAGCACCTCTAACTCACCTTGATGTCACGGATTCGATGGCGCGAACGATTTTCGAATGGAGCCGGTTCGATGGTGGCACGGCTTTCTTCTCGGGCGGCGACGACTCCACGGCTAACTCCTTCGGTGATGCTCGGCGAGACAATGGTGCGCCGGAGTGCGCTTGACGCGGCGAAGTTGAACGTCTGGCGGCAACTCGAAACAACGATCCACTTCGGCTAATCGGTAGCGAAACTTGCGGCGATCGCTCGGAAGAGCTTCGATTGCGGCGACTTCTGCAGCGATTCTTGGGCTAAGCCTTGGAGCTTTGATTGCTTATGATTTTGCGCGCCCGGTGCTCTCGTTTTATAGCACGCGATTTAATCGGAATTTGGCAAGTCTTGGCGAAGTGTCGCGGTGGCTCTGACGAGTCGGAGTCTGCTTTCGGAGACGGCACAGAGCGATGACCGGATGAACGACGCGTGGCGGTCGAGCGGCTTCACTCTCGCCGCCCTAGGGTTTCAGGCTTGATTTCCTACCGTCGATTTGAATCTAACGGCAACTTCTAGAGAGCGCTTGGCACTCTGTGGGCGCCGCGAATGGGCTGAAGTTGCACCAATTACTAGGCTTGGCGTCTTTGTTCAATCGATTTAACTTGGGTTTTTCATTAAAATAATTAGAAAATAGTTTCACTTATTTGAACAACTAAAAATATCATGAAAATTCAAGAAAAATCTCAAAAATACTTTGGGACATTCTGGACTTAAATAAAATATTTTTGGTAAAACTTTATTTTAAATATTTCTTTTATAATTATTTCTCAACAAAAGGCCATATATAACAATTCGAGATAATTCAAATAAATCTCGAAAATCCAATTAATTCCAGAAAATTCACAAAAATCATAAATTACAATAAAATAATATTTAATAACTGAAAAGTCAAAAATTGGGATGTTACATTAGTTTACAAATATTTTTTGATGTGCCTGCATATTCATAGTTTTGTTTTTTTTTGCATTAGAAGTTAGAATAAAAAATATATGGTTTCTGATGTTTATTCGAGTCTGTTAATTTCAAATATTTTTTTGGGAGGGCCAAGTTGTTTTGTATCGTAGAAACTTGTTTTTTTGGGAGGGCCAAGTTGTATTTCAAACTTGATTGGAAAAGTTAACGCTGTTCCAGGAAACATAAGAATGCCAAATGTGCTGCATATATGCAATAGTTATAGCTTACTGGCATGAATATATTTGTAAACTAACTGCATATATGCAATCACAACTTACTGGCATGAATATATGCAATAGTTACAGCTTACTCAAGGTTCATGTGATGAAATAATGTATAAATTGTGGGTAGGCTATCATGTCTGTTTTGTATTATTACCTACCTCCTACATGATTAGAAAAATTATCTTTGTTCCATGAAATATAAGAATGCCAAATGTGCTGCATATATGCAATAGTTCAGCTTACTGGCATGAATATATTTGTAAACTAACTGCATATATGCAATAGTTATAGCTTTCTGACATGAATATATGCAACAGTTACAGCCTACTCAAGGTTCATGTGATGGTTACATGCAGCAGTTACTGGCATGATTATAATTTTACTTGTTTATTAATGAATGAGGCAACACGTTCCTTACCACAGTTTGTCTTTCAAGTGGCTCCTTACGAGCATCCTACCCTTAGCAAGGGATACCTCCTCACACAGAATACGGTCTTCAACTAATGTATTTTACCCTTTGATGTCTGATCTGGCCTATGGTAGTTTCTGATTGGAGAATGTGTATTAGCCACATCTAGGTTCGTACTAACTCATTTTTGTGTCCTATGTGAATAGAGAGAAGAGAAAAGAGAGGCGCCAGGCCAACCCTTTTCATGTAGTGCCTAAAGAAAAGAGAATAGAAAAAGTGGCTTCAACTATCAGAGAATGCGCTTTTGCTTGCACGCATCCATGAAAAATTGATCTAGGTTTGTGTCGTGTTTTTGACTAAAGTAGCAAGTCTTTCTAGTAATCTTTGTAAACCATAGAATTTGATTGATTGTGCTGATGTGCAGGTCTGGAAGAAGCAATGTGGATGACAGGAAGGAACCATGCAAGTAAAGCAAGCATGAACGTGTGGATCATATCGGGGAGACGGGAAAGAACATGATGCGTATCTTTCTTTTTCTTTTCTGTGTCGATTTCCCATGATTTTTTAGAGTGAACAATCAAAAAATGGGTATGTACCTATAAATTCCAGATGTTCCTTCATGATCCTCCTCCTCCTCCTCCTCCTCCTCCTTCTTCTTCTATATTGAAAGATCGGGTCTCCAATCTGATCTCCTATTTTTTTTCCTTTTTCTGTTTGTAGTTTGATCGCAATTGCTACTTGACCATGTTTCCTTTTTGTGACATGTGGGCCCCACAGCTAGAACCAACATATTTATCTTGGAGTTCAAGTTGGGCTGTAATATTTTTGGCCCATTTGGAAACAAAACAGACTCACTAACGGGCTTTTGATCTAATGGTTGGGCTATTCAATCCAATGGTCCAAAATTTGGATGTTATTTTTGACAAACCATCCGGGAGATAGCTATACACTCCCTTATAAAAAAGTTGATTCTGCATCGAACGCCAAAATTCTGAGAAGATTCTCGAATAATCAGATTGTAAGTAGTACATAAAATCAGAAGCTGGCATAGTGGCAATTCTACAGACCAGGAAAAACAAATTGCCCAGCACAGTTGCAGGTAATTAAGCACCTTTGCCGTTAGATGGCACCGGCCACCCAGCCCCCTACTCTCCCACGCCCCGCACTCCCTGGCTCCGAGCGCCCACTTCTTCAAGCGCGAGAGGCGATTAGGGTTCCGCCTACCCCCCAATTAGCCACCACCCCGAGCTCTTCCGCCTCCCCAAGAGCCATCGCCTGTCCGAGCTCTTCCGCCTCCCTAAGATTAGCCGCTGGCCCGAGGGCTTCAGCCTCACGAAGATTCACTGCTGGCCCCAGAGGGCTTCCGCCTCCCCACAGTTGCCACCGCTTCGAGGCCACTCCACCACCGTCGTCGCTCGTTCGAGGCCACTCCACCACCACTGCTAGCTCGAGGCCTTCCACACCCACCCCAGCACCCTCCTGCGGTTGTCCGGTGAAGGAGCTCAAGCCGCCAACGCTGCCCCTCTAGATCCATGAACCTCACTTGTTGGTAGCTCGGATCTGAATCTTGAGTTGCAGCAGTGAAAATTGATTAGCAGTTGTGAAAAAATGTAACGTCCCAAAATTCGGTCTAATTTTTATTTTTGGAGTTAATTGAATTTTTGTGGATTTATTTGGATTTAATTGAAATTAATTTAAATTTATTCTTCTCTTAAATAATTAAATTTCAGAAAGGTAATTATTAAAAATAAAGAAAAATATTTTATTTAGTCTCTAAATGCTCTGAAATATTTTCTGGAATTTTTCTAGAATTTTTTGGGTATTTTTAGTGCCCTAAATAATTACTTTGATTTTCTAGAATTGTTTTAATTGTTAAAATTCGGAAAATGCCGTAGCTACAGAATTGGGCCGAGCCCAACACTGTACTCGCGCCAGCCAAACCCTAGCGTCGCTAATCCCGGGCCGAGCGATCTTCACCGAACGGTCGTGGATGAGCCGCGTCGCTTAATCGCGTGGGTCGTTGGATTTTAGCATCTAAGCTGCTAGGACGTCGCCACGTGGCGCTGTATCGCCGAACCGTTACTCACCCTGACCATTGGATTTCAATCGGACGGTGAGGGTCGATCACGCCGCATTGGGAGGGAGCACTGCCGCACCGCCGTCGCCCGTTGGCCGCCGAAGATATGTTAGAGATTTGCACGCGTGACGAGGCTTGTCGAGCGGAGATATAGCCCTCCGTCGCAAAGACACCCGTTCGCTCATTTTGCACCCTCTCCCACGCTGCCGCCACGAAGCCTTCGCCGAGCTCGCGGAGTGGAATCCTTCCTCTTCTCGCTTCTTCGTTTTCGCCGGCGTCCCTTACTCCCGTCGCGGCTAGGCCCTTCGCCAAGTTCGCCGTGCCACACCGTCGTTGAGCCACTTCTTCGACCGGAGGCGCGGAATCACCGTGAACCACTTCATCTTCTCCAAGTCCGGCGACAAGCATCGCCGCCCCTTATTCGGAGCATCGCAACTCACCTCAGCCGTCGGATCTTCATCCCAAGACCAAGGTAACACCACGTATTTCTTTCTGTAGCGCTAGACCTGGATGACTTCGCTTGAAAATGGCCGTCCGATCTGTGATGACCGGCTTGGATTTGGCCACATAGGCTTGTGAATAGGGTACCACTCGGGTAACCATCGCCGTTGGATCTTCATCCAGCCGCGCCGTTGAGTCCACGTAGCTACGAGGTTAGCGTTTGAACATGGCCGTTAGATCTCGGATGTGCGGCTCGGTTTAGGCCACGCAGGCTCGGCAACAGCGCTTCGCTCGGATAACCGCAGCCGTAGATCCTTAATCCTACCGCTACCGTAGTGCCACGTAGCCGCGCGGAGGCCCCGCCGTTGCCATATACCGACCATTGGATTTAAATCCAACGGCCGAGAAAATATGTGTCCGCGTGGACCAACGATTCTTGTGGCGTGTCGAGTCTTGTGCGGACCGAAACCTTTGTTCAAAAGCCCACTTGTCGGTGTGATGATCATGGGTGTCTTGACGTCGCATGACGTCACCCGAGGGCCCACAGGTCAGCGACCGAGAGGGACGTGTCTCACTCTAGTGCTGACACGTGTCAAGCCGAGGGATTTAACCGGATTTTTCAGTAGAAAAATAAATCAATTAACTCGGGTAATCTTTTATTAGAAATTTGAAACTTGCAAATGCTATAACATTTGCGCTTTAACTTCGAATTGGGTGATTCCAAAGACCTAAAATTTGTAAAAATGTGAACTATTTATTGGTGATTTTTATTTTATTTTTAGTGATGATCTTACTGTCTGTTTTAGTATATTTATTGTGTGCACGTTTGTTCCGAGTAGACTCCGAATTGACGGGAACTGTCGGGGAAGAATTTGAAGACCCATCGCAAGTCCCTGATCAAGATCAACTACTTTTCGAAGGCAAGTCATGCTTTGATCATTTTGTTCCGAGATTTCAAAATATACTTTGATTTAAATATTGCATGCTATGTTATTTAAAAATACCATTGATTAAATTGGGTATGGTAGCTAATATGCCAATCTTGTTTATGCCACCTTGATTATGTTGTTATTATGCCCTAAAAACCTTGTCACCCTAGGATGTTAATTTACGTTGGTTGCTATATTAATGCCAACACGAGTGGCTAGACTGTGACCAATTGCTTAGTATGCTGTATGCGCTGAATGACTTTCAAATTGCAAAATAATATTGACTAAACAATTATGGAACGCATTTTGGAATAATGCGATGATGTCATGAGATGGAATTGGGGGTAGCGACCTATGTGGTCCTACTCACGCAATGAAGTGGGCATTGGAATGTGTTGCATAAATGCAAACCGGGGTGGGAAATGATTTGGACCGGGGCAAGTGGCAAGAAGGCTTCGTGCCAGGTGGGCCTGTGTGGCAACGGGATGTATTGAGATTGTAAAGGCTGTGTGCCGAGAAGTATAAAATAGATGTCTTGCCCGGGACAGTTATGGACTTCACCTTGCGAGCCTTTGAACTGAGTTTCTCGTACAACCACTTGTCTGGTATGGGACAGACCTAGTTTAGTAGGATTCTGATATCTTTCCTTTGACACCTCGGGGCGACAGTTACACAAAAATGTAACCGTATGGGGAGCGTACTGTCTTTGCGGCTTGGTACCCATCCAACTGTATTTGCTTGTTCTAAGCTTCGGCTCTGAGTGAGGGAAGTGTTAGAAAGGCAATACTGGAGAGGTTCACTGGTTAGGTATTAGTATCTGAAAGACTTTGTTGCAATCAATCACTGTGTGGTGGCGATATCCTGTGGGTAAAGTGTACTGACCTCTGCAGAGTGTGTGTTAAATCTATTCGAATAGCGCGTCATGATCTTGGACAATGCTCGGGATTACATCAAGGGTTAGGTTTTCAAAATAAAATGTGGAATGGGTGGCTGTGTGCCAAAGACTAATGAATCAAACTTAAGGCTGTGTGCCAAACTCTTGGAAAAGAATTGAGGAATTAAATATTATAGTAATGATTTTTCCGCTTTTAATCTAATTAAGACTATCTCGTTAAAAGAAATCTCGCTTACATAAAATAACCATTTAACCCTTCCTTGGAATAAGCCATGCATGTAGTAATAGAACGCATTGTGCATGACTTGTTGAGTATGTTGTGTACTCACTCTTGCTTCAACAAAACCTCGGAAGAGGCGACACCAGCTTGGGAGGAGGAGTTTAACGAAGGTCAGGAGGATTAGGGTTGAGCCTCGTCGGGTTACTGTGGCTACGAGGGGTTTCATTATCGTACTTTTGCTTCCGCTATTGAACTTGTGCTACTGTTGCTATTTATCGTCTGCGTGATTTAATTATTGTAAGGGGACCATAAGGTCGTGTAACTCGTTATAATTATGTTTGAGGTACTTATTTATTCCCGCTGTGTATGATTGTGGTATCTCAACCTGTTTATCCTGTGTGTACTAAGCGTGATTACGGACTAGTCATGAGAATACCTGAGGGTCCGGATTTGCAAATTCGGGTCCCGACAAAAATTTGAGCTGATTAGGCAATTGTAATCTTTCTTTGTTTTGAGAATTTTAGTACCATATTGTTTTGTGAAATATTGTTTTTCATTGGGCATACCTTTAGCTTGGCATTTCTAATGGGAGCTCCCCACAATTGGAATATAGAGAATATATAGCACTAGTGGTATGTGGCATATATGGTTTTCTTTGTGTCTTTGTAGTATGTTATTTATAAAAATAAAAAGAGAACAAAAAGAAAACACACTCTCTCTGTTGGACTTGCTTTGTACTTTATGTGGTTGCGTGAGAAGAATCAGATGTAGTGGAGTAAGCAAACTTAAGAATCAAAACTGAAAATTGTCCCATGACAATAGTCTAATTAATTTTGTGATTGATCAACAAAGCCATGCATGCTATTGTGATTGTCTCTGATGCTACATGTACAAGTATATAAAAAGAATGCAGAGCTACTCTTGGAGCAGTTGCATCTTCTTCAATTCCCATATCTCAATTTTATGATGTTGTCTCCTCTGCATCATGTCTTGCTATGAGTTACATTTTGATCCTGTAAATGAAAAATTAGACTTTATGTACATCATGAATGATCTTTCTGGCTCCCTACTATGTAGGTCTTCATAGTTACTTGGGATCCTTTGAAAAGAAATCAAATTTGAACTCAAATTGATAGGTGCCAATTGAACTGCTAACTACCAATATTCATGCATAGCTTCAAGTTTTAACCACCGGTAGATAGTGTGGATGTTGTTATAGATGGAACACACATTCAATGTAAACAACAATCTTATGCATTTTGCTACTACAATTTTATTTTTATTAGTTGTTCTTGTTTAACCATCACTATCCATAGATGGAAAAACCCACAAAGTCCAAATCAACTAGGGATTCATTTGCTAATGAGGTGTTCATACAAATATGTGTGGAAAAAGTTCATACCAACAATAGGCCGCAACAATGCTTGAGTAACAGAGGTTACCACAACCTTATGCAAAAGTTTCATGAACACACAAAGAGGACGTATACCCGCTTGCAATTCAAAAACAGGTGGGATACCTTGAAACACCATTACGTGACGTGGAAGCAACTGAATAGAAGAGCCTCGAGTTTAGGAAGGGATCCTGCCACTAGATACATTCTTGCTAGTGATGAATGGTGGAAAGAACAACAAGACGTGAGTGGTACATATATTGTTTATGTTAATGTATAAATGAAATGTGGAATATTACTTAGGTTGCTTATTTTGTTTTCTGGCCATGCCAGGCTGCCACATCTTCTGGTATGCATCCCTTGAGCATGAAGCAGAACTAACCATTATGTTTGATGGTGCAAGCTGTACAAATGAGTCTGCAGTGATACCAGGAGTTCATGGGGCAGCCCATGTGGATTTTCAAGATGGAGGTTTATTCTTTTTTATTTATTTTCTTACTTCAAATGGTTATAACTTTTGCGTTTTAACTCCGATTTGAGTGATTTCAATTTCTAAAAATTTGTAAAATCAAGATCTATTAATTGGTGAATTTTGTGAAATTTTTAGAGTTGAGTTTGCTCTCTGGAAAATGTATTTATTGTGTATATATATATGATTTGGTAGACGTTGATTTGTCAGAGAACTTCGAGGGGGAATTTCCTGCACAAGAATTAACTCCGGACCAGGATCAGCAACTTTTTGAAGGCAAGCTATGCTTTGACCATTTTGATCCCATGTTTTGAAATATATTTTGTTTCAAATTATGCATGCTAATTCAACTAAAAATGGATTAAAATATTTTGGGTGAATTAGCTACTCAACCTAATTGTTATTGTCACCATGTTCTTGTTATGCCGTGATACCTTTGTTAACCTAGAAAATGGTAATATTAGTTGGTTGATAAATATTTGTGCCAACACGGGAGGCTAGACCGTGAATAGTTGCTTAGCCATGCATGTACGTGAACCATTCTATTTGGATTACAAAAGCAAAATTGACTAAAGAATAGTGGATGCATTTTGATAAAAGTTGGAATAATGTTGGTATTGAAACTGGAATGTAGAAACCTGTGTGGGTCTACATGAAAGATGATTACGGGCATGTGTTGCACCGTTAAATAACTTGGGGTGGAATTGATTTAGACTGGGGCAAGTGGACCGAGGCTCCATGCCAAGTGGGCCTGTGTGGCATTTGGTGGGTTTGAGTGATGTGAGGGTTGTATGCCAATTTGAGAGAAGGAAGTTGTAAGGACCCAAATTCACCAATTCGGACCCACTGTGTTTACCGCACTAGTCCCAGGATCAATCGCTAGTACACACAGCTTAACATCGGTAAGCATCACATCATACACAACGATAATAATAATACGACTTCATTTATTCAATATAACTAGTGTATGATCTTATGATCACTTACATTTATTCACCACACGGGCAAGTCTAAGATAAAGTAAGGCGAATGCAGCGGAAAACAGTAGAAAGGCGTAGTGACTCATCGATTACACCACAAAGCGTCGACAAGGCTTGGCCTAGTGACTCGCGTCCACTGAAAATCCTCCTCCAACACGGCGATGACTCCTCCTTTGTTGTTTGTGTTTGTAGGCAAGGGTGAGTATACAACATACTCAACAAATTGTGCCTGAAATGCAATTCTATCATAGCTATATGCAAGGCTTATTCCAAAGGAATGGCTAAGGGGTTCATTTGCGATAAGCAAATTTGCGAACACATACAGTACATAGATTGAAAAGACAGTAAAACAATAATAACAAGTAAATATATTCAGTGATTCTCAAATAAACCCAAGTTCTCCATCCTAAATCAAGTTCCATTATCCACATGGCATCCCGCCATCCATCCCAAGTTTCCATTTTGCAAAAGTCTAACCCTTGACTGTAATCCCTGAGCTTTGCTCAATACCGTGAGCACGGCTATCCGAATAGTTTGTACACACCGCAGAGGATATGCACTTTACCCACACGATATATGTTGGGGAACGCGGTATGCTACGCTAGCACAAATTAAAATTTCTACCGCATAACCAGAAAAACTACTCGCAAGAAAAGGGATCCGATTGGATTACCACTAGGCGCGATTCTTGGAATCCTTCGCGCGTTGGTGTAGTGGATCGTCCTCGCCGTGGATCGTCCTCACGCGGATCGTCCTCGCTGTGGATCGTCCTCGCTGCGGATCGTCCTCGCTGCGGATCGTCCTTGCCGTGGATCGTCCTCGCTGCGGATCGTCCTCGCCACGCCGCAGTAGTAGCAGCGTCACCACAGCAGTCCACACGTCCCGGGATGGAGCGCCGTGCGTCGGCGTGCAAGCACCGCGTCGCTCGGCAAGGGCAATGAGAGGTGGAGGCTAGGGTTTTGGGCGTGAGCAATAGCATGCACGCCCACCCTTCTCCTCTCCTTATATAGCCACGCGACGAAACCCTAAGCCAGGGCCCATCAGCGCGTTAAGCCCACGAGGTCCATTAATTACGGATCCAATCCGAATTAATGCGTCCCAACCCGTTAAGTGTGTGACCCTGTAGGTTCATGTACATTTGGACATAGATTCGGAAAACCCTTTTTCCAATCCAATAGCTGGCAGCGGTTCCTTGCAGAGCATGCCAACTCCCAAACGCATATGATCAAATCGGATAGAACCTTTCAAAAGTACTCATGTAATAATCCCTTTGACAAACTATATGAAGATCGAACTCAAGGCGAGAAGTATGTCATCCTTTGATAGTTCAATCCATCTCTCGTATCCGTGATATATTAATAAGTTGTGATTGACTTCTCAATCACGGCATGGCCATGCACTTCCTTAATCATATCACACGAGTGGCCTAGACATATATCTCCGTTACACTGGAGTGGCAAATTCCATCTTGACTG
Organism: Guadua angustifolia; assembly: GCA_036346375.1. Taxonomy (NCBI): domain Eukaryota; kingdom Viridiplantae; phylum Streptophyta; class Magnoliopsida; order Poales; family Poaceae; genus Guadua; species Guadua angustifolia. The sequence goes on along the minus strand of JAYEVE010001260.1, from coordinate 98,259 downwards.
CCCACTTCCCTCTGCACATTTCATAGCAAACATGAAAGCTACCTTTATAACTATCCGGTTAGGGAATAGCGTTTGGTGGCCCCAAGGTAAACTATTACACATGTAGGAATGTGACAATCTCAGGTCTAAGGATCATACATCCACTATGTATGAGAATACACTGATGACACATAAGAATGTAACATTCTCGCAGTGTCCCATTTCGGGTCTATCTAACCCATGTTCTTCATCATGAGTTCACATGTATTGATGATATCTCCATATCCTATGATCTATGAAACATAATCATCGATCAATACATGTCTTGATCTATTCATCGTTGTCCTATACGATGATACCCGATCAGAGATACTTACAGAATTATATCAATAAGTAGAGAGTTTCATAAACAAGTCACATACTTGCTGATCAATATAATGATATACATTCATTGGACCAATAATCATATTATTATTCATAAGCATAGTCATGTTACAATCATCTACATGACTGCCAAAAGGGCGTAACACCAACAATATAACCATGCACCACACAGGCGAACGATTATAACAAAGCATTTACAATGCATCCTCTTAACCCAGTGCTACCCGCTAAGGTTTCAACACTGAAGGGCTATACCACCACAACAGGGCCCCCCTCTTGCGCCATGTGAGTTTCCCGTACACGGACTCACACCACCATGATAGCACTTAAGTTAAGCATTTGCAAATTAGTCGACTAAAATGCCCCATAACGAGCGTGTGGTCGCATGATTGACTCAGTCAAAGGCTTGCAAGGTTAAGTCCTTAAGCGGCCGAGGCAAAACTAACGAGAGATAATCTCAAATATCCAAAACCAATAAAACCAAATCGACCGCCAGATTGCCACTCTTGGCCCACGAAACAATCTTGCCACTTGCCCCGTCTAAATCATTTTTCCCACCCCAGTTGATTACCAAACACCACGTGCTCTTCACAAATCAACATCGTTGCGTGACTCCGTTGTCACAACAACTCAATCTCTTTGTGCGACCACACATGGCCCATAACTTATCATCATAGTTCCATATTCCATTAGTCAAGATTAATAAATAATATTCCATGAGCATGTGATGACGTGGCATGGCTAAGCATCTCTAATTCGGTCTAACCACACATGTTGATTTTCTATTTAACCAACTATAATTAACCAACCTAGGGTGACAAGTGGATCATGGCATACAACTAGCAAGGTAGGATATAATTCAAAGGGAATGCGATAGCTAGTCCCAAATTTAGGTTGAAATCATTTATACACATAAAATAACATGTGATAAGGTAAATCAAAATAGCATGCAATCTAATTCATGGGTGCAACATGATCAAAGCACAACTTGCCTTCGTTAAGCTCCTGGTCTTGGTCTGAAAATAATTCTTGAGCTGCAAAATCCTTAGAAGCCTCGCACAATTCAACGTCTACGCGAATCGAGAGAAAAGCAAATAAAAACCAAAACCAAAGAGCAAACAAATTCAAAAATTCAAATAAAAGCCACCATTAGAAAGATCTCAATTTTACAAATTTTTAGGAATTTGAATCACCTCAATCGGAGTTCGTATGCAAAAGTTATCGCGTTTTGAATTTTGAAAATCCTGAAAATACCCTAAAATAATAAACCCGGATTTTGTCGAATTATTTTTGTAAGAGAAAATCTAAATTTTTAGTTGGTGACCGTGTCTCGGTGGAGTTCGTGTCTCGATAGCTGGGCCAGCGTTGTCGGCGTGTGTGCACATCTTTGCGGTCGACTTCGGCGCCAGACGCCACCTCAGCGCCACGCCCGCGAATGCGGCCCACGTGGCGCCACGTGTCAGCGAATTAACTACCCACCTCGGCCGTGGCGTGGATCAATCTCGTGCGTCGCGATGAAGATCCGTCGGTCGGTATTTCTCTGGCGGCAATGGTAGTCGCGGCGACTAACAACCACCGGAGTTGAAGGCGATGATCTTGGCGATGGCGCTCGGTGCTTCCGGCGAAGAAGAGCGGCTACTAGCGGCGCAAGTCAACGAACTCAAATTCGCAATCCTCTCGGCGGAAGAGGTACCGCGATGAGAAAGCGCGCGGAACTCTCTCGGCAACCTCCTCGGACTCGGTGGCGTCTGCGGCTTCTCGGTGGCTCTCCGTGACAAGGCGGTAGGGAACTATCTTGGCGAAGTGAGGCGAGTTTCGGGGGGGCTCGGGACCTCTTTTTATACTCGGCGGGGTGCGCTAAACAAGGAAAGATGGCGGCGGCGAAGTTCGAGTCGGAGACGGCGGCGGCATCCGAGTCCCAATTGGAGACGACGCACGACGGCCGTTCGATCAAGATCAGTCGGTCGAAAGGCTTAGGGTTTCCTATTTCGGCACGGTGTGATGAAGGCCGTTGGATCAAGATCCAACGATCGGCAAAATCCCGTTTAATTCGACCAGCTGCACAATGGTGGGCGGACCCGTTCTTGTTCACAAGTATTTTCCCGAATTTCCTATTTTAAATAATCCGATTAAATGTTTGATTTATTCAAAGTACTAAAAATACTCCAAAAATTCCTAGAAAATTCTCAAAAATACTTTGAGACTTTCTTGACTTAAATAAAATATTTTCACAAAAACTTTATTTTGGGTTTATATATTTATAATTAATCTTTGATAGAAAGCAATATTATTTAATTCAAAATAAATCAAATAAATCATAGAAAATCCAAATAAATCCAGAAAAATCACCAAAATCATATTTAGCAATAAAATAATATTAATTAATTGAAAAGCTAAAATTTTGGGATGTTACAGAAGTCTTGCCTTGGTCAGTTAAGGACCTTACCTTGCAAGCCTTTGATCTGAGTCTCTCGTACAACCACATGTCTGAATGGGAAGACCTAGTTTAGTAGGATTACGATATCTTTCCTTTGATACCTCGGGGTGGCAGTTACGGGGTAATCTATGCGGGGAGCGTGCTGTGCTTGACTTGGTACCTATCCAGCGGAGTTTGTCGGTCCTATACTTGGCTTTGAGTGAGGAAGTGATAGTGAAGACAACACGGAGAGGTTCTTAGAATAAGGTAGAAGTCTCTGAAAAGCTTTGTTACGGTTAATCGCCTTTGTGGTGTCTTGTTGTATCTTGTGGGTAAAGTGTACAACCTCTGCGAGTGTTAAAAGCTGTTGAATAGCGAGTCCATAGTCTTGGATAATGCTCGGGATTCTGATCAAGGGGTAGTGTTTGAAAATAAAATGGGAGGGAAGGCTATGTGTCAAAGAAAGATGATTAGGGACTGCGTGTCCAAAACAATGTGGAAAACAACTTGAGACATATAATGATAATATGGTTTCAATGCTTTCAATCTAAATAGATAGTAGTTTAAAATACTGTTGCAAAAGCAAAATAACCAGTAAAGCCATTCCTTTGTAATAAACCATGCATGTAGTAAATAGATTTGCATTTTGTGCATGACTTGTTGAGTACGGTGTGTACTCACCCTTGCGGACAAACTTACCAGAAGAAGAGACTACGCCTGCTTATGAAGAGGAGTTCGTTGAAGGGCCGGAGAACTAGGGAAGCAAGCCTCAGTCAGGGCGCCTGTGATGAAGATGGATCGCTACGAAGATTTATTTTATTCCGTTGTTTAACTTTTGTTATTTGATAATTGTAAGCCCTACGTGGCATACTATTGTAAGGATGACCATAAGGTCGTACACTCGTTTATATAGATGTTTGAAGTACTTTAATATTATTCCGCTATGTATATGATTGGTACTTTAAACCTGTTAGCTTTATGTGCACTAAGCGCGATCTGGACTAGTGCAAAATACACGAGTGTTGGTTTAAATTCGGGGCAAAAGCAGAGGTGGTATCGAGCATCTTGTTGTAGGACTTGACCTTAGGTTAGGCGGCCGATAAAGATAAGGTTAATTTCTAAATATTAAAATTGTACAAGATTATGAGCGAAATCTTGACCAATCTTTTCTTCTTAATCCGCACCTATGCTGAAATTTTCTGTTATTACTTTGTGATTTCAAAAATCTAGTTCTAACGAGGTGTATTTTGGCGGATGAGGAGGATTCACACCTTTGGCGGCCTTTGGAGGTTTATTTCTTGCGTGTGTACTTTTCTTCTGCAGTTCTTGGAGGGTTTCGTGAGGCCGATCTACCGAGGTACTTCGGTGGTTCGTGCTAGGTTGGACGTCGCCTGGGATGTGAAGGTCACCGTCTACGCGTGTGACAGGGGGAGGGCTAGTCGTCCTGTCTACATCAGCTGCAGGAGGTCTACGTTCGAGGCCGGCATCCAGGAGACCGCACGCCTTGCGATGTGGCAGATCGCCCGCACCTACTCCACCGAGCTAGAGGGCACTGTCTTTCGTCACCATCCCCGCCGGGACGACCGTTTCGACCGGGATCCGATCGATGACGACGACGCTACGATCACCCACTTGGTGAGATCGCCATCGCCCGAGGAGACCTTGGGCGAGACAGTCCGGGAGGCTGCAGAGGGCTCGTGGCGAGATCACGGAGGTCGAGGCTCGGCTGCGTGAGGCTCTTGAGGGCTGAGTATCTACATCGAGGAGGTGCAGTGGAGGAGGCTTTGGAGGGACTGAGCGATCTTGGGAGCTTGAGCTTCACGACCCCAACCCCGAGGAGCTCGAGCTGGCGGGAGGCGCCGGTGCAGAGGCACCCGTTTAGGAGGCACCGGTCAGGTGGTGCGAGCCACCGACACTGGCGAGCAGCCCGAGCCAGCGAGTCGGTGGGTTCCTTTGTACCACCAAAGGTGGGGCACAGGATCGATTCGCCCCTATCGCGCGCCGCACCGCATGATATCGCCTAGAGGACCGCAGCCTGGATGGCTCGACGACTTGAGAGAGAGTTTTAGTTTTTGCCAGAGTTGACTCATGTATTGAGTCCAGTTTATCGAGTCAGTTTCTTGAGTCCGTCTTTAGAACTGTTGGATGGTTGAACTTTATGAGTTATTATGGTTCCTTGTGTTGAACAATTTCTATGTTTGTTTAATGTGTATGTGCCGCAATGCCCGTAGGCACCTGTGAGCGGCCATATCTTTACAATATTGAATAAAAGTTGTGTGTTTGAGTCAAATCTTCTCCCCGCATAAGTTTCTTGTATACTTGTCCACTCTATTCCCTCTTTTCTTAAGTCCTTTTGTTCTTCAGATGGTGAATACTCGTGGAAACCGTGGAGCGGGAGGAAGCGGATCACAGCAGGATGGAAGCCAAGGCAATGCACAGAATCCTCAACCAGCACCACCTGTGGATATGGGAAACTTAGGGGCTTTCTTGACCGCTCAGACTCAACTCATGCAGACGATGATGCAACAAATGCAGCAGTTGCAGAATCAAGTTGCAGCCAACAACAACAACCAAGCTGTACACCATGGACATCAATCAAGATTGTCAGACTTTATGAGGACTAGACCCCCAACCTTCTCTGGGAATGTCAACCCCATTGAAGCTGATGACTGGCTGCGCACCATTGAGAGGAAGCTGCACATATCCCAATGTGTAGGCAATGAGAGGGTCTTGTATGCCTCTCACCAGTTAGAAGGAATAGCCGCAAAATGGTGGGAAAACTATTGTGCTTCCCACGAGCATCCTCAGGAGATCACCTGGGATAAGTTTACTATAGCCTTCCGCTAGTACCATGTGCCGGAAGGGATGATGGAACTCAAGAAGGAGGAATTCAGATCTTTGAAGCAAGGGGGCCAAACTGTGGCTGATTATCTCAACAAGTTTACCCAATTGGCACGCTATGCGCGCAAAGACGTAGCCACTGATAAGGCTAGACAGTCTCGATTTATGAAGGGACTGAATTCGGACTTCGGTGGGGTGATCACCCACACATTTCAGATTTCCAAGAGCTTGTCAACAAGGTGCTCATTTTGGAAGACAAGTGTAAAGAGCTAGATGACAACATAGCGTAAGCAGCACGACAAGGAGGGCGCCATGGACAACAGAGGCGAGGTGGTACCCCAGCAGTTTACGAGGTTCGGCCGGAGCGGCACAAAACACCATTACCTACAGCGACCTCTTCGGTGAGAATCATGAACAACGGCAAGAAGCGATCGGCCAAGCTGCGATAAGTTCGTCAATGGCGAGAAAAAGACGCCATTACAAGCAATGAAATGGGGCATTTTGCCAATGTCAGTCCCAAGAAGGGAGGAGTTACCCCTGTTCGTTTTAATTTGGGGAATACACCTGCCAGAACTCCTGTTCAAGGAGGAAGTCGAGCACCTGCTCAAGCTGGAGCCGCACCACAATCAGTTGTGAGAGGAGAGTCAACCACATCATGGTAGATGAAGTTCGAATGCAGCAGACGTCGTCTTGGGTAAGTTCTCGTTAACTTCGATGCCGCTACTATTCATTTTGACTCAGGAGCTTCTCATTCATTCATTTCTCAAATCTTTGTCATGCAAAATGATTTGGATATGGTTAAACTTAAGAATATGCTTATAGTCCGGACCACGGATCGAACTCCGAGCTAAAGTAGGATGTTACGGGGTAAAACTAAAATAAATGGAATAGAGTTCTAGCGAACCTAATCATATTAGATACTCAGACCATAGATGTGATTTTCGGAATGGATTGGTTATCCAAGCACAAGGCAGTGCTGGATTGTCGACGAAGAGTAGTAACATTCGAGAGCCCAAATAGCAAGAAGGTGGAGATCCAAGCAGTTACTACTCAGGATAGTCAGTTAATGATTAACAGTGTAAAAGCTGTTGAAATGGAAGATGTTTCATAGTGAATGAATACTAGAATGTGTTTCAGAGGACTTGCGGGAATGCCACGAACGAGGGATATAGAGTTTGTTATTGAGCTTGTGCAGGGACAGCCCTAATAGCCAAGAGACCCTATAGGATGTCTCTGAGGAATTGGTGGAAATGAAAAAGCAAATCGAGGAATTGTTAGAAAAAGGATTTATAAGACCAAGTTCGTCACCATGGGGAGCCCCGGTGTTGTTTGTAAAGAAGAAAGATGGAAGCTTTAGCATGTGTATAGACTATCGTGCACTCAATGATGTGACGATAAAGAACAAGTATCCCTTGCCCAGGATAGATGATCTTTTTGATCAGCTAAGAGGAGCAAGAGTCTTCTCTAAAATAGATCTTCGATCCGGATATCACCAGCTAAAGATTCGAACTGAGGACATACCAAAGACAACTTTCTCATCTAGATATGGGCATTATGAATTCACGGTCATGTCCTTCGGACTGACCAATACCCCAGCTTATTTTATGAATATGATGAACAAAGTATTCATGGAATATTTGGACAAGTTTGTCGTCGTGTTCATTGATGACATCCTGGTTTACTCCAAGACGGACGAAGAGCATGTTGGACATTTAAGAATGGTTTTGGAAAAGTTAAGAGAAAACCAACTATATGCAAAATTTAGCAAATGTGACTTCTGGAAAAAGAAGGTTGAGTTTTTGGGTCATGTGATGACTGCTGAAGGAGTAGCTGTTGATCTGAAGAAAGTAGAGGCAGTGTTGCGTTGGGAGCAACCAAAGTTAGTTACACAGATCAGAAGTTTCCTTGGTATGGCGGGATACTATCGCCGGTTCATTGAAGGATTTTCTTCAATTGCGAGACCTCTCACGCAATTGCTTAAGAAGGAGAAAAAGTTTGCGTGGTCGCCCGAGTGCAAAAAGAGTTTCCAAGAGCTAAAGAAGCGATTAACTTCGGCACCTGTCCTGGTGTTGCCGAATACTATGGATAATTTTGACATATATTGTGATGCTTCGCGTCAGGGATTGGGATATGTCTTGTTGCGAGCGGTAAAGTAGTGGCATATGCATCAAGGCAGTTAAGGCCACATGAGCAGAATTACCCGACCCATGATTTAGAGTTAGCCGCTGTAGTGCATGCTCTTAAGATATGGCGTCACTATTTCATCAGAAACCGATGTGAGATATATACTGACCATAAAAGTTTAAAGTATATATTCACTCAATCGGACCTTAACATGAGGCAGAGAAGATGGATAGAGTTAATCAAGGATTACAACATCGGAATTCACTACCATCCAGGAAAGGCAAGCGTGGTGGCGAGCGCTTTGAGTCAAAAAGCTATAGCTTGAATTCATTGACGATGAGATCGATCGATTTATGTAAAGAACTTGAAGTTAAGACTAGAAGTTGTCTGGGAAGGATTCCTAGCTACCTTGGAAGTTAAGCCGACCCTAGAAGAGCGATTAGGGAAGGTCAAAAGATGATGAGAAGATTAATAGAATCAAATCCAAGATGGACGAAGATCTATCCAAGGACTTGAGTAGATGAGCGGGTACCTTGTGGATAAAGAACAGAATCTGCGTACCCCATAAGCCGAATTGAAGCGGTTGATCTTTGGAAGAAGCACATGATTCCAAGTATTCAATTCACCCATTAGTGCTAAGATGTATCGGGATCTAAAAGAAAGATTTTAGTGGCCAAACATGAAGAAAGAAGTAGCTGAGCACGTAGCATTATGTGATGTGTGCCAAAGAGTAAAAGCGATGCATCAGAGACCAGCCGGACTACTACAACCGCTAAAGATACCGGAATGGAAATGGGAGGAAATCGGGATGGATTTCATCACCGGGTTGCTAAGGACTCAAGGTGGATACGATTCCATATGGGTCATAGTGGATCGTCTAACAAAGGTTGCACATTTCATACCAGTAAAGACAACCTACTCAAGAGATAAGTTAGCAGAGTTATATATATCGACAATTGTTTGTTTACATGGTGTACCCAAGAAGATAGTATCGGATAGAGGTACACAATTTACCTCAAGATTTTGGGATAAGCTGCATACAGCTATGGGTACCCGTTTGAATTTCAGTATAGCATACCATCCGCAGACAGATGGTCAGACTGAAAGGGTTAATTAGATACTTGAAGATATGCTAAGAGCTTGTGCTTTATCATACACCACATCATGGGACAAATGCTTGCCATATGCAGAGTTTAGCTACAATAATAGCTATCAAACCAGCTTGAAAATGTAAGCCTTTTGAAGCTTTATATAGTCGACCATGTCGAACACCTTTGAATGGAATGGGACGGAGAAGCGTCATGTTTTTGGACCGGCGTACTTTTAGATGCGAAGAAAGATTGCTCGATTAGGGAAAGATTAAAGATCGCACAATCCGGACAAAAGAGTTACGCAGATACTTAAACACCGTGATTTGAGCTTTGAACGAAAGACTATGTTTATCTCAAGGTCATGCCATTAAAGGGAGTTAAAGGTTCCATGCTAAAGGAAAACTTGCCCGAGATATGTGGGTCCATTCAAGATTACGAGTTGTAAAGGTGAAGTTGCATACCATTGGAATTGCCACAATCTTTGGCAGGAGTACATGATGTGTTCCATGTGTCGCAGTTAAAGAAATGTTTGCGAGTACGGAGGAAGCGAGCACCAATAAAGCCATTGAGTTGCAAGAAGATTTAACTTATAAGGAATATCCGTGAAGATTTTGGATACCATGGATCATGAGACGAAACAAGTCAACCCGTTTTTGCGAGTTCGATTGGAGCAACCACTTTCGAGCGAGGCAACTTGGGAGCGTGAGGAAGATTTGAGGAAAGAGTTTCCTGAATTATTTTCTAACCAGCCCTGAATCTCGGGGTCAAGATTCTGTTAAGGGGGGAGGTTTGTCACATCCCTAAATTTCGATTATTTTAATTTAAATGGTTTAAATGAATTTTTGAGAATTTCTGGAATTTATTTGGATTTATTTGAATTTATGGAAATTAGTTTTCTCTGGAAATTAATTTAATAATGAAAATTTTAATAAAATATAAATGGAAATATTTTATTTAAATTCAAAATGTCTTAAAATATTTTCTGGAATTTTTCTAGAATTTTTCGATATTTTAAGTGTTTCAAATAATTAAAATGAATTTGGAAATATTTTTAATCGAAATTCGAGAAAATTCGGATGAACAATAAAGGGTCGGCCCATTATTATGCGCCGGCGAAACCCTAAAAGCCGCCACCTCTCCACCGCGCGATCTTGATCGATGCGGCCCTGCTGCCCACTTGTCGTTTCGTTCTTGTCTTAGATTGGATAAATCGCCAGCGTGTCGCTTCGAGATTAGCCCACGTAACCGTCTCAGGAAAGGAGCGCGCCAGTTAACCGTTCTTGCCGAGCACTTCGCGCGATGAAACCGCCGCCGTGATTACTCCGCCGCCTCATTAACCGGCGCACGGTATAAAGCACTTCCTTCCGCACATGTTGAGCCCTTTCACACCTACCGAGATTCGCCGTAGACACCGCACGACGTCGCCGTAGTTCCGAGACTCTCCGTCGTGCTTTGCGCCCTCTTCGGTGACCCTCCGCCGCTGCTGTGACCGCCGGAGTTCTCCTTGTGACGCGCCGCACCCGTGGAGCTATCACACTTCGCCGGAGCATCACTGGAACGCCGTCTCGTGGGCCATCTTCTTCATCTCTGACGAGACCACGCCGTTGCGACCTCCCCGCCGAGCCAAGCTTCTACAACCGTCGGATCCACGATCAACGCCTCCGATTCACCCACGTCCACTACAGGAATCCGAGGTATTTACGTCGGCCAAAAGCCGACGTAAATAGCTCAAAAACCGACGTAAATAGCTATTTACGTTGGCATGCCGACATAAATAGGCCGCGTAAACCCGGTGACGTAAATAGGCGTATTCGTCGGTCTTGAACGTAAATAAGGTTTATTCGTCGGCCTCGCCGACGTAAATAGGAATAGTAGTCCACGTCGGCAAGCAAAGTGGCGTGGCACTTATTTACGTCGACGGCCGGCGTAAATAAGTGCCGCGTCATCATATTCGTCGGCGGTGGCCGACGTAAATACTAGAAGATATTTACATCGGCGGTTGGCCGTAAATAATGGATTCGTCGGCCAGTGGCGGCGTAAATCTGGGGAAGATATTCGTCGGCCGGTGGCGACGTAAATATTGGAAATATTCGTCGGCCATACGGCGGCGTAAATCTCGAGACCACCGACCAAATATCATACGGCCAAGCTGGATTTGGATAGCAAAATATCAATTGATAAAGCAAAAATATCAATCCATTCATATCATTCGGAATGACAAAAATATCAAGCCATTCAACCATGCATTCATATAAACTCATTGTTCAATTTGCATAACACATAGAAAGTTCATACAAACACATAGAATGTTCAATTTGCAAACATGGCATATGACATAGTTCAACCATACTACTCATTGTTCATACAAACATCAATTTGGCGGAGTATCTTCAAAGCGATGCCCACTACGCGTCCGCCTCCCGAGTTTAAGAAGTCACCGGTAAGCCAGCGTGGTCCTCGAAGAAGAAGCGGTGCCTCCAACATGTGCATCCGGCAATGCGGCCCGAACCCTATATCAACAAACACATGTTAGAGATAGCTAGATTACGTTAAAACAAATTTAAATTGTTCGATGATACCATGTTGGGAGATTGCGGGTAAATAAGGGTGGAGGTTGGAGCAGGGGAAGATTCGGTGGTCGTCCGAATCTAACTGCGCCATATATTCCTACCAAACAAATGTAATTGGCATTAATACAATCATCGACATATATCTAAAATTAAAACACGTATACATAACTAAAATTATAGCATATAACCAAACAAATGTAATTGGCATGAATATATAACTAAAATTAAAGCATGCATACAATCATCGACATATAACTAAAAGTAAAGCATGAATGCTAAAATACATAACTAAAATTAAATTTGTAGTTTGCTTCTAGTAAGTTTAAATTTTATGTATATATAGCAAAACGACTAGGAGGTTGCGAACATGATAAAAATTTAGTGACACCTCCTCTAAAATAGTGGACATCCACTCATTAGACAAAAGACGATATTCAATCTAATATCAACAACACATGAATGATCTCCACCCCGAGCCTCAATAACATAAAAGCAAAATCAAATCTTCAATTCATATTCCACATAGAGGTACATAAGAAGCTAACAAACTTAAGAGAAGAAATATATTCATCATATATCAATTCAACGCTATAATTAAAGCATAAATACAAACATACAGCGAAATAGACATAAGTATACAACGAAATACAACCATACGACTTACTTGTAGAGCACTTTCTTTTCGCTTTGCCATGCAACAAAGTACTCTTGTTCTTTGTAAATGCTTCACTCTGAAGTCGACTCTCACGGTGCATGTTGTCTCAACTCCTCCTCGATCGAGTCTCACGGCGCTCATGCTTGCTTTGGGAGGATTGAGGCGACCTTGCCGAACTTAAAATGTCTTTGGAATCAATAATTCCATTAAACATAGTAAACCGACTAATGAAAGTGGAAAAACATAGACTTACCCAAAATCCACCCACACCATTGAGCAGCAGTTCCATGCACCCCATCTATTGCCATCCGGTAGTCGCCCACTTCAAGGTTGGCTTGGGTTCACCATTGATGACCACTAAACCAGGATAATGGTAACGTAGGAGAGATCCTAGCGTACCATTCACTTGCCTCAAACTATTTCTGCCCGTCCATTCTACATCAACCCATTGCCTACAAAAAAAAACATTGTGCAACTTATAAGATGGTTCGGTTTTAAGTTTAATGCTCACAAATTTTAATAATTTACCAATCTCCATGTGGCACAATCAGTCTCCTCTAAGCATCTCTCGAACTGTCTCTGCCTACTCCGATGAGAACTAGACCCTCTAAAAAGGGATTCTTGACTCTTCGAGGAGGACCCATCCTTCTTCTTTGATTTCGAAGACGACCCAGTGTGCCGGAAAAACGACTTCATCCTGTTGAACAAAAACAGTTTTAGGTTAAGCACAAGTACAACAATCAAAATACATAAAACATTCAGAGTACCATGCGTACTCATGTAAAGGCTTATCCGAAGCATCTAGGAGCCTATAGAATTCCTCAACTGCCGGAGTTGGTCGATCCTCTTGAACCGCAGCTCGATCCTCCGAAACATTCTGAAATTGTCGGCCTAAGTCCTCAACCATCTCATCCATCCTATCCTCCACTATATCGACGATGTCTGCTTGATCGAGATGTCTCTCTCCTCAAGTGGCTCACCATGTTAGGTACCACGTATGGTAATTGGCATGAAGCCAAATTTGCAGGTGGCTAGCCATCAATTTGTCTTCGTCTCTCGAGAGAAAAGACAACACTTAGCACAAGGACACTTTGCTAACCCACCAGGAGGAGTTGGGGAGAAAACCCGATCCAGAAAAGTAACAGATAATTTTATATCTATCCTTTCAGCCTTTTGCTTCAGTTTTCTTCGGTTAAAGATTTGTATATCTATCCTTTCAGCCTTTTGCTTCAGTTTTCTTCGGTTAAAGATTTGTATATCTATCCTTTCAGCCTTTTGCTTCAGTTTTCTTCGGTTAAAGATTTGTATATTCTACGCCGCTCTGGATTGGAAAATTAAGCTGAAAACAATAACATTTTTCTAAGTGTGTCGTCAACCAGAGATCTGTTAGCAAGGTTCTGGGAAGAGAAAAACAATAAACATCAGATAGATAAAATTGCATTAGTATGGATGTATTTGTTTGGGCCGAATTTCATAAGCGTACTCGAGAATGGATCAACTATTACATATTCTTTGTAATCCTTGGGCGCTACTAGTCTTGCAATGTCTACTCTTAATAATTTTGGCGGCGGTCTTGGGCAAGCAAAAATAAGGAAGAAGAAAAGAACTAATACTAGTAGCAACTACACAAGTTTGTTCACTAAACAGTTACAACAATGTCATTCGAACCCCAACATTAATATTCTTTTCTTGAATCAACTTTCTTTTCCAAGGATGGAGCGTTGATATTCTAAATATAGTTAAAAAGCGAGAATACGTGTCGCAATCCGGGCAAATTTTCGATATTACCTTGTAATTTTCTAGGGCAAATCTACTATCGGCGGGGATATTTCCTTTGCTATATTTTCGATGAGAACTCGATGCTAGAGGACTCCATGTAGTCAAGCCGGGCCATAGAGTACTGTAAAGAGGTAAGAACTTCGGACTCAACTGCGAGAAATAAAAAATGGTTCTTAGTTCTTGCAACACAATCAATTTTCTCGATAAAGTGGAGAGTAAGTAAGAATTCTGTTTGGGATTTTTTGGAATCAATTTTTGAAATTTGCTTGTTTGTAGCTATATACACTAATAGACATATAGCTATCAACTTATCATAGTTTTAAGAAAGTAAGTTTCTAGTTTCAATTGCTTTTTATTTTAGCTTCAAATACAACGAGCTTGAGCTAACGAATGTCAAATGCAATGTTTAAAGCGTATATCGGTTTACCTCGATAGCATCTTTCATGTATGCAAAAAGTTGGCTAGAAAGTAACAGATTTTGGTGGTTCGATAGCATCTTTCAGTTTTACCTCGATAGCATGTTTGGTTTGATTTTGAGTAGGGATCAATTACGATACTAAGTGGCATGGAACCAAAACCTATAACTTCAAGCAAACACAGCGGTGAAGAACAAATCACGATGTGCAAGAGGGAGTGGTGGTACCTCTTCCTCGAGGCCTCGAGAATCTTGTACCAGCATAACCGGTGGAGGTGGCGGAGGGGCGAGGTCGGCGCCAAGAACATAAAGTCCGTCTTGTGGCCAAGGCGGGTATGAGCGGCGGAGGCGGGGAGGCGCTATGAGCAGGCGAGAGAATGTGTAGAGATGAATTTGGGTGGCTCAAAAGCGGGCGGCTAATTGATCCTACTCAATTTAGGGCGAATCTTGGGCGGGAATCTTGGTGACAAGCTGCCAACAAGTACCGTTCGGCCCATTCGTCGGCCCGATCGGACGGCGTAAATATGCCACGTGGGCTGCGCTATTCGTCGATCCGTCGTGGTCGACGTAAATAATCGCCACGTGGCATAACTTTCGAAATTTAATTTTCCTTTTGTTGGTTCGACCCTATTTCCGTCGGCTAGGCGGCGTAAATCGATGTATTCGTCGGCTTGGGGTGGCCGATGTAAATAAGGCCATATTCGTCGGTTTGTGCGTGGCGGCGTAAATAAAACCATATTCGTCGGTTTTTTAAACCGACGGAAATATATTTGGCCGGCGTAAATATATCAGTTCTGTAGTGGTCGCCATCGAAGCGGTGGAGTATCATCTTCTAACCGTAGCGGTAGATCTAGAGATGAATGGCTAGGATAGTGCCACGCGCGCGTAGTTGGGATGCCCGTGTGCTCAAGATCGTTAGGTAGTGGCGTCGGTTTAGATCTAGCGGTTTAGATTTAGCGTATTCACGGTAACGATGAACCTCATCTTGACTATCGGTAGTTAGATCTTGATCGCATGACTCTTGTGTAGCCACGTAGCCTATTTAACGGTGGCCGTTAGATCTAGGTTGATTAATTAGATATGGACCGTTGGATCTAGGATGTGCGATGCGGATGCGCCCACGTGTCGCGTCTTAGGAATGCCGCGTCGCCGTCATGCCACGGGTTTTGATTTAATCTAGGCCGTTGATTTGTAATGAATGGATCGATTCGCGTAGCCGTGCCGATCCGTGTTGGCGCGTGTAACGGGGACCGAGGCGTCGGCCGCAAACCGTTGACTTCGTCGGCGTCGCTCGGATTAGCGCCGACCATCGATTTAGATCGGTGGTTGAGGTGAGGACAGCGTCGGGTAAACCGAACCGTCGCATGCATCTTGGTTTGTTTATTTTGAATCGAGCGATCGAGATTTGATCAACCATTCGGTTGATAATTAGTTGGCGTGTGTCAACGGATCTAGCCGTTGATTTTTAAATCGATGGATGAGATGTTGCCGCGTGTCAACTCATAATAACCCGGCAAGATAAATCGTCGCCAGATGATGTCCGTCCACTTTTAATCCGCGGTTGAGATTAAATCAACCTCTCGGTTGATAGTCCGTACCCGTGTCACGACGGATCATGACCGTGTCATGTTGACGTCGGTAGTGGCGTCGTCGATGGGGCCCACTTGTTAGTCTTTGGCACGATGGTTCTTGATGTCGATAGTGGCGTCATGCTGACGTCATAAATAGTGATGATGACGTCATAAATGCCGAATTTTCAGTATAAAAATAAATAAATAAATTCGGTTTATTCTTTTTCATTTATTTTCAAACTTCAAATGGTTATAACTTTTGCGTTTTAACTCCGATTTGAGTGATTCTAATTTCTAAAAATTTGTAAAATCAAGATCTATTAATTGGTGAATTTTGTGAAATTTTTAGAGTTGAGTTTGCTCTCTGGAAAATGTATTTATTGTGTGTGTATATATGATTTGGTAGGCGTTGATTTGTCGAGAGAACTTGAGGGGAATTTCTGCACAAGAATTAACTCGGAGCGAGGATCAACAACTTTTGAAGGCAAGTTATGCTTTGACCATTTTGATCCCATGTTTTGAAATATATTTTGTTTCAAATTATGCATGCTAATTCAACTAAAAATGGATTAAAATATTTTGGGTGAATTAGCTAGTCAACCTAATTGTTATTGTCACCATGTTCTTGTTATCTTGTGATACCTTTGTTAACCTAGAAAATGGTAATATTAGTTGGTTGATAAATATTTGTGCCAACATGGGAGGCTAGGCCGTGAATAGTTGTAGCCATGCATGTCGTGAACAATTCTATTTGGATTACAAAAGCAACATTGACTAAAGAATAGTGAATGCATTTTGATAAAAATTTGGAATAATGTTGGTATTGAAGCTGGAATGTAGAAACTGTGTGGGTCTACATGAAAGATGATTCTGGCATGTGTTGCAGTTAAATAACTTGGGGTGGAATTGATTTAGGCGGGGCAAGTGGACCGAGGCTTCGTGCGAGTGGGCACTGTGTGGCATTTGGTGGGTTTGAGTGATGTGAGGGTTGTGTGCCAATTTGAGAGAAGGAAGTCTTGCCTTGGTGGAGTTAAGGACCTTACCTTGCAAGCCTTTGACACAAGTCTCTCGTACAACCACATATCTGAATGGGAAGACCTAGTTTAGTAGGATTCCGATATCTTACCTTTGATACCTCGGGGTGGCGATTACAGGGGTAATGGCTATGCAGAGGCGTGCACGTGCTTGGCTTGGTACCCTATCCAACGGTGTTTGTCGGTCCTATACTTCGGCTTTGAGTGAGGGAAGTGATAGTGAAGACAACACGGAGAGGTTCTTAGGATAAGGTAGAAGTCTCTGAAAAGCTTTATTACGGTTAATCGCCTTTGTGGTGTACGATTGTATCTTGTGGGTAAAGTGTTCAACCTCTACAGAGTGTTAAAACTATTGAATAAGCAGAGTTCATGGTCTTTGGACAATGCTCGGGATTCTGATCAAGGGTAGTGTTTGAAAATAAAATGGGAGGGAAGGTGTGTGTCTAAGAAAGATGATTAGGAATTGTGTGTCCAAAATAATGTGGAAAACAACTTGAGACATATAATGATAATATGTTTTCGATGCTTTCAATCTAAATAGATAGTAGTTTAAAATACTGTTGCAAAAGCAAAATAACCAGTAAAGCCATTCCTTTGTAAGAAGCCATGCATGTAGTAAATAGATTTGCATTTTGTGCATGACTTGTTGAGTACGGTGTGTACTCACCCTTGCGGACAAACTTACCAGAAGAAGAGACTACGCTTGCTTATGAAGAGGAGTTCATTGAAGGGCCGGAGAACTAGGGAAGCAAGCCTCAGTCAGGGCGCTTGTGATGAAGATGGATCGCTACGAAGATTTATTTTATTCCGTTGTTGAACTTTTGTTATTTGATAATTGTAAGCCCTGTGTGGCATACTATTGTAAGGATGACCATAAGGTCGTACACTCGTTTATATAGATGTTTGAAGTACTTTAATATTATTCATTGTGTATGTGATTGGTACTTTAAACCTGTTAGCTTTATGTGCACTAGCACGATCCTGGACTAGTGCAAAATACACAGAGTGTTCGGATTTGCAAATTCGGGGCACGACAGCAGTGGTACACATGAAGTCTCCCCCAATGTACACAAGTACACCAAAGAGAACAGATCTGCTCAAAGCTCACCTAAGGGAAAGAAGGTGAAGAAGACTTTTAGAGATATCCAAACGAAGCTTATTATCAACTTATGGGAGAATTCTGAAACTAGTAAAAATTCTGTCAATTCTGCAAGTACTACAATGGTTGATCCTGTTAAACAAGAGATAGCTGAAATGCTTGATTCAGTTATTCAAGCTGGGACTGAAGAAGGCAGTGATGAGCACTATTATGCAACACAACTTCTTATCAAAAAGGAATATCGTGATGTGTTTGTCACTTTCAAAACACCAGCTGAGAGACTTGCATGGCTAAAGAGAGAATGGGAGGACAGGAAGAAACGTTAAATAATTATGTGTTGTTTGAACCTTTTAATATTGAACCTTTTATTAATGTGTTGTGTTGTGCTATTTGAACCTTTTATTAATGCAATGTGTTATGCTATTCTAACCTATTCATATGTTATGTACCTATGCTATTTGAACCTATTAATGTATTGTGTATTAGACCTATTTTAACCTTTCATGTGTTATGTATCTATTAATGTATTGTGTTATTTAGCTATGCTTAGTAATGCAATATGTTGTCTTATGTTGTTGGAACCTTTCTTGTTGTGATTATATTGGCAGATGAGCTCTTCAAGTTTAATTGATTCAAGTGATGATTCATGTGATGAGGAGGTTGTCACTAATGGTAAAAGTCAACGAGGAGATGATATGAAGAAGAGATTGATTGCACTTATTGCTTTGGATTATGTGGATTATCAAGGTGAATCTACTACCAAGAAGCCAATGAGAGTCCCTACCATGACTGGAATTCAGTGGGTTGAGAAGCAACTACAGAACTCGGATAAATATTACAATATGTTTAGAATGAGAAAGTCGGTCTTTCTAAAGTTATATGAAACATTAGATAACAATTACAGTCTCAAATTATCTAAAGAAATTTGTTCTGAAGAAGCATTAGCTATGTTTTTGTGGATTTGTGGAGCACCCCAATCTAATAGCCAAGTACAAAATCACTTTGGCTATTCTGGAGACACTGTTAGTAGGAAGTTCAATGAGGTGTTACAATCTGTAAACCGATTAGCTGCTGACGTCATTAAACCTAAAGATCCTCAGTTCACTACAGCCCATTCTAGGCTAAAAGATGATAGATTTTGGCCTCATTTCAGGAATTGCATTGGTGCTATAGACGGGACGCATATACCTCTAACTATGCCATTAAATGAACAACCTAAGTACATTGGGAGACATGGATATCCTACACAAAATGTCATGGCTATTTGTGACTTCGATATGAGATTCACTTTTGTTGTGGCTAGTTGGCCTGGATCTATTTATGATACTCACGTATTCTTGGGCATTATTATGTTCACCTTCAAAGAAAACTTTCCGCATCCTCCGGAAGGTAACTGATTCTCTTAAGTAATCTTGTCCTTAACCCATATATTAAATGCTAACTCAAATTTATTTTAGGGAAATACTATCTTGTGGATTCAGGATACCTCATTCGGAAGGGTTATCTACCACCATACAAGGGCCAGAGATACCATATACCTGAATTCCAGCAAGGTAATCGACCAATTGGATTGAAAGAGGTGTTCAACCATGCGCACTCATCCCTATGAAATGTGATTGAACGTACATTTGGAGTTCTCAAGATGCAATGGTGTATTCTCTTGAATGTGCCTAGCTACCCAATAGAGAAGCAAGCAAAAAATCATTATGGCTATGATGGCTTTACATAACTTCATTATAGACAATTCTTTAAGTGATGCTCATTTTGATAAGCCAGAAATAGATGAAGCCTATGTTGATGGAGATATGTCAAATGAAGATATTGAGGAAGATGGTGATGAAACCACAGAGGTTGATGATGATATGGCAGCATTGCGTGACGCTATAGCTGCAGCTTTGATTTAAAAGTAGTGTTGTATGATATGTTTGTTGAACCTAGCCATATCAGTTCTTGTGTGAATCTTTTTAGTGTTTGTGTGGATCTTTTGTTAACTACTACATGAATGTTAGTACCAAAACAAATCCTCATTTGCATCATTACAAATACATTCGCAATTATCCCATCACTATTTTACATCATTAATAAAAAAATCATTCAAAATTGTCTCACGAGGCCGAGTATATTCTTTATGACCGGTTGTTGTAGCCAAGTACTCTGGATGAGATCGACCTTGCGGGACTTTGGGTTAGAGATAGAAAGTGTTCCACTTTTTTGTGATAACACTTCAACTATCTGCATTGTTAAGAACCCAGTGCAGCACTCCAGGACCAAGCACATTGATGTTAAATATCACTTTCTTAGAGACCTTATGGAGAAAGGAGACATAGTGCTTCAGTTTGTGGAGAGTGACTACCAGTTGGCTGATATCTTTACCAAGCTTTTGGATAGCTCTAGGTTTGTTGCCTTGAGGAGTGAGTTTGGAGTTGTGTGCCCTTACGGCCTATTGTGAGGGGGAGCTAGTTTGTATAATATGTATTATATATCTTCTTCAAGTTTTTTCTTTCTTTTTTTTTGCTCTTGGTGCTTATGGGTTTTATTCTTTAGAGTTTTGACTTCACTTTACTTAGACTTCTAGCATGCTTTGCATGGACCTCTCATCTTATGTTTTAGATTGCTATCATGCTTAATTAGCTGTTCTCTCTTCTCTTTAAGTTGAGTTTCCTTATAGTCTTATAAGTCTAGCAGGTGTTGGGCCCCTGTAACATCCCAAATTTTGCTTCTTTAGATTTATTGTGCTTTTCCTGATTTTATCTGATTTTTTGGGAATTTATTTATTTCTTTTATTATTTATTTAATTGAGCCTTTGCTGTTCTTTAATTGTTCTGGGAAATTAGTTGGTGATCTTTTATTGGAAGTATTTTATTTGGGTTCTATTTGCCTCAAAATATTTTATGGAATTTTTCTAGATTTTTTTGGATTTTATTGCTATTTCTTTTGGCTTTATTGAATTTCCTGATTTGTTTTAATTCAGAAAGGTATTAAAATTTCCTCAATAGTGTTTGGGCCGAATCTTCCAGTCTGACCCAATTTTGCGTAGCCTAGCTGTCGCCAAACCCTAATCCGCCCCGCGCCTGCCATTCGATTGCGATCGGACAATCACCATTCGTCCGCGTCGCCTTGCGCCTTGCACCGTCCGATTCCGCCCGCGTGAACGCACGAGATGCGGCCACGTTGCCTTTCTGAATCCGTCGTGCCGCCGAACTCCCACGAACCTCGGACTCCGTTCCGCCTGCCGCACGCCTTCCGAGCCCACTATTTAATTGCGCCGCCACACGTGTCGTGATCTCCACTTCGCGCCGCACCCGTAGCCCTAGCTCTTGCCGTCCGTACCGCTGCCGTTTGCCCGCACGAGCTCGCCGGAGTCCCGAAGCCTTCCATTGCTCCTCGCGCCGCCGTTAGTCACCTTTCGCCACCACTGAGGTCATCGTCGCGTCACCCGTGTCGAGACGCATCGGCCGAGCCATCTCTTGTTGCCGGAGAAGCCCCGCATCGCACGTCGTCTTCCTCTACTCCTGTGTGCCCACGTCGCCGTGCCATCATCGCCGAGCCGAGCTTCGCCCTTCATCAGATCTTCATCCTACGCTCCGGAACTTGCCAATTCGCCCTACAATAGTAAACCCCATCCTCACTCCTCGTCTGTTGGATCTAATCAACGGTCTAGATTGTATCGCATAGATCTGTATTAGTTAATCTTAGCCGTTAGATTTAGATCATAGGGTGTTCGTTCTGCCGCGTTGATGAGTAGCCTTTGCCGTTGGATGCGCGCCTCATCTGTCAAAGCACACCTCATTAGCTATAATTTTAAAATCATGAAGTAATAACAAAAAATCGCAGCATAGACACGAAGTAAGAAGAAAAAGATTAGTCAAGATTTCATTCATAATCTTGTACAATTTTAATCTTTAGAAAATAACTTTATCTTTATCGTCCAATCTACCTAGGGTCAAGTCCTACAGTCAGTATACTCTGATACCACCTCTGTCGTGCCCCGAATTTGCAAATCCGGACACTCTGTGTATTCTGCACTAGTCCAGGATCGCGCTAGTGCACACAAGCTTAACAGGGTTAAAATACCACAATCATACACAGCAGAATAACAAATAAGTACTTCAAACATGTAAATAAATGAGTTGTTCGACCTTATGGTCACCTTACAGCAGTTTGCCACGCAGGGCTTACATTATTCAGAGTAAACAGTAAATATCAGCGGAAAGTAAACTTCGTAGTGATTCATCCATCGCCACAGACGCTCTGACAGAGGCTTGCTCCCTAGTTTTCTGGCTCTTCGATGAATTCCTCCTCATACGCAGGTGTAGTCTCCTCTTCTGGTAAATTTTGTCCGCAAGGGTGAGTACACACCGTACTCAACAAGTCATGCACAAAATGCAGTTCTAATACTACATGCATGGCTTGTTACAAAGGAACGGCCTTACTGGTTATTTTGCTTTTGCATCAATATTTTAAACTACTATTTATTTAGATTGAAAGCATCAAAACCATATAATCATTATACATCTCAAATTGTTTTCCACGTTGTTTTGGACACACAGTCCCTAATCAATTTTCTTCATCAACTCGCACCTGACCTTCCACCCCATTTTATTTTCAAAACACTACCCCTTGATTGTAATTCCGAGCATTGTCGATCTGTGGACTCGGCTATTCAACAGCTTTTAACACTCTGCGAGAGGTTGTACACTTTACCCACAAGATCGATCGCACACCACAAAGCGATTAACTCTAACAAAGCTTTTGAGACTTCTATCTTAGCCTAAGAACCTCTCGTGTTGCCTTCACTATCACTTCCCTCACTCGAGCCAAGTATAGGACCGACAAACACCGCTGGATAGGGTACCAAGCCAAGCATGAGCACGCTCCCCGCACAATTACCCGTGTAACTGCCACCTCGAGGTATCAAAGGTAAGACATCAGAATCCTACTAAACTAGGTCTTCCCATTCAAACATGTGGTTGTACGAGAGACTCAGGTCAAAGGCTTGCAAGGTAAGGTCCTTAACTGACCAAGGCAAGACATCCTTCTCACACATTTTGGCACACAGCCCTCACAACACTCAACCCACCCCAGTTGCCACACAGGCCCACCTGGCACAAAGCCTTGGTCCACTTGCCCCAGTCTAAATCAATTCCACCCCAAGTTATTAACAGTGCAACACATGCCCGTAATCATCCTTCATGTAGAACTACACACAGGGGCGGAGAGAAGGGGGGCTGGCAGGGGCCTGGCCCCCCTAACAAAAATAAAGTTTGCCCTTTTTGTTTTTTTTGTTGAACGCTATTTCGACCGATGTTTGTTCAAAATTGTAAGGTGCAGTGCAGGTTTTAAGAAATTTGATTTTAATTTCTTCTGATCCTACCCTTTGAATAGATTGCTTTGTATTTATTGTCTTCGTAAATCAACAGGCACGTGTAACAACTAGCCACCGGTGATGCATTTGTTTCAAGTACTAATCAATGAACACCTTATAATTATTAGGGGTATAGAAGTAACTAACCACTTGCACTTGGTATAAGAGCCATAGCAAAAGGCGCCCAACAGAAAAAACGGAGGGAGTAATAGATAGTAATTAGTAATTAGCTAGCATTAGCAAACAACAAATAAAGGCCCAACCTACTACTCTTGCTGACTTGATAAGTGGACTATATAAAACAGGTAAAGCTTTTATTTTTCTCAACTTGATGTATGCAGTATTTGATATCTCTTGCTAACTTAACAAATGCACTATATAAAAACAGGTAAAGCTTCTCATTATTCAATGGTTGATAGGCTATTACGATTGGTCATAACTCTTCCGGTGTCAACAGCAACCACAGAGCGAGCATTTTCAGTTATGAAACTTGTCGAGACCTACCTTCAAAATAAAATAGAAGATGACTTTCTTCGACATTGCATGATAGTTTACATTGAAAAAGAACTAGCAACGAAAATTAGTTCAGATGAATTTATTGACTTGTATGATCTTTTAAGTAGTCGTAAAACTAAATTTAAGTTAATAGAGATGTAGGTTTCTTATTTTAAAAAATATGTCATATTTTACTTATGTGGACATGTGGTTATGCTATATTTAAATTTAAATACATCGATATTGCTATAATTTTTTTGATGGGTGCTATGATAATTTTTTGTTGGTCCACGTGGCCCCCCTTAACTTGAAATCCTGGCTCCGCCCCTGACTACACAGGTCTCTACATTCCAACATCATTACCAACAACATTCCTCCTTTTATCAAAATGCATTCACTATTTCTTTAGTCAATATTGCTTTTGTATTCAAAAAGACAATTCACGATATTTGCAAAGCTAAGCAACTATTCACGGTCTAGCCTCCCGTGTTGGCACAATATTATCACAACCAACTAATATTGTCCACTTAAGTTTATCAAAGAGATTATGGCATATGAATATTAATAACAAGGTGGCATTAACAATTAGGTTGGCTAGCTAATTCACCCAAAATATTTAAATCCATTTTTAGTTGAATTAGCATGCATAGTTTGAAAACAAAATACATTTCAAAACTTAGGATCAAAATGGTCAAAGCACAACTTGCCTTCAAAGAGTTGCTGATCCTTCTTCGAAGCTAGGTCTTGCTCTGAAAATCCTCCCTCGACACTTCCCGACAGATCAACGTCTAATTAAAATCAATATACACATAATAAATATATTATACAGAGAGAAAATTCAACTCTAAAAATTCAATAAAATTCTCCAATAAATAGATCTTGATTTTACAAATTTTTAGAAATTGGAATCACTCAAATCGGAGTTAAAATGCAAAAGTTATAACCATTTGAAGTTTTAAAATAAATCAAAAAGAATAAACCGAATTTCTTTATTTATTTTTATACAGAAAATCCGGCATTTATGACGTCAGCACCGAAACTATTTTCCACCGAATTATTTTTCCAAAGAAAACCGGAATTATGACGTTAGCATGACGTCACTGCTGACGTCAGCATCTACTGTGCCATGACTGACAAGTGGGTCCCACTGATGACGTCAGCATGACACGTGGCAAGATCTGACCGTGACACGCGTCGGCACATTATCAACCAAGGGGTTGATCTAATCTCGATCGTCTGATTCAAAACGTACGGGCGAGATCTAAACGACGATTCAGTTCGGTTACTCCGGAATCGACACGTGGCAAGATCCGGGCGCAACACGTGGCGAAGAATTATCAACCGAACGCCCGATCAATTTCTGTCGTCCGATCTAAATCAAACGGCCAAGATCAAAGCGACGTTTCAATTCAAACCTAACGCCTGTCTTCACCGTGACCATCGGATCACGATCGAACGGCTGAGACCAAATCGACGACATCGGCGGTTCGGCGGCACTCGGCGCCTCGATTTCTCGCAACACGCGTCGACGCAGGCTGGTCGAAGACGCGGTGCAATCCCTAATGTTCATTCAAAATCCAACGGTCTGGATTGAATCTAAATCACGCATCTCGCTCGGCTACGTGGCTACCCCGGTGCGCGACGCGTGGGTAAATCTAGGCCATTCGCTGCTGGATCCAACGGCTAACATTAATGCAACTAGGAGCACACGTGGGCGATCCCGCTACGGGCACGTGGCGCTATCCTAGCCATTCATCTTTAGATCTACGGCTAATATTGATTCAATCTTACACTACCAATGTAATATCTAACGGCTGAGATTAAATACACTACGTGGCATGATATGAGCTATCCGATCAAAATCTAACGGCTGGTGATTGAAGATGAGACTCACTGGTGAATGGAGACGTGGATGGATCGGAGACGTTGGGCGACGATCGAATGGTCGACGAAGCTTTCGGAACTCAATGATGGCGGCGAGACAGATGGCCGAATCGGGAGGATGACCAAAGCGGCGGCGTTCGAGGCGACTCGGCGACAAGGTTGGCTCCACTGGTCTTTGCCGACGCAGGGTTACTCTGGTGGTCTAGCGGCGGAGAGTGACCGACGGCGACGCAAACAACGGCGGAGTGTCTCGGGACTACGGCAAGCAACTGTGGCTAAACGGCGGTGAGATAGACGGTGTGGTTGGGGCAAAAGAAGCGCACGGTGAAGAGCTTCCCGGCGGGCTACTCCACAGGCTTTATAGCCTCGGGAAGCGAGCTCAAACGGCGGTTTAATGCGTCGGTTACTCGCCGGGGGCGACGGCGACGGCGAAGCGCGACAGGCGATGTGGCGCTATCTCGATCGTCCGCAGCGAAGCGGATCGGCGGCTCGGTCGGCGGCGGCAGGCGAATCGAGTCGTCGCGATCAAGATCGCCTGGTGGAGAAGCGGCGACGTTAGGGTTCTCGGCCGAACGGGCCGTGCGGTGTGCACAGTAATGGGCTGGGCCCAATATATTCATCCGGATTTTCAATTGATTTCCGAATAAAAATAATTCTAGAAATTCATTTAAATTATTTAAGGCTTTAAAAATACCAGAAAAATGCTAGAAAAATTCTAAAAAATACTTTACAACATTTTGGACTCAAATAAAATATTTATTTTTATATTTTGTTAAAACTTTCCATTATTAAATTAATTTCCAAAGAAAATTTTATTTCCAAAAATTCTAATTAAATCCAAATAAATTCCAAAAATTCTCAAAAATTCAAGATAAATTACAAAATTCAAAAATAGCCAAATTTTAGGATGTTACAGCGCGTCGGGCTAGTCCCATGTTGACACGTGTTGCACGGAAACCGAGGAGTCAGCTCCGCCGTCTCTGTCGACGTCGCCGTTTAAATCCTAGCCGTTCGATCGGGATCCAATGGTCGAAGCCACGTGTTGGTTCCGGGTAAACTCGAGTCATGTCGCCGTGATCAATCTTGACCATTCATTTTGGATTGAACGGACAAGATTGATTTGAGTTTCGGTTAATAATGTAGTGACGCGTGTCGTGTTGTGATTGGTCGGTAAATGCAGATGGCCTTGGTAACTTGCGTTAGCGATGCAACCGATGTCGTCGGTCCACCGTGTGCTTGAGCCGTCTTGGTGGTGGTTCATGCAAGATGTGTGGCGATCTCTGCTTGCGGCGCGTCGGCGTGTGATTGGGCCACGTGTCATGTTGGCGTCGTGATAGCGTCATAATTAATTTTTCGCATAAAAATAATTTGGCCGAAAATTCATTTCGGTGCTGACGTCATTAGAGGCCATGCTGACATCATAAATAGGAATTTCCCGTATAAAAATAATTCAGATAAATAGGAATTTCTGATTTTTAGGGTTTTCTAGTTAATTAAAACTTCGAAAGGATATATCTTTCGCATCCGAACTTCGATTGAGGTGATTCCAATTCGTAAAAATTTGTAAAATTGTGATCTGTTTATTGGTGAATTTTATTTAATTTTTGGAGTTAATTTTACTCTCTATTTTGGTTATCTATTGCTTTTCCCTTCGTTGCGCGTAGATGTCAAGTTGCCGGGAGAGTTCGTGATTGAGGAGCTAGCACTTGATCAGGTTGCAGAGCAGGATCCAGACCCATTCGAAGGCAAGTCGTGCTTTCACCATGTTAAACCCATGTTTGAATATTATGTTGTTTTAATGTATTGCATATATTTCAATTATCAAATGTTCGCTATATGTTGGGAGTAGTTAACCATCCATTTGAAATGCTTTCACCCTTGCTATGTCGTATGCCGTAATTCATTTTTCACCCTAGAATGGTTTAATAACAATTGGTAGCTATAAATGCCAATATGGGTAGATAGAACGCAAGTAGAATGCTTAGCCATGCAACGAGTCGTCCTTTCATGCACAAATATTTAATCTTGCTTAATGACTATGGAACATGAGTTGTTAATTGTGTGTCGATGTTGTCACACAATGTTGGAGTTGTTGATGGCACACAGTGCATGGTAAATCAACCGGGGTGGTAAAAATGATTTAGACCAAGGCATGTGGCATGGTTTTGTGGTGGGCCAAGGTTGGCATGTGAGCGGTCGCATTTGCTTTTTATGATGTTAATGACATGATGATTTTTGGTTAGTCTTGCCTTGGTCAATTAAGGACTTAACCTTGCAAGAATTTGAACTGAGTAATTCATACAGCCACAAGTTTGGAATGGGACAGACCTAGCTGATTAACTTGTTGAGTCTAAACTTTAGTACTATTGTGGTGGTGTGAGGCCCGGGTTGTGGTAACCAATCCTCGCACGGGTTGGCTCACATGGCGCAAGAGGGGGCCCTGGATGTGGTAACCAGTCCACCAGTGTTGAAACCTTAGCGGATAGTATTGGGTTTAGATAGGCATCGGAAAGGCTTTGTTATGGTCATTTGCCTTTGTGGTGTTTGATTATATCTTGTGGGTAAAGTGTATAACCTCTGCAGAGTGTAAAACATATTCGAATAGCCATGCTCACAGTATTGGGCATTGCTCGGTGATTATAGTCAAGGGTTAGATTTTTATTAAATAAATGTGGGGGATGGAATGTTGGAATATGGAAATAAATATATGAGTTGGACATTGAAAACAAATGTAAAGTTATTACTGTTATTATTGCTTTACTCTCTTTCAATCTATTTATGCTATTCTTTCGTAAATGTTGTTTTTGCAAAGTAACCTTGTAGTCTTCCTTTGTACTAAGCCATGCATATAGTAAGTAGAATTACATTCTGTGCACAGCTTGTTGAGTGCTTTATGTACTCACCCCCTTGCCACCAACATCATCAATTGAGGAAGAAGCAACGCCTGCATTCGAGGAGTTCCAGGAGGAGGCGAACAATTAGGGTGCGAGCCTTGTCAGTTGCTTGTGGCAGTTGAAGGGTTGCTACGTGTTTTCGTTATTTCCGCTGCAGTTTATTTGTTTTCTTTCAGTTAGCCCTGCGTGGCGTACTCATGTAAGGTGGACCATAAGGTCATTCCACAATTATATTAAACTTGATAAAGTCTTATTTATGTTATCGTTGAGTATGATTGTGATATTCATCTATGTTGAGTTTGTGTGCACTAGCATGATCCGGGACTAGTGCAGAATACACAGAGGGTCCAGATTTGCACATTTGGGTCCCGACAGCCCCCTGGGTAGACAAGGTCTATGTGCACTCCTTAGTTTTGGATCTAGAGGTAGTTTTACTATGTCAGTCATTGGGGAAGATGAGAGCGAGTCTGAGTCGTAGTATTCTCTACTATCTTTTCTATGCTCTATAGCAACCCAGTTTGCAGTTTCTTAACTTCTTCTCTCCATTCTGTGTTTCTGGTTTTTGTTTGAGTTATGTTTGGATCCTTCAATTGATATCATTCTTGAACTTAATCTTACTAATAACTCAACTTGAACCAGATTTGTGCTTAAAATTGAGTCATATGTTGAGGGGGAGTTTAAGAATATGTCTCATTCATTGTATATAAACTTGATTTTTCTATTTTATGAGCTTTTTCTATTATGCAAATGATCTATTTTTCATGTTATACACCATGCAACATTACTTGAAGAAAATTACTTAGATATGTCCAAGTTCATTTATCTTGCTAAGCTTGCAAAAATTTAAAAAAATAAGCTTTAAAAGAAAAACTTGATAAAACATGTTGCGTTAACTTGCTAAGTGTCAAGACGCTCCTTTTGGCATGGAATACCGAGAAGGTCTCATGTGCATAATGTACTAGTCCCGCAATCAGTAGCTAGTACGCACATTTTACAACATTGTTATCATATCCATACAAGAGTCCATAATATAAGATAGCACAGAGTCATTACAACATGGCCTAAGGGCCAAATAAAAGTGTAGTGAAAGATACAAGGCCTAGTAGTATGCCTTTTGCCCAAATACCATAGGCAACTGACTAGGAGTAGATCCTAGAAAAACCCATCGGTATAGTCCCCATAACCTCCAACGAAATACGTGTCCTCGTGGATCTCGCTTTCCTCGTCCACTGAACCAACAATTTAAGCAAGATTGAGTACATTTGTACTCAGCAAGACTTATAGTATATAACAAATGCATATAAAATAAAGTGCAGGCTACAATAAAGATGAAAGCTTCAACAGTTATTTTGCAGTGAGCAAAGACGATCATAAATATCAAATAGTAATTTGCAAGCGAAATTTTACAAGAGCAAGTTTTTTGAATATGAAAATAAGTAAGTACTCAAAACATATTAACTCAATGTAATACCGCAAATCTTCTTTGCCTGGGTTTTCGCTAGAATTGTTTTCCACCTTCTTGATTCAAGGTTCAGCCGTCGCGCAGTTTTTAATTCTATTGCAGGTTTTGGGTTTTTCCGTGAAATACTTATCAGAATGGGTGTTTTCTCCGTGCCGTTTAGTTTTGCGGCAAGTTGTCTATCCTGACATTTGTCTTTTCACGCCAAGAATTTAATTATTTGGTTCGCGCTATTGGTTAAAAGATGGACTTTGGTTTGGAGGGGTTTTTAGGAATTTCCCCTCCCTCACCTAACCTCTCTCTCTCTCTCTCTCTTTCTCCTTGTGTGGCTGAAATGCTTGGAGGCATTTTTTCTTTCCCAGCCGAGCCCTGCGCCTCTCTTCTTTCCCTTGCCATTTTCCTGGTGTTGCTGGTTTGTCCGACTCCAGCCTCTGTCGCCCCTCCCTACGCCTCCTCTCCAAGCCCGGCCGAAGGGGGAGCCAACGCAGCGAGCACCCAAGTTCTGTGATCGCTGCGCCTCCCTCCTTGGCCGAGCTCCTGCAGCCATGGCCTGCGCCTTCCTGGGAGTTCCAGCCGTCGCCAGCTCCGGCCAGCCGCCGCCTAGCTCCAGCAGGACTCCGGTGAGCTCCTCCTCCCCCGGGTCAAGGCAGCCTCTCCCCCACCTCCCTCCTTCCTCCTTGGGCTTTCCTTGAGGTAAAACCCTAGGTAGTGGGGATCCATTTGGCTTGCATGCAAGGTGTTTGTGCTATTGCTTAGCTAGGATTCCTGATTTTGAGATGTTGAAGGTTGGGGAATGGAGAGACAAGAGTATTTGGGAATTTCTGTTTCGGGCAGATTTTCGTCCTCGGTTAGAACTGCTAATCAAAAATTTTGCAAGCATTTTCTGGGGGTCTGACTATTGCAAAAGTTGTAGATAATCGAATTACATTTCAATAGAGACTAAAATCACTAAGTTTCGTTCATCCGTCTAAAAGTTATGACTGTTTTACTCAGGACTATCCAGAATGAGCCAAGTGGTCGGTACCCTCTGTTCATTATCAATCTGGGAATAGCTGGTGCTTTGTCCAAGGGAATGGCTATGTTATTCTTGTAGTTTATTCCCTTGCGGTCGTTTTGAGCCCAAAAACTCAAAAATCCTTCAAGCCAATCAAAAGTTACGCTATTTAGAAGTCTCGGTGCTGAAATTGGAAAACTGCAACATGCTCCATTTTTTGGTTGGGGTTTAGTGTTCGATTTGGAGGCCCTCGAGGTATCTCCCGCATATTTTTCTTTGAGATATCTGGAGGACATCCTTTTATGGTTAATTAGGAGTTGAGTTCACTCCATTTGGTTAAGTGAATCAAAAGTTTGGCTCGTTGGAAGTCTCTTGTCCCGTTGGACAGATTTCTGGTTTTCGTGTTTTGGAGGGGCGTGTAGAATCGTGGTTGTACTGAGTTGTTGTGGTTATTTGGTTGGTATGATTTTGAGTGGGTTATGCCTATATGCAGGTGGTGTGACCCCGGGAGTGCCGTCAACTTCTTGCCACTTTGTTTCGAGAGGTTTTAAGGCAAGTACATCGAGTTGTGTGCATAAATGAGTTGATTGTTGTTATTTATCTGTTCCTGGTTAATTTCTATTGATTGTGGCAAGTGCATTCCCTAGATCGTGGCTAGGAGGATTAATCGATTGTTTGGTCTTAGCGTACGTAATTGCCGATGGATGCGCCAGAGGTAAGCTTTGCTTGTATATAACTAGAAAGTGCTTCATCGTATGAAAATGCTTATGATGATTAAAAGGTTAAGAGAATGGATGCAAGTGCATCGTGTTATTGAGTGTGGATGTGTGTTCATATGTGATACTCCTTACCTCAATTATTGCTCTGTTAATTAGATGAACTCTAATTGAGTCCGAGCTTTTAGTAAGGTTGATTATAGTGAGTATATTGTTCGAGTGATTGGGGCTATCATGAGTTTGGTTCAAGCGGTTGAGTCATTTATAATGATAGTATATGTGAGTATTTAATTGCAAGTGTATTGTGTGAGCATTGGCTCGGTGGCAGTAGGATGTAGTTGCATGACAGGAACGTTGTCATGAATTGCCATGCATTATGGTTGAATCCGGTTATTCTAGTATCGCTAGTGACTAAGGAATGTGAGAATTTTGCTATATTTATGTATGTGGGTACGGCTATGTCAGTGGTGGCGATGAATGAAGGCTTGCACTTTATTCATAAAAATTGCATTGTGCATTCATTAAAGGAACAGACGACCCATTCTGATACGGGCCTCTATGTTCACACGTAGTGAACACAAAAGTTCTACCTCATAGTCCCATTCATCGAGGTGAATGGGAGCGAGATAGTAAGAGTAGGCACCTTCCACGGGATGGAAGGGACGTGAGGGTGCACACCGACGGGTGAGCACTCGGCAGTACCGGTACGTGCATCGAAAAGAGCATTCATGTTCATTGCATCTTTAACAATGAGTGTTGTGGTAAAGGGTATGTCATAGGGGTGGCGTTTATGGTAAAGAAAGGTTGAGTCGTGGACTCAACCCAAAAAGGGGAGGTTGAATTGAATGTGATGAATTAGTACATTTCTTTGCCTTGCTAATTATGTTGTATAAATATCGTGGAGTGAAGTCGGGTTATGAACTCAAATACAGTGGATGAAAATGGTTTGAGTTGCAACAAGGGGTGATTGAGTCGGGAGACATTGTGATTTAGAGTCAAGTGATGCTTCTTTGGTGTTGAGTGGTTTTTTATCAAGTTGATGACTTGATTGTGGTGATTTTTGGGATGGTCAAGCTATTGCTTTAAATGGGTATAAATGCGTATTGTCCGGATGTTGCTTCATTTGTATTACTTGCTCTTATGGTCAAGCTCTTGTTTTACTTACGATAACTTGGAATTGTTACGCTCGTGTACTTTGCTGAGTCTTGAACTCACGCTTGTTGTTTCTTGCTGTAGGTACCTTGAAGCTGGCTCGTTGGGTTGGGAGTAGTAACACGTGCACGACTACGGTCTCCAATAATTTATTTAACCAATTCATCAAATCTGGATGTAATTAATGTGATTGTACTTTATTGTTCATCGTGGTGAAATTTATTAATTTATGTTGGGTGTGTGATTGATTAACTAAGGACCTGCTAGAATGATATCATAACTATTGTTATTCTTTTGTCTGCTGAGTGGATGTCCTCTTTTCTAGAGAGGTCATGCCGAAATTTTATAAATTTCAGTGGCTTAGTTTCTAAGTCGGTCTTAAGAGTTTAGAGGGTTGGTAGCATCCGTGGCGCGTGTGGCTCCGAGGTGTTGCAGTTGGTATCAGAGCTGGCTTCAGGTCCGTGGTGCTTGAATGTAGTGAGTAATTCTAGAATGAATTAAAATTTTGCTATATGCAAGTAGAAACATGGTTTAGGTTGAACCTTTAAAATGTGGCTCTAGGGCAACAACCTTAAAACTTAAGGTAGAATGGTTAATTAATTTAAAACTTGACACACTCTGATGCATAGTAGGATGGGTATGGGTACATTGCATTGCGCCTAAATGTTGAGTGCTAAATTTATTGTTGCATATTGCTTTAACTAAGAAAGAACCGTTGGAGTCAGTACGCTTATGTTCATGTTATTGGTTAAGCCGAAAGGTTTCGACCTTGTTCCTTTGGCCGAGTTGTGGGTTTTGCTTGTGGGTGTAACTGGTTAGTGCCACCCCTTGCTATTTGGGGAACCTCTCGTTCTTGAGTCGTCGTTCTCGCGAAGTAATTTAGAAGGTAAGGAGGGAAGGTTGGTTTCTTTGGCTTTCGATGTTTGGAGTTAAAGAGAAAAGCTTAGTGATGAATCCCTTTGGATTGCTTTTATTGTTGTGTTCGGTTTCGTTGGATTTTTTGGTTTTTGTTTGTTATCGTGAGTTGCCTTGTGGAGAAAACTATTGTAGTTGTCATTCTCTCCATTTACGGAACTTATTGAAGTTTTCTTGGTGCAAAACTTAAATCGTGTGGATCTTCGGTGTCAAGGTTTTATCGAGAAGTATTTGGTTGATCATTTGGTTTTTCCCATGCATCTCTTCTCCTTTCTAGAAGTTGTAAACCTTGAGATTCGTTTAAGGGGTTGTTTCCCGTTGGAGTTCAGGAATTCGAGAGTCGAATTCTCTTATGATTTATGGTTGAGTCTTTTGGAAAGAGAGATGGTTTTTGTTGTTGTTGTTCATGCTTAAGAATCGTGGTTTTTCTTTAAAGGTTGAGCACGTGACTCACGAGGATGTTCAAGGCGTTAAGTGTATGATGAGTAGTTGAACTTCTGGATAAGGAGGGCTACTGATTTTGTTAAAGAGAACTTGTTGGTTATTTAAAGACAACCACAGTTATTGCGTGGTACAGAATGACTAATTGGAATGGTAGGTGATTTTAAAGTGAAAAAGTTGATTAGAGTTATTACAATGGTGGTGAATCCTAAAAATTGTTTGGAGGTTCAAAATTTGTGTTTCGGTAAGTCTAGTATTGATCAAGATTGAGAGGGTCTAGAATCTTCTATGGATGAATTTATTTTAGTAAGATGTTGATGCAAAGTACCGGAGTATATTAGCGCTAAGGCATGAGAGTTGTTGATTTATGTTGCTTATGAGTCAGTTGAATGGTGGATCGACAAAATGATTTAATCGATGCAAAATTAAAGAATGAATATATATGGAATGGTTGTATGAATAATGGGTTTTTGTCTTTGATAAATGTCTATCTGGGAGAATGGCTTGTTTGTGGCCATAGTTTGCGAGTATGGTATTTATAAGAGTATAGAAGTTAATTGTGATCATAAAAATAAAAAATGTGAAGAATATGCAGAAGAATGTTGGGAGCGGTGTTAAGCATAGGACCCACTACTGGGTAGCGGGCAAGTCCTGTTTCGGCAGGCCCCTTCCACGGGATGGTTGGGTTTGAGGGCACGCATCGACGAGTGGTGCTCGGCAATACCGGTATATGCTAAGTAAAGAGGCATGATGCATTACATTGCATTGCATAAATGAGAATGTGACTGAGGAAGTATATGAGCATGTGAATGGGAAAGTCTTCATGGATTATTTCCATGGTGGGTGATGTGTTGGCACGTATTTCAACGTGTGAATCTTGTGAATGTTTTGTAAGTGATTCTGTGGGATTAGTGTGAGGGGTTTTGCTTGGATAAAAGAAAGATGATTTTCTTTGGTTTAGTGTGTTGTGTTGCTTTTAATCGAGTGATTCTTCGATATGAAGCTTTCACCTTAGGGCTCAAGGTGAGGGGCATGGTTTATGTTGTTAAGAGAATGGAGTTCTCTTTGATTTTGTGGCTACTTTTGAATAAAGTTTGTGTGAAGTTTCTTTTCTCAGTTGAGTCTTCCCTTGCTATGCATTTTATTGCTTTGATTTCAAGTTGAGGAAAGTAGCTAGCCTTGTTAAATGAATCGAGATTTACTTTGCTCTTTAGTGTGAGATAAGAAAATGTTGGGTCGTGAGTTCTGGTGGAGTGAAATTCAAAGATTTATGCTCTTTGTTTTCGCTCATCGGGCAAGATCGTCCTAGAAGGAGAACCTCGTATGGATGGAATTTAATGAAGTCCTAATTGGGGTTAAGTGTTAATGGTATATGGACTTAATGTGGAGAGTAATGAGAAGTGTTCCTTGTCGTGGTTCCGACCCTTGTGGGAGGATCATTTTGATCGTGTTGTCCCTAGGTTGTGTGGGACTTTGTTGTTGGTGATCTGGGTGGAATCAGTCACTAAGTGCTTTATTTCCTTAAGTTTGTAGGAACCCTCGAGTCGGAAATGGATGGTTCAGTTGTGAGCCTTTTCTTTGAGTGGTTGTCTCGTTGTATGAGACAAGATGTAAAAAGGTCAAGTACGATTTTGGGTTATGAGGGAATTTGATTGGTGCCCTGTGGGGCTAATCATTTTGATAGTAAATAATGATTCTTGATCCTGTTGTTCCAAGGGTAACTATTGAAAAAATAAAAGTTGTGTTTTGTTTCCTAAAGAATTCCGGTGTTAATTGGTTAGAAATAGTGGTGTATTCGGATTTGGTTGGAAGTTTGTTGGATTGAACAGCCTTGTGTGGCTCCGTGGTTTAAGCTAAGCGACCCGTGGTATAACTGTGATATGGTGGGCTAGCTCGTTCGATGATATGACTTGATAAAGGTTAATCATTGAGGTGTTCAGAATTCGAGGTCAAATTCTGTTAAATGGGGGAAGAGTGTAATATCGCAAATCTTCTTTGCCTTGGTTTTCGCCAGAATTGTTTTCCACCTTGTTGATTCAAGGTTCAGTCGTCGCGCGGTTTTTAATTCTATTGCAGGTTTTGGGTTTTTCCATGAAATACTTATCGGAATGGGTGTTTTCTCCGTGCCGTTTAGTTTTGCGGCAAGTTGTCTATCCTGACATTTGTCTTTTCGCGCCAAGAATTTAATTATTTGGTTCGCGCTATTGGTTAAAAGATGGACTTTGGTTTGGAGGGGTTTTTAGGAATTTCCCCTCCCTCACCTAACCTCTCTCTCTCTCTCTCTTTCTCCTTGTGTGGCTGAAATGCTTGGAGGCATTTTTTCTTTCCGAGCCGAGCCCTGCGCCTGTCTTCTTTCCCTTGCCATTTTCTTGGTGTTGCTGGTTTGGCCGACTCCAGCCTCTGTCGCCACTCCCTGCGCCTCCTCTCCAAGCTAGCGGCAGGGGAGGCCGGCAACAACGGCCGAGTTCTGCAGATCGCTGCGCCTCCTCCCTTGGTCGAGCTCCTGCAGCCATGGCCTGCGCCTTCCTGGGAGTTCCAGCCGTCGCCAGCTCCGGCCAGCTGTAATAGTGCAAAACCTCGCTCCAACTTTGGGCCATTCGCCGGGAGTGTTTTGGCCGTCCGGCAGGTATTCTCGGGGGTGGTCAGCCCATTTAGGGGAGTTAGGGTTATAAGTCTTAGGGTTGAGAGGGTTTTTTTTTGGAATTTTCCCCTCCCCATCTACTTTTCACATAACCTCATCTCTCCTTACTTTTTATGTGGCTGCCATTGCTTCACTTGGCTGATATTTTGGTTCCCAGTACTTCCCATTCTCTGGCGCATGTCCCAAGTCTTTGGTCGCCTGCTCCCGAGTCTTGTCCTGGCTCCTCCCAGTTCGGCTTGAGCGCCTCCACCTGCGCCAGTGGCTCCTCCCCACGCCCACTTGAGTCAGCCGCCCTGCTGCCCTTGTGGCGGTGGTGCCATCTTCCCACCCGGCCGCACTGCTGCTCCCAAAGACCGCATGAGTTCCTCTGCAGCTTCCCTATGGCTCGGCGTCACCCTCCTGGTCTTCCTCTGGCTCGGCACTGACCAAGAAGCGACAAGTAGCAAGCAACAGAAGAAGCGGCCACCGCCTCCTTTGCCCCTTGCCCTCTTCTTGTGGTGAGCCTCAAGCACAAATGAAATTTGAGGTATTTGGTTCATGTGTGCATGTCAAGTGTTTGTGGTAATGCCTACAAGAGCTATTAGTTCCTCATCTCAAGTTTGCACTGGCTATCTGTGATGATAGTTGCAAAGTGATGTTTGGAATCTGAGATTTATGCTTGCACTGAGATTGTGATGCTATAATTGTGATTTCTTAGTTGTTCTATGATATGAGATGCTTAGTTATCTGTGGTGTGTTCGAGTGACTAATTGTGGGATGGATGTGCTTAGTAAATGAGGATTGGGTTGAGTCTAGGCTGTGCTTGCTGGTCTTTGATTGAATAAGTAAATCATGATGGCAGTGGCTTCCTAATGATTCCTTTACTTGTACTGATGCATACCAAGTATTTTTGTATACCGGTATTAGATTCTTGAGGGTTTTATATGCTGTTGTTTAGGGAATGAGATATATATATATACACACACATGTGTGTGTGTTATTGATATATGAGCCCTGTAATATCATTCTTACATCGGTAATGTTTGTGAATCTTATGTTGTGACTTGATTCTTATTACTTGTTGCATGGCTCAATTAAAATGAGTGAGTTAAGAATTATTTACTACCAATTGATGATGAACGGATATTGTGTATAGCTCTCTGAGTGATTCTTGCTATGTTGTGATTATGAGTATCTTACATGTATTGAAATGGTCGAATTCTTAGTGAAAAAGATGCCTTCTTTGGTTAATGGTTTTGGTTTAACCATTAGAGGTATTTTTGGCTTGTAGTGATGCTAGAAGACTCTTATCTTTGATTAGTTCCAAGTATGAATCTGTGGATATGAGTGAATAAAAATAGAGAGTGGTGCTTAATCTTGTCTCATTGTAAATTAAATCAGTCGTATGAGTGCGTGCTATTTGCTTACTAGCTTCCAGGCCCTTATGCAGTTAACCATATTACTTCCTGTGCACTCGTAACTTACTCTAGTAGCAAGGATTAATCTAGTTAGATCTGGAATACTGATATGTGTTTAGCTTATGAATGGACATTGGTTTTGAAGAAGTCAAATATGCAAAAGAGTTGTTTTCTTTTGTCGCTTGTTTCGAGTGTGCATAAAGTTGAGTTGGATGATTATTGTTTAATTGCAGAGAAGGTTCTATCGAGAGTGGCCTCCACCGTGTACCACTCCATTCTTCGTCAGTAAAAGGCAAGTGCATTCCCTAGATCGTGGCTAGGATGATTAATTGATTGTTTGCTTTTAGCGTACGAAATTGCCGATGAATACGCAAGAGGTAAGCTTTGCTTGGCTATAACTAGAAAATGGTTCCTTGTATGAAAATGCTTATAATGATTAAATGGTTAAGGGAATGGATGCAAGTACATCGAGCTGTGTGCCTAATTGAGTTGTTCGTTGCTAATTATCTGTTCAGGGCTAATTTCTATTGATTGTGGCAAGTGTATTGTGGTGGTTGGGGCTTCGGGAGGCATTTATGTTTCGCAATACTACTGTTATCCGTGTGTTACATTGATATTGCCATGTTTGATTTTGCACGTGGTATGATTATACCTTGATGATGTTCATTAGCATGGTTCGGCTAATATGGATGTTGAAATCATGAGAATAGCTTGATTGTGGCCATAGTTTGCGAGTATGGTATCTATAAGAGTATAGAAGTTAATTGTGATCATAAAGTTATAAATGTGGAGAATATGCATAAGAATGTGAGGAATGGCATTTGCATAAGTGCATTCATGAAAAATGCATCGAGCCAGGTCGGTGAGAAAGTCATATGGAATATATGACTAATCCGGAGTGCTCAGAGATCCTACCACGTAGTCCCATCCACTGGCGTGGATGGGAGCGGTGAAGCGTGGGACCGCTCTTTGGGTAGCGGGCAAGTCTTGTTTCGCAGGCCCCTTCCACGGGATGGATGGGTTTGAGGGCACGCATCGACGGGTGGTGCTCGGCAATACCGGTATGTGCTACATAAAGAGGCATGATGCATTGCATAAATGAGAATGTAACTGAGAAAGTATATAAGCATGTGAATGAGAAAGTCTTCATGGATCGTTTCCATGGTTGGTGACCGGTGTACTCGTTGAAAAGTACATTTGAATATGGAAACATATCGCATCACATAGCATTGCAAGTATGGGTTGCGGTGATGGTAAAGGAAGGTTGAATCGAATTCGATGAGTTAGCGCATTTCATTTTTGTGCTAATTATGTTGTATGAATATCGTGGAGGGAAGTCGAGTTGTGAACTCAACTAAAAGTGATGAAAATGGTTTGAGTTGCGAAAAGGGGTGGTTGAGTCAGGAGACGTTGTGATTTAGAGTTAAGTAATGTTTCTTGGGCAAGTTGAGTGGTTTTATTATCAAGTTGATGACTTGATTATGCAAATTTGTCGTATGATCAAGTTGTTGCTTTAAATAGGTATAAATCGCATCGCTTTCGGATGTTGTTTCATTCGTACTTCTTGCTCTTGTGTTCATGGTTTTGTTTTAATTGATAAATTGGAATTGTTAGTCTCGTGTACTTTCTTTGAGTTTTAACTCACGCTTGTTTGCTTCTGTTTTAGGTACTTTGGAGCCGGCTCGTGCGGTTGGGAGTAGTATCACGTACCGACTTGGTCTCCAACAATTTATATAACCAATTCATTAGATCTGGATGTAATCAATGTGATTGTAATCTATTGTTCATCGTGATGAAATTGATTAATTTCTATTGGATGTGTGATTAGTTAACTAAGGACTCGCTAAAATGATATCTTATAAGCGCAATATTTTCATCTGCTCACGAGTGGATGTCCTAGTTTTAGGGAGGTCTTCTTAAATTTTAATAATTTTGACAACCTCCTAGTGGTTCGCTTGCTTTGCGAATATTTATTCTTAGCGGTTTGTAATTGTTGGTGCTAGAGGTGTAACATTAAGCACGGGTGCGTGGTGTTACTGATTGGTATCGAGCGGGCTTTAGGTCCGTGGTATGTGAATTTAGCAAATTACTCTAGAGTAAGCTAAAACTTTGCTGCGTGAAGGTAGAAACATGGCCTAGGTTTCTACTTTTTTAAAATTTGGCCTCAGGGCAATAACCTTAAAATCTGGAATAGCGTGGTTCATTAATTAAAACTTGACACACTCTGGTGCACAGTAGAAAGGGATGGGTATCCTTGCATTACGCTTAAATGTTGCATTTAAGCTTTAATGATTGAATGTTAAATTATTGTGCATATTGCTTTGATTATAAAAAGGATTGTTTGAATCATTATGCTTTCGCCTTCATGCTTTTGACCTTGTTAAGGGCCTTGGTTGTCGGTGTGACCGTGGAAGAGGCTGTGTTGGTGGTTGTGGCTGGGTAGGGCCACCACCGGAAGCATGGGAACCTCTCGAGGTGAGGGTCGTCGTTTGTTGTGGCATAATTTAGAGAGTGAGTGGAGAAGGTCGGTTTCTTGTGGGATTCATTCCTTTGGAGACAAAGAGGAAAGTTTGATGATGAATCCTTTCGGGTTTCTTTTACCGTTTTGGACTTCAGTTTCGTTGGTTTCTTTGGTTTTTGTTGGTTATCGTGGGTTGACTTGTAGAGAAAACTATTGTAGTTGTTGTTCTCTCCATTTAAGAAAGTTATTGAAGTTTATTTGGTGCAAAACTTAAGTCGTGTGGATCTTCGGTGTTAAGGTTTTATCGAGAAGGATTTGGTTGATCATTTGGTTTTTCCCATGCATCTCTTCTTTTCCTTCCTGGAAGTTGTAAATCTTGAGATTTGTTTAAGGAATTGTTTCCCGTCAGAGTTGGTAATTCGAGAGTCGAATTCTCTTGAGATTTATGATCGAGTTTTTCTTTTTGGAAGGAAAGATGGTTTCTGTTGTCACCCATGCTTAATAATCGTGGTTTTCTTTAAAGGTTGAGTTCGTGACACGGGGACGTTTAAGACGTTAAGTGTATGATGAGTTGCTAGAGATTTGAGATAATGTGGGTTCTTGATTACATTAGCGTGAGTGTTGGTTATATAAAGTCAACCAAATTTATTGGGTGGTATCGCATGATTAATTGGAATGGTAGGTGATTCTAAAGTGAAAAAGCTGATTAGAGTCATTACAATGGTTGTGAGTCAGGAAATCGTTTGGAGGTTCAAAATTTGTGTTCCGGTAAGTCTAGTATTGACCAGGATTGAGAGGGTCTAGAGTCTTCTGTGGATGAATTTATTATAGCCAGGTGTTGATGTAAAGTACCAAGTATATTGGCATAAAGGCATGAGAGTGTTGATTTATGTTGCTTATGAGTCAATTAAATGGTGGATCGACAAAATGATTTGATCGATGTGAAATTAAAGAATGAGTATATGGAATGGTTGTATGAATGATGGGATTTTTGTCCTTGTACGAAAGGTGTTTGTTGATTAAGCCGAAGAAAAACGTTGGAAAGATGTGTTTTAAGCTGGGATTAGACCATTGTATAAATAACGGTTGTATGAATAGTAGAAAGTAATTAAAGAAAGATTGGGTTTTGTAACTCTATGTTGACTAGAGCCGGATTTGATTAGAGTTGTGTGATGTGTTGGCGAGTATTTCAAAGTGTGAATCTGGTGAATGTTTCGTAAGTGATTTTGTTAGTGAAGTAGTTTTGGTTGGGAACGAGTTTCCTTTTCTCTTGAGGAAGAATGTGATGGTTATGGGTGCAGATGCTTGATTTGAGAATGTTAAATTGTGATTTATGCGATGATAGGGAATCGGGTTTTCCTTTGCGATTCGGCTTTGGAAAAGGAATTTAGTGATGAGTGGTTCTATCAAGTTTCTCTCCAAGGGAAATTTTAGCGCTTTTGGTTCAAGATGTTGTGTGTGGTTCATTTGGTTTAAAGAGAATTATAGTTCTTTTGTGATCTAGCTGGAGTTAAAGGATATGGAAACTTATGGTATAGTGTTGAGTTTAATAATGAGAATTGAGTTTTCTTTGGTCATTGGGATTGCAGTTGTAAAAGTTCAATGCAGTGATTCTCTTGGAAGTGGATGGTAATTATGTTACCATTTCTAGCGTGCGACTGAACTTTTGGGTTAAGATGGTTGTAGCGAAGGATTTCATAAATTGATGTGTAATGTTCTGTAGTGAACATTTACCCTGGTAGTGCTCCTTTGGGGTGAGGTAATCTTGGTAAAAAGTAATATCAAAAAAAATTATATTGTGGAGATATGGTTGGAAGGGAAACTGCGTTTTAGTGAATTAATTGTTTCAATGGTATTTGTCGGTAATGGACCTTTTGATAAAGAGGTCAATCAATTAAGATAAGAGATAAGAGTATGGCAATCAAAATTGAGTATGGATTTGGAGTAGAGCATAGGGGTTGGTATCCTATTCATCTGAGAAGGATCATTGGTTGTTTGGATGTCGTACGCCATAGTGTTGACAAAAAAATTGGTCTAAGGGTGTCAGTTTGTTTGCGAGAGTGGTATGATTTGGGATTTTGGCATATTGTTTGACCCTGACTGAGTTCTTGCGTGAGAAATTGCACTTAGCTGAGCTAAGTCAATTTGATTTGTAAATCGTTGCAATTGCGGTTTTGGTTATCGTTTCTAGCCGTTGGAGTTTTTGCGTGTGTGTTTTGATGTGGTAAAGAAGGTTAAGACCTTTGTGTCTTTGTTTTGCATAGTTGGCATTCTTCGAATTCGGGGTCAAATTCCTTTAAGGGGGGAGAGTGTAATAGTGCAAAACCTCGTTCCAACTTTGGGCCGTTCGCCGGGAGTGTTTTGGTCGTCCGGCAGGTATTCTCGGGGGTGGTCGGCCCATTTAGGGGAGTTAGGGTTATAAGTCTTAGGGTTGAGAGGGGTTTTTTTGGAATTTTCCCCTCCCCATCTACTTTTCACCTAACCTCATCTCTCCTTACTTTTTGTGTGGCTGCCATTGCTTCACTTGGCTAATATTTTTGGTTCCCCAGCCGACTTCCCATTCTCCTGGCCGCATGT
The DNA here is from genome assembly GCA_036346375.1 of Guadua angustifolia. NCBI lineage: Eukaryota > Viridiplantae > Streptophyta > Magnoliopsida > Poales > Poaceae > Guadua > Guadua angustifolia. The sequence goes on along the minus strand of JAYEVE010001260.1, from coordinate 54,910 downwards.
CCCAAGTGCTGGTCGCCCTGCTCCCGAGTGCTGTCCCTGGCTCCTCCCGCCTCGGTTGGCGCCTCCTCCTGCGCCCCACTCCAGTCGGCTCCTCCCCACGCCCACTTCAGCCGACCCCTGTCCCTTGTGGCGGTGGTGCCATCTTCGATCGTGGCGCACTGCCGCTCCCAACCGCATGAAGTTCCTCTGCAGCTTCCCTATGGCTCGGCGTCACCCTCCCTTGGTCTTCCTCCTGGCTCGGCAAGACCAAAGAAGCGAAGCAAATGAGCACACCGAAGCGACAAGCGGTAGAAGAAACAAAGCAGAAGACCGCCTCCTTTGCCCCTTGCCCTCTTCTTGTGGTGAGCCTCAAGCACAAATGAAATTTGAGGTATTTGGTTCATGTGTGCATGTCAAGTGTTTGTGGTAATGCCTACAAGAGCTATTAGTTCCTCATCTCAAGTTTGCACTGGCTATCTATGATGATAGTTGCAAAGTGATGTTTGGAATATGAGATTTATGCTTGCACTGAGATTGTGATGCTATAATTGTGATTTCTTAGTTGTTCTATGATATGAGATGCTTAGTTATCTGTGGTGTGTTCGAGTGACTAATTGTGGGATGGATGTGCTTAGTAAATGAGGATTGGGTTGAGTCTAGGCTATGCTTGCTGGTCTTTGATTGAATAAGTAAATCATGATGGCAGTGGCTTCCTAATGATTCCTTTACTTGTACTGATGCATACTAAGTATTTTTGTATACTGGTATTAGATTCTTGAGGGTTTTATATGCTGTTGTTTAGGGAATGAGATATATATACACACACACATGTGTGTGTTATTGGTATATAAACCCTGTAATATCATTCTTACATCGGTAATGTTTGTGAATCTTATGCTGTGACTTGATTCTTTTTACTTGTTGCATGGCTCAATTAAATTGAGTGAGTTAAGAATTATTTACTACCAATTGATGATGAACGGATATTGTGTATAGCTCTCTGAGTGATTCTTGCTATGCTGTGATTATGAGTATCTTACATGTATTGAAATGGTCGAATTCTTAGTGAAAAAGATGCCTTGCTGGTTAATGGTTTTGGTTTAACCATTAGAGGTATTTTTGGCTTGTAGTGATGCTAGAAGACTCTTATGCTGATTAGTTCCAAGTATGAATCTGTGGATATGAGTGAATAAAAATAGAGAGTGGTGCTTAATCTTGTCTCATTGTAAATTAAATTAGTCGTATGAGTGCGTGCTATTTGCTTACTAGCTTCCAGGCCCTTATGCAGTTAGGATTAATCTAGTTAGATCTGGAATACTGATATGTGTTTAGCTTATGAATGGACATTGGTTTTGAAGAAGTCAAATGTGCAAAAGACTTGTAGAGAAAACTATTGTAGTTGTTGTTCTCTCCATTTAAGAAAGTTATTGAAGTTTATTTGGTGCAAAACTTAAGTCGTGTGGATCTTCGGTGTTAAGGTTTTATCAAGAAGGATTTGGTTGATCATTTGGTTTTTCCCATGCATCTCTTTTCCTTCCTGGAAGTTGTAAATCTTGAGATTTGTTTAAGGAATTGTTTCCCGTCAGAGTTGGTAAGTCGAGAGTCGAATTCTCTTGAGATTTATGATCGAGTTTTTCTTTTTGGAAGGAAAGATGTGGTTTCTGCTGTCACCCATGCTTAATAATCGTGGTTTTCTTTAAAGGTTGAGTTCGTGACACGAGGACGTTTAAGACGTTTCTTTGCTATCTTCTATTGTTCATAAGCATATTTGTTGTGTTATTAGATTTTAGGGCTTTCGTGGAAAACTTGCTCTTTCTTAAGGATAGTTCTAAAATTATTTTCTCTAACTTGGTCATGTTCTCTGTTTCTATTCTGAAACAAGTTCGGCTTTGCATTCAAATTGTTTTCTTCTATCTTTCTTCAAAATCTAAACTTATGCCTTTTCATGAGTTTATTAATATATTCATCAACAGTGAGATTGAAAGACCATGTGGAGATCTATCTAGGTTTGTGATGAGTAATTGACTAGATTTGAGCTTTGTTTACTTTGGAATTGAGTTTGATGTGAATTGGATTTTCAATTTGAAGCAATTTGAGATTTGATTGCCTTTTCTGATGCTACCGGCCGAGCGGTAGCACTGGACCCTAGTGCGGTGTGAGAGGGTGTGTTTTTGGGTCTCAGGCAATCTGATGCCATCGGATTTTATGATGATTATTGCATATCTTCTCGACATTGCTATGTGATGGGTTTTCCTTGTTTTTGATGGTTGCAGGACGACGGTGCTCGATCATGGTGAGGCGAAGGATGATCAGGACTAGGCGAGGTGCGTCGGAGGTCCAAACGATCGGGGATCGCCGGAAGATGATCGAATATGGAGTTCATGCAAGCTAAGAAGACAAGGAAAGGAGATGATGCTAGCTAGATGCCGCGTGGATTGACGAGAGTCATTAGATCGCGGTCTAGTTAATAGGTTAGCGAGTCTAGATAGTATGCTTTGAAAACTATACAAGAAAACCCATTATGTGTGTGGGCTTTGGGTTAGCCCTTGCATGGATGTGTGAGTGGGTTAATCCTAACCCTTGGATGAGTGCTCTGGAGTTGAGGGACTCATCTAAGGGTGGTAGGTGTCCCAAGAGTAGTATAAATAGGTAACCTCCTCCTCTTGAAAGTGGTAGAGATTTTTGTGCTCCTTTGAGTTTTGCACACTTTGTTGTGAGGCTTTGTAAACCTCCTCCTTCCAAAAATGCAAATCTTTTTCATTCATACTTGAATTTACATTAGTATTTATTTTATGTCTTAAATTCAGCATTTAAATTCCTACAAGTTACTTTCTTGCAATTTAGATTTGCCTCCCCTCCTTCTAAATGCTGCTAATCTTGGATTACTCTAGGATAGACTAGAGATCAATTTTTCTATCAAATTGTAACTCTATCTAGAACTTGTTCTTCATGCAGCAGTCAGTGTTTGATTTTTAGAAAACTCTATAAAAATCCTTTTTGATTTATTCTTATTGTACAAGGTGTGGAACTCTTATATTCATCTGTGAAAAAATTGGGGTGTCCACTGGTCACACCATTTGGGCGCCATGAGGTGAATACCAAACCCCAAACTTTCTGCTTGAAGTTCCTGATAGTCTATGATGTTTGATTTTTTCTAATTTTTCTAAAAAGAGTTTTGAGGTGATCTTTGGTTGAGTGCTTCATGACTCATTTTCTCATAGGGAGAAAAATTCCTAAAATTTCTAGAGCACGAAAAATGCATCAACCACCTGCTCCAATTGAGGATAATTTATGAAAAATCTGCTTTTACTTTTCAGAAAGTGACTTTTGTGATTTAGCTTGGTCACATTTCTAAAAGTAAGGTTTGATTTGATTCCTTTTTATTTGGACACTTGACAACTAGGGTTGTGATCAAAAAATTCCCCACATATTCCCTGGTTCTCATCCATACAAGTTAGAGGTACACATAGTTGTCTAGTTGTTCGGGTTTTGGTGGGTTGCTGAATTTGATTTGTGTGATCCTTTTGAGGTCTTAGTTGGAGTATTTTTGTGGGAAAATTTTTTGTTTTGTGACCATTCACCTCCCTCTGTTCACCATCTCGATCCTTCAATATCCCAGGGAGACGTTAGGATATTACTTCTACAACCGACAAGAAGACAAAGTGTTTGTCACTCGGAATTGTGTCTTTCTAGAGAAAGAGTTTCTCTCATGAAAGGCAAGTGGAAAAACAATGCAACTTGAAGAAGTTCGAGTTACTCCACTCTAGGAGGACTTGATCGGAGATGCCCCTATCAAGGAAAATCTGGTTGAGGAACCTGTAGACAAGAAAACTCTAGTTGGAGGGACCCCGATCAAGAAGACACTAATGCCACGTAGGTCGAACAAGTTGTGCAAAGTACCTACTTGGTATTCATGTGATATATTATTGTTGGGCAGCGATGAGCCTACGACTTATAAGGAAGCGATGATGGGCCCAAGCTCTAGAAATGGCTTAGTGAAGCATCTAAGCCTCCAAATTCAAGTTAGTTTTGGTAATTAATGACAATCACGATTAAAAGATTAATATTTTCAATTGAGAATATTGATTTTAGGTTGGTACTAAAGATGGAACATGTTAAAGCATGAAAAGGAAACAAGAGAAGATCATTGTGTCAAGCTAAAAGAGCAAAGGTATATAATTAAGGACCTTGTTATAGTTTTTTTTACCAATCTTGGAGTTTTAAAGAAAAATTGGATTGCTAGATTAGGTGCCGTACTATTAAGAGGGACTCTTGATTAGTATCTTGATGTGTTTTTAGTGAAAATGGCTCAATTAACGCTCATACAAATGATTATTTTCACTTGGGATAAAAAGAAAAATTGAAATTTCTTTTTCACGTCCTTGGCTGACATTACCGCCCATGGTAGGGAGGTACTACCGCTTGGTCGGCAGTACCAGCTCTAGGGTCGGTAGTTATATTACGTATCGGGTGATTTTTGGGTGCGGCTCAGTCGACAAGACCACCCCATGGGGTGGTATCGCGCTTTCGACACTACCAACCTCACATAGGTGGTAGTGCTGACCCTTTGGTAATGGCTAGTATGTCAGTGCATTAAATGCGTTCAGTCGACCGTTTTACCTAAGGCCGGTAGTACCGGCCCCAGATGAGTGGTAGTGCCGGCCTCCCTGAATTTTTCAGGGGTTTGGTAGCAATGGCTAAAACTATTGATGAGGACTATAAATACACCCCAGTAGTATCATAGAGCAACTCTTTGAGCACCTATTGCATATTCTTAAGCTCTAATTTGCTTCACTACTACTCAAGTGCATTCAATTCATATTTTTGTAACAGCCCAATTTTCATCAATCCGGTCAGCGAGGCTTGTCATGCTGACGTCTTCCATCATGTCATTACATCCTCATTTAATTATAATCATACAAGTGCTAGGACCTTCATCTTGCATAAAGAGGGAGCAACAAAATCCTGAAAATTATTTTCCAAACTACACACATGTTGTATTACCTTAGTTGATGACATGTGGGCCATGTTCATAAGAGAGAGGAGTGTAGGCTGCACATACCTACCATACTAGTTATTACATTACTCACCTCTACCCACTTACCTAACTAGTCAATGACACATGGGTCCTACCTTGCATAGGAACTTGAGGACTGCACATCCTCTCCATGTCTTTTCTCACTCCAATCACTCATACCCACTCTTTTCACTCACCCTATGACATGTGGGACCTAGCCCCACATGTAAGCATGAATGGGAAGCCATATATAAGGTGATGCAACTTGGTTTCTCCTCCTCCACCTACTCATTTGCTCCTCCAAAACCTGAAAACAGCAAGAGTGTTCTTCTCCAACCCTTGCCATTCTTCCCCACAAATCTCCACAAATCTTGAGTTTGAGCTTGTGCATGTTATACCACTTTGAAGCCAAGGTCAAGAGCTTCAAATCCATCCAAATGGATTCTTGAGGCACCAAGTTTTGGGTGAGTGGCAACCAATTTCTTTTCCTTCCATGTTCTGAAATTTTGGCTATTGTAACTCATTTCTTCCTTCTCCATGGAATCCATTATCACACATTGAATCGGGTCGTGCATGTCGCATGGAAGCTTGAGGAGGAAGGCTAGTTGCTGTTGCAAGCACGGGCAAGCGAGGTCATCGTCGTCTACACGAGCTAGGAGGAGACGAACCACGAGAACCGGCGTTGCGACACCTTTTGTCATTCCCTCGCCGAAACCCACCTTCACCAAGTGCAAAAGCAACCTTGTAGTGGTAAGATTCTACCCTAGTCCATCCCTTTTAAACCCTAGTCCATTCCTTTGAAGTATAGAGGACAATAGACAAATAGCCGTTTTTAAAACAGACCACTCAACCCGAATACTCCAGGGTTTTATCCGGATACTCCGGATAGGACATAATACGCGAGACCGAGTGGGTCAACCCGGACACTCCGGGGTTAAAAGACCAGATACTCCGGATATAATTTACTAAAGTGCCCTAAGATTCGAACTTTTGACACAAAACTCAATTAGTATTTTCATATTACCATTACTACTACACCTCATGAGCATTTCATGCATCTTTTAATCATGTGCACCATTGGAGTTCTTGATTTGGTGTTTATGGATTTGGACTTTCTCGTTAGGTGTTGACGCTTCGGAAGGCACTCCCGAGCACGACTCGCCTTCAAGTCAAGAACGGCGAAGAAGGCACTACTTTACTCCTTGACCATGATTGCTCCTACTATTTGAAATTTATATTGTTGGAATTATTTTATCAATTGCATGCTTACTTTCAATTACAACTATGATTGGGTAGAATTCTTAGTTATTGCCACATTGTGATGTTATCCCCTTGCCATGTTCCTTTCGTGTTCTATTGTCGCCCTAGGAGGAGGGTTTATTCTTATTATATGGGTTCGTACGAATTGCTTAGCCATGCTTAGAACATCGTTAGAAACCGCGATAGATGGACTTAATCCATCGGTCGCAATGATCAAATTTTATTTAATAATGATGGTTTCAAATGTTGGTTAATGAGTAGAGATATTGGTTAAGGACCTTAAGGATTGAATCTGGTGACGTCTCTTTGAGTAACTATCGTATAACCACATGCCGCTTATGGGACCGGCGTAACCAAGTACTTATGTATGACTAGGTTATGTAAACCATGTGCACTCGGAATTCCTTGAGCTTAGTGGAGCGTCAAGGAATGACCGCCGGAATTCCTTGGGCTTAGTGGAGCGCCAGGGAATGTCCTCGGAGTCCCCCGAACTTTGTTGAGTTGGGGATGTCCAACAACGGGTGTACTCCTTGATCCACACACACCGAGCACTAGGCACGCGGGATCAAGGGACACAGTCATCCGGATGGTTTAGATACACTACCATGCATACTAGAAAATGGTTTGTCACGTTCACCTTGGCCGACACATCTAAGGAATTGTGTTAATAGCTTGGTTTACGAGTGTGGCGTGTCGTGTGGGTAAAGTCGTACCTCTACAGAGTTTAAACTATTCGAATAGCCGCGTCCATGGTTAAGAACGATCGCTTGATTTGTCACCATTTGGCGTAGTATTAAGGACTTGGTAAGAGTGGGATGGGAGTGGGAAAAAGACATGAGTATTGTAGTACTTGTGTGTGTAATTGAACATGAGCGATGGAACTCATGTTTCGGAGAATGCTTGAAGGCATGATATAAATGTGAATATGATGATATTACATTATGTATTAGATTTTGCAAATGTTTACTAAATGCAATTTGTCAATCTATACATGTTTATGATTATTCCCAAATATTGCTTTATGCTGAAATTGCCATTTGGCCTCCCTTTGATGTAGCAATCACATGTAGTTAGAACTCAGCATACAACTTATATTATTGTGCGAGTACACTCTTTGTACTCAACCGGATTGTCCACTTGCTGCAGGTGAGGATGAGGCACTGCCCGGGGACTTTTACCGGGTAGATTTCGACAATTCTAACGTTTAGTCACCGTTCTTGCCCCAGTTGGTTACCTGAGGGTTTGGGGGCATGCCATGCTGGCCCTTTTGTTGTTTATCTTATGATTTCTGCTGCTACTTGGTGTAATAATTCTAAATATGTCATTATGGATAGCAGTCCTACTTTTGGAATGTAATAACGTTTATGCTTCCGATAATCGTGTATGTGTTGTGATGTCAACTGTTGGATGAGAATGCTCGTGTTGGCGAACTATCCTAGGACCAATACGGGTATAATCGTGGAACGCCCGAGGTTCCCTTGATTCACTTGAGATGTACCGCGCATTTGGGTGAATCAGTGGAGTCCCGGGGACGGTTCCCCACAATTTTGAGAGTAGTTGAGTGAAAAAAATCAAGTGAGAGCATTCAAATTGAGCCATTTAGACACTTGATTCACCTGAAGCGATTGTCAAAGTCTATTACTCTTGGAGGTTGCCACCTCCTAGATGACTTGGAGGAGAAGGAATCGATGATCTTCTCAAAGGAGCTTGTGAGAAGGCCCAGTTGATTGTGAAGCCTGGAGTTCGCCAACCCGGAGTGAGGAAGACTACCAAAGTGATCAAGGAAGGCTCAAGTGGTTGGAGCCAGCTTGAAGTTATTTAAGTCATGTCAACATGGATTAGAGGAGATCGGCAAGTCTTCGACACCATGGGATAAATACTTGTGTCTCATTCTCCTGTGGTTTGAATTTTTCATTCTTGTGCTCAATTTACATTTCTAGCAATTTAATCATACTGATTGTGTGCTTAGAATCATATCTTGCTTGTATCTTAATTGTTGGAGTACTTAGTGTATTCTAGAGAACTTAGCTTTAATTATGAAAAATTACAATTCTTGCTTAGTAATTTTATTGATTGCAATTAGAGCCGAAAAATTTAGAACCCTCCTATTCACCCCCTCTAGTCGGTTATCCTTGATCCTACACTTAGAGCCAAGAGATTTGAGATAGAATCCAGGGGAGACAATCAGGTTTGGAACCTAGTCGATCTGCCTAATGGTGTAAAAACCACTAAATGCAAATGGGTCTATAAGAAGAAGATTGATATAGATGGAAATGTTCACATCTATAAAGCTAGACTTGTCACAAAGAGTTTTTGATAAGTTCAAGGAGTTGAGTACGATGAGACTTTCTCATCGGTAGCAATGCTTAAGTCTGTACGAATCATTCTAGCTATTGATGTATATTTCAATTATGAAATATAGCAAATGGATGTCAAAACGGCTTTCCTTAATGGAATCCTAAGTGAGAGTGTGTACATGACACAACCTGAGGATTTTGTCGATCCAAAGAATGCTAGTGAAATATGCAAACTTCATAAATCTATTTATGGGTTTAAACAAGCATCTCAGAGTTAGAATATTCATTTTTATGAGGTAATTAAAGGGTTTGGCTTCATTAAGAACATAGAAGAACTTTGTGTTTATAAGAAGGTTAGTGGGAGGGCACTTTTAATTCTAATCTTCTATGTGGATGATATATTATTGATTGGAAATGATATCCAATACTAGAATCCATTAAGACCTCACTGAAAAATAGTTTTTCTACGAAGAATTTAGGAGAAGTAGTATATATCTTAGGCATAAAGATCTATAGAGATAAAGAGAAAAGGCTAAGTGGATTAAGACAGAGTACTTACATCAACAAGGTGTTGAATCAGTTCAACATGTTGGATGTTGTCGAAGTTTAGTGATCGGTAACACACTTATATTCGGGTACCTTCGAGATATGCAAGGTCAAACACGCAAGAGGGAACATGCAATGTAGACAAGTTCGGGCCTCATCGATGAGTAATATCCTACTCCTGTGTTGGCGATGATTGAGATCGATAAAGAAATTATAGATCGATGGGGGTATCCCTGATTATAAGGAAGAACTATGAATCTAGGGGGTGGCTAGACTACGGTTTGTGTATGGCTATGCTAAATCGCTAAGGGTCGCAATGGCTTCTTCAAGCTTGCGCTCGCTTCTGATGGGCTCATAATTGGCTTCACGGACCTTTCCTTGACGACGTCCTCTTTGGTCCTTATATAGTGGGCTAGAGCACCGAGTCGTAGTCAATGAGGAGTCCTTCTGCAGTTGTGATCCCCGTATCGTATCTGAACTTCCATAGCTGTTGGGCATATTCGAGTGGGTCTCCTTGTATCGGGAGTAGGATCGAAGCTTTCACTCAAGGGATATCCTTTCCGCGTATACCTTATCCCGCGGACTCGGGCTAGAGATATACGGAATATCCTGGTACTGGTACAAATCTACGTGACGTGATTTCTGACTTTATGGCGCATGCCCATATCCCATATTTGGATATTCGACAGTAGCCCCCGAACTTCGCTCAGCGGAGGGTCCGTTGAGTGCTTGGTCGATTACTACCAAACTTGGTTTGGTCGAGTAACACCTCGACTGCTTCTGATCGAATACTTCGAGCGAGTTAGGAATCGCTAAGTACAGAGTAGGTTGTGTAGGGTCGAGTGCCCTGTGGCAAGCCTAACTCGAGCACTTAGGGTAACCTTACGTTGCCTGGTATTGGCTAGTTAACTCGACTCTGAGCGGAGTTGGAACTGTTGTTAGAAATTCTGAGTGTTAAGCAGTTGGAGCATTTATTGCTCACGTCGCGGTGAATACGGTGCCATCATTACACTTTTTTGGCAATCGACGTGTCGTTCAGCGGGAAACGAACCGTTGTGCATGACACCTTTTGGCTTATAAATCCCTGAGTTCAGAACTGTAGCCGTTCATTCTTTTGCCTTCAGCCTTCCTCTTGAAACCTCCATCTCATTTCCTTGAGCCATTGCGCTTCTGTGTTTGAGAGTTTCCTCTTCATGTTCCAATGGCTTCTGGCTCTTCTGCCAACCCTAAGGTCATCGTCCCGAAGAAGGAGGTCGTGGTAGAGCTCGTCGAAAGACCGACCTTCAGCGATGAAACATACCGGCAGGTGTGGCAGACGTCCATCGTGATGGAGAAACACCTTGTGGAACTAGAGAAAGATGGCCTTATTTCTTCTTGAGTGTTCTTCCATTGGAGGCCTTCCACTGGTGAGGACTATCTGACTCCTAAGAATGAGGACGAGACTATTGTTTTCGAGTCCTTTTTCCATGGTGGTCTCAGCTTTCCCCCTTTCAAATTTCAGCTTGATGTTCTGGACTTCTACGAAATCCAGCTTTTTCACTTGAGCCCCAATTCTATCATAATGCTCAGCATCTTTGTTCATCTCTGTGAAGCCTACCTGGGCATCCGACCAAGCCTCAATTTATTCTGCCATTTCTATAGTTTGAAGAGGTCGACCAAGAATGAGGTCGTCGGGGGCGTTGGCTTCCATCTTTGCAGCGGTGCTGCTAGTGTCTATATACCTGTGTCAGTGACTTCTTCCTTGCAGTCAGATTGGAAGAAGCAGTGGTTCTATATCACCTCGCTGGACACGGTTAACTTCCTTTTGTCTTACAAACCTTCTTTCCCAGCCTTTTTCGAGCTCTGGACAAAAGTCCCTCCATCGACTCTGCGGAATGCACGCTACGTCGAGAAGATTGAGGAGCTGAGGAAAAGGGGTCTCTCTGGGTGGCATGTCACCCGAGACTTCTTAACGAGGCAGTCAAGTTCGTTGAAGTGCCAGGACATCTGGCATGGGAGTACCCTGGGGTCGATGACGCAACCAGAGATTCTTCTGAAGGTAAATGATATTGATCTCTTTTGTTGCTTTTCCTTTTCTATCATGACTAGTGGCTGACGAACCGCTTTACTGACTAACAGTCCTGTCAGATGCAAGTATTTCTGCTCAATTGAGCAAACTTTTCCATGGATCATCTCCTGGGCCCTATGGCATAGAGGCCTACTTTGTCATCAACCCTCGACCAGAGGTATGTATCGAGTACTAACCATTGTTATCGCTCAAGGGCAGCTATCAGGGCTTAACTCATTTTACCTCTTCAGGAGGTTGAGCGGGACTAGCACAGCGAACTGCTTGAGGGGGTCATAGACCTGGACGATGAGCCTGCTTGAGACGGTGAGCATGCATCGAGCTCAGGCCCTACTGATGCGGGTCCGTCTGTAGGGGACACGGCACTTGCCCCAGCTCCTAGCGAGGTCGAAGCAGCACAGGAGCAGGAGGCGGCGGTTTCTCCTCGATCGAGGAGTTCAGCGTCGCCGTCACCTCTGCCTCGATGGAAGCACCGCCGAGTATCAAAGACTTCTGATTAGGTGACGTTCAATTGATCACTCGGGTGTTATGAGGTCGCTGCTGACGTAGTTCGGCAACTTTTGGAGGAATAGCGGGACACCTTGGTCGCTAATGTGCAACATTTGACTGTGGCTCCACAAGCGTCGCCCCGATAAGTTCCTTTGCTGACTGAGATAGTCAAAAGGGTAAAGTGACTATCACCGACTAATTGCCGTCTTTGATAGTTCAATCGATTGTCGATGATTGCCTGCGTGAGCGCGAGCTATCTTCTCGATTCTTGTCTGCCCACCGCCGCTCGGCCCACCAAGCCGATTGAGAGGGCACCCACCAGGGTCGAGTTGGCGCTAAAGAAAAGATCTCGCTCGCGGAGCAGTTTAAGAGTGGTGTTGAAGACAACAAAGCAAGATTGCCCATTCATTGCTCTCCTGTGCTCCTATCTCCTTAGAAGGTGTCACATGAAAACTTCTTTTGCAGGAAGGGAACGTCAGAAGGTACGATCGAGACCACCACTGGTGTCTCCTTACCGTCGCCAAGCGCAATTGAACCAGTTCCGGCTGGCACCTCGTCGCCGCCGAAAATGCTTTTAGCCGCTCTCGACAGTCCCTTGCCTCCAGAAATTATAGGCGTAATCGAACCGGCTCTTGAGACTTTGTCCACACTTCCCACGACCTCGTCCTCACTCCAACTGCCTTTGTTGGTGCCCCTTGAATCTTGGTCAACCTTAGAGCCAGACCTCCAGGTATGCAACTGCACTTATCCAATTCTCTGTTTTGAAACCATCCTCCTTTCTGCTGCTTTCTCAACCTCTCCTGACTTCCTTCCAGCAGCAAGCTTCGGAGACCCTGCATCGTGTTAGAAAGTTTTGCCTGCAGGCCGAGCAACGAGACGAGCGGCTTGCTGCTTCTCAACAATGAGTCATCCAGATGAAGGACGTCGAGCTAGCGGGACTCCGGGTGGAGATGGAGAAAATGAGGGGAACTTTGGCCAAATCTGAGGTGAGGGAGTGGAAGTTGGTTGCGGAGGTGGAGATGCTTAGGGCCAAGAACGCCACTTTGGACGCCACGTGCGCCAAGACCAAAATCGACCTAGCCAAGGCGGAGGTGGACTTGAAGAGAGTCGAGGGATAGAAGGCTGCAACAGACACGATGCTAGCCGCCTTGCAGTCGAGAATTCTCCATCGCATGACCAATTTGGCTCGTCCTACGTCGTCACTCCTGCTTGCCATGGTGAACTCCCACTATTCGAACCTGAACCTCTCATGCCTGGAAGATGGTTTTGCTTGTGAGGAGGGCAAGATCGATGACCTGGTCGAATCATTCCAAGGTTAGGCCGAGAGATTTGTGGATGGGCTAGAAATATCTCTTGATAGCGAGGACAAGCGAAGCCCTTAAGCCGATGGTCTTGATGTAACAGAATTTGTGTGGTTCAACGCCTCTTTTTTGGATAAAGATACTAACTATTTTGCTTGTCCATTTGTGTCATGCTTTTGGTTCCTCACCAGTGAAACAAAAGGGACACAGACAGATGCACTTTTGGTTAGCACTTATAAATTGGTGCTTGTGTTTCGGCTATACCTGCGCACAAAACTTAAGACAAGATTCTGTTAAATTCTTGAGCCCCCGAGCTTGCGCTCGGAGAGGCTGTGCATAATATCTGTGTCGTGTGGACAACGCTAGGAATTTACACGATCCTTTGCCAACCTTCATCGACCATACAGCTTAGACCGCGTAGCAAACTTGAGCTTTATCGAACAGCGCATGCAGAACTAACTAGAGGCCTCATTTTCCACCAGCCGCTGAGCGTTAGATGTCTGACAATCTGGTGCTCATTTGCGCACAGGATAGAATTGCTCGTCGTCGGGTTTAGGCATGGCCGCACTTTGGCTTCTTTTGCTGACCGGTTGAGCACAAAGTCAAGTAAATGTGTGCAAAGGGATTTGTGTTTGTTAAATAGAAAAACTTTCGCCTCAGTCTACTCTGCTCGATAGCCGTATCGATTAAAAGAGAACTGACAAAGGGCAAAAAATTAAACAAGGTGTCGAGTTACCTGTGTACCGTGTATCGAGTTACTTGTAGCCCCCGACTCCCTACTCGATGAGACTATCAGGTGGGGAGTAGAGTACAGTCAACATTATGCCGCAACTCTGCTCTCGGCTTCTACTCGATAGCTAGATCGAGGTGTCAGCGGAGTGTCAGTTTTGTGCATTTGTCATGACTCCTGATCCCTTACTCGATGAGTGTCTTGAATCGAGGATGAGGCTTACATCGAGGCGAGAGTTTGAGCACTGCTAATCTTCAACCTCTTACTCGATAGTTCGCTATGATGAGTAGACATGAATGCCTTTGAAGAGAACCCTCGGCCGATGCCTCGGTGGCCAAGCCCCCGAGTGTACTTGACGGAGTCTCATGCTTAGCGGTAGCGCGACGTGGCCCCTGACTCTCTGCTCGAATAGACCATCGAGGCGACAGTTGGGCGCAAGCATCACGTCTGATATTCTTTGATCGTACGTCTGAGTTCACGAGCCCCCAAGCGCACCAATCAGACATAGCATCGTTTCCACTTACGCCTTTATTACTAAGGCCTGCTGCAACCGTCGTGTCCTTTCGGTCTTTGCGTGGCCCACCATCACTCAACGTCTCTTCGACTTCCGTATTAATGTGAAGGCACAACTGGGACGCTTTGCAAACCGGAACCAATGCGAACTCCCATTGGTTTGCGACGCTTAGCCTGAGGTGCTTCCAGGACTGTAAATAGATGGGACGCGTAGTCACTCGACATCACTTTTCTTCCTTCGGTATTGCACTACCTTTTAGCTTTAGACATTCTAATGGCCTCCTCTCCGCCTTCATCTCCCTCCTCGGGAGATTCCCACCGAGATCCCTTTTCTGCCTCCTGCTACAAGGCCCTCTCGATGCATTGTCATCGTCCTTTCCGATGATAAAGACGATGAGATCGATTGGGACGCAATCGAAAAGGAGGTCTGGCCTAAAGAAGAGGAAAAGATCGACTGGGAGGCCGTCGAGAGGAAGGTGTGGCCTGAAGAGGGGGAGGAAGTGACAAGCAAGCTGCGTACTACTTCCCCACAAGACCATGCCACCTCCACTCCTCTCTTGAGGATGGGTGTCGCCTCCTCCAACACCAGAGGAGAAATAGGCAAGGCCGCCGGCGCCAGTAGCAGAGGTGAAGCTCGGGACAGCTTCATCGATCCGTCGCCTGTTCGCCCTCTAAGCCATCATGATGGTGCTCAAGGGCATTTGGTGGTACAGGAGGTGGATCTTTTGCCATTAACTGGTCTATGTCCGCTCGCCGCCTCTTCCGACCCCCTCCTGCGAGGTCACCGGGCTATTTCGGGGACCATCAGCTGCTTGCCCATGAGTGAGGAAAAGAGGAGACGAGAAGCCTTCGATGGCAAGTAGTTGATGGGGTAGCTAGGATAGCCTGTTCTGAAAATGAAATAGGAAAACTTTTGTTAATACTATAAATGAAATGAACTTTTACTTACCTAGAATCTTTGCTTGTTCTTGTTTGTTCTTTATCTGTGCAACTCTTTTTTATACATAGCATTTCCTTAGCTGATCGATGTTCCATGAGTTTTCAAGTATCGTGCCGTCCACCGTGGATAATCGTACCGAACCTGGTCGAGTAGCCTCGATTACAATGTAGGGGCCTTCCCACTTAGGTGATAACTTGTTGCAGTTATCCTGCCTCTGCACCTTTCGCAGCACTAAGTCCCCAACATCGAGTTCTCTTTCTTGGATTCTCATACTATGGTACCTGCGTAGGGCTTGTTGATACTTGGCTGCTCGAACGGACGCTCGATCCCTGTATTCTTCGAGTAGATTTATATCGCTTGCTCGCTCTAGCTCTTGTTCCTTTTCTGAGTAGTTTTCCACTCGAGGTGATTTAAACGTTAACTCAGTAGGGAGCACCACCTCTGCTCCGTAGACCAAGAAAAACAGGGTTTCACCAGTGGCTCGACTAGTCGATGTTCGAACGGCCCATAGCACCGAGGGAAGTTCCTTCGCTCACTTGGTCGAATAGGCCTTTAGCCTATTGAATACACAGGTTTTTATCCCCTGCAAGATCATGCCATTAGCGCACTCAACTTGACCGTTACTCTGAGGATGAGCGACAGAAGCGAAGCAGAGTTTGATTCCCAGTTCCTCGCAGAAGATTGTAAAAGCATTGCTTTTGAACTGGCTACCGTTATCAGTAATTACTCGATTCGGGATGCCAAATCGGGCAACAATGCTCCTCATGAACCTCTTGGCTACTTTTGAGGTGATGTTCCTAACAGGTTCGGGCTCGATCCACTTAGTGAACGTGTCGATTGCTACGAACAAGAACTTGTAACCTTCTTGGGCTCTCGGGAACGATCCGAAGATGTCCAACCCCCAGACGGAGAAAGGCCAAGACAAAGGAATAATTTGTAGGGCTTAGGCTGGTCGGGTAGTTTGCTTATTCAGAGAATTGAAGCTGCGACTTTTTTCACCACTTTTGCAACCGCCCGGAGGGCGCTTGGCTAGTAGAACTCTTGTCGAAAAACCTTCCCAACCAGGGTGCGATAGGATGCATGGTTGCCACAGATACCTCCATGAATAGTGAGCAATATTTTATTGCCCTCTTCCTAAGTGATGCACTTCATCAAGATTCCGTTACTCCCTTTCCGATAGAGCTTGTCGTCTACTAATGCGTAGAGCTTGGACTTACGTGCAATTTTCTCTACTGAGGCATCATCGTCAGGGATCTCTCAACCTTCGAGATAGGCCTGGAATGGTGTCATCCAGGTCAGCTCGCATTCGAGTAGTGCAGCTTCCGTATCTACATGTTTTGCCTCGCTGACTCGACTAGGCTGCTAGTTGAGTTGGGCAGCATCTGCTTCTCACAGAGAGGAGACAGATGGTTTGGGGAGTTTCTCCATAAAGACTCCCAAGGGTGTAGGCAAACGGGATGAAGCGAGCCTAGCAAGTTCGTTGGCGGCGTTATCACTTCGCCGGATATACCTTACCTCGAGACCATCGAACTTGTGCTCCAACTTGCAGACCTCGTTCAAATATGTTGCCATGTTGTCATCCGAGCAATGGTACTCTTTCTGCACTTGGTTTACGACTAGTTGTGAGTCCCCTTTCACGAGTAATTGCTTGATTCCTAGTGTCGCGGCTATTCGAAGCTCGTTTACCAGTCCCTCGTACTCTGCAACGTTATTCGAAGCTTGAAAATCGAGTTGGATGACATATTTGAGTTCCTCACCTGTCGGAGACCTTAGCACGATGCCAGCCCCCGAGCCTTGGACCATGAGCAATCCATCGAAGAACATGGTCCAGTGGTCATCGACTGCCTTGGCTTCCTTCTCCTCGATGTGTGTCCACTCCACGATGAAATCCACCAGAATCCCTGACTTGACACTGGTCCTTAGCGTAAAATCGACCTTGAACTCGTTGAGCTCGACTACCCATTGCACGATCTGTCCTGTCGCATCTTTGTTGCGCAGAACCTCCTTTAGCGGGTACATGGTCATCACCATGATTTTATGCACCTGGAAGTAGTGCCGTAACTTTTGGGAAGTCATCAAAACAACGTATATCATCTTCTGTATCTGCGGATATCGCGATTTGGCTCCGTGAAAGACTTCGCTCTCGTAGTACACCGGCTTCTGGATTTTGGCCTTCTTGTCGGGGCAATCCCGTTCGACAACCAGGACCGTGCTTACTACTTGGGGGTGGCTGCAATGTAAAGGAAAAGCTCCTCTTTTTCATTAGGTGAAACCAGAATTGATGGAGATGATAAATACCTTTTTAGATCTTGAAAGGCTTCTTCGGCCTCTTTGTTCCACTCAAAGTTGTCATGCTTCTTGAGCAGCTTGAAGAAAGGTAGCCCTCGTTCACCCATCCAAAAGATGAATCGACTGAGGGCAGTGATGCATCCTGTAAGCTTTTGTACCTCCCTTAGCATTCACAGAGGACGCATCTGATTTACCGCCTTGATCTTGTGCGGGTTGGCCTCGATGTCTCGACTAGACACCAGGAAGCCGAGAAGCTCGCCGGATGGGATGCCGAACGTGCACTTCTCAGGGTTAAGCATCATCCGATACTTCCTAAGGTTGTCGAATGTTTCGCCGAGGTCCCCGATCAGAGTGCCCCTGGTTCTCGATTTTACTACGATGTCGTCAATGTATGCTTCTACATTGCATCCTATTTGGGATTTCAAGCAATTTTGAATACATCGTTAATACGTCACACCGGCACATTTCAAACCGAAGGGCATCTTCACATAATAGAATACACCGAAAGAAGTAGTAAAGGATGTTTTCTCTTCGTCCTCAGCGGACATGCTAATTTGGTGATACCCCGGATAGGCATCTAGAAAACTTAACAATTCACAACCTGCAGTGGAATCCACTATCTAGTTGATGCGAGGGAGAGGAAAAGGGTCCTTTGGACATGTTTTGTTGAGGTCGGTGTAGTCGACGCACATCCTCCACTTGCCGTTGGCTTTTTTTACAAGAACTGGATTCGCCAGCCACATTGGGTGGCGGACCTCTCGGATGAAGCCAGCCTTCAGGAGTTTGCCGACCTCCTCTTGTATGGCTTGCTTCCGATCCTCCGTGAATCTGCGCTACTTTTGCACCACGAGCTTGGCGCTTGGCCCCACAAGTAATCGAAGCTCGATCACCTCCCTAGGGACTCCAGGCATATCGGACGGCTGCCATGCGAACACGTCGCGGTTTGCCTGAAGAAAAGTGATGAGCTCGAGTTCCTATTTAGGGTTAAGATCGGCGCCTACCTTGACCGTCTTGGATGGCTCTGTCGGGTTGAGGGGCACCGTCTTGACCTCTTTACAGATCTTCTTGCCCTTCCTGCCGTCGTCGACTTGGTCGTTGGCAGCTCTGTCGGACATGGAAGCCTGACTGCTGCCTTCGGGTTTCTGGCGCTTAGCTCTCTCATCGCCGACTCTAGCTACCGATCGGTCGAGATGTTCAGCCATCTCCAGGCTCTTCTTGTCACACCTAACCGTCGTGCGCTGGTCTCCCTTGATCGCGGGACTCCCTTTGGCACCAGCATCTTGACTGTCTAGTACGCATAGTGTACTACCGCCATGAACTTGGACAGTACTGGGTGGCCCAGGATCACATTGTACACAGTTTCAAAGTCCGCTACATCGAAGAGGATCTTCTTAGTACGGAAGTTGTCCAGTGTGCCGAATGTGACTAGCAACTCGATCTGACCCAGCGGGGTAGCCAATGAGTGCGGAGTTATGCTAAACGGTTCGGCTCCGGTTTTTATCTCGGTCTGGGGAATACCCATGTTATCTAGCGTTTTTGCGAAGATGAGGTTCAACGAGCTTCCTCCATCGACTAAGATTCAAGCGACCTTAATGTTTACAATGGTGGGCTCGACCACCACAAGGTATCACCCTGGATGTGGGACCAAAGTTAGATGATCCATCTAGTCGAATGTGATCGGCATCTCCGTTCACTTAAGGAATCGAGGGAGAGCCGACGTGATTAGATTGACCTCTCTCTCGACTGCCTTGTACTGCCTCTTGGACTCGTATGTGGCAGACCCCCCGAAGATGTGTGCCAGCTTATGCTCAGCTCCCCGATACTTGGGTTCGTTATCCTCGAGCTTGTCTCTAGCCTACTCGATGCCTTGCTTGGCAAGGACGGCCTTGAGCTTCTCCTGGACTTTCTTGCTGATTACCTGGTATTCATCGAAGTCGTGCTTGTCCGAGTGATGGACAGGGCAGTACTTGCCTCCTCCACGGTTTCGACCTTTGTTGTCTCCTAGGTTGCACGTCTTACCCCTCTCGACCGCGGCCATAGTGGAGTCGCCCTTGCGCTTCTCCCCATGGTTTTTGTTCCTCTTCGCCTCTTGCTTGGACGACTCGGCCTTGTCGCTGCCAAGCTTCGGATTATCAAGGTGGTCTCGAGCTTCAGCGCGTATGGCGTACTTATCCGCCAACTCGAAGAGCTCCTTGGTGGTTCTGATCTTCCAGGTAATGAGATTTCCCTTCAGATATCCATCCTTCACCTTGTTCTCAAAGGCAACAATCACTGCCTCATCCGAGATGTCGGGGATCAGGTTCCTTTTGTCGCTAAATCATCGAATGAAGGCTGCAATGACTCTCTCGGCCTTTCGCACTACCGATGAAAGTCACTACGAGTCCCGGGGCGTTCATGCGTGCCTTGAAAGTTGGCGATGAACTGTGCCCATAACTCGGCCCATGACAATATCGACTGGGGCGGAAGGTTGAGTAGCCAGGACCTAGCTGCCCCATCGAGAGTAGTGAGCAGGTAGTTGGCCATTACCTTCTTGTTGCCTCCAGCTGCTCTCATAACCGTAGTATAGATCTGCAGCCATTCAACAGGGTTGATCTTCCCTGAATACTTCTTCACCAGATCGGGCTTGAACTTGTCTAGCCATCTGACCACGCGTAGTGCTAGAGTGAACGCCTTGCACCCCTCATCGATGTCTTCCGGGATCATATGGTGCTGTCCTCTATGTGCATCTTGCCGAGGGGGTAACATGTGTCGCAGCGGCGAGCGGTCCCTCGAAGGCAAAGTTCTACCGCGGTGCACATGTCGTGTCGAGGATCGGCCTCTTGATGATGAGGATTCATTATCCCGCCTTTCACGCTCTTTGCGATCTCGCTCTTCTCTCCGATCTCATAAGACATCACGCAAGTCTCAATGATCATGCGGGATTAGATCTCGGAGGTCTCCAAGATATCCCTAGCGGGGTTCGAGCGGACCGTCCTAGAAGCACAATGACTGGAACTGGCCACCATTGATCTCGTTGCTCGGCGACTGTCGTAGGATGGCCCCAGCAGCTGGCTCCAGGCGCCCTGTCGGCTTGGCTGTCCGAACCCTAAATTAGCTGCTCGAGCAGTTTGAACTTGCGCTGCATCGAGCAACGTCTTCATCTGGTCGAACACCGGCGTCATAGGGTTGGCCGAGTCCAACAGTGGGAGAGACTTCAATAGCATGTGAGCGCACTGGATGTTGGCCTCAGGGGTGCTGAAAACGTCGCTGGGGTGGCTCTGCTGAGATGTTGTTCTTGGAACACGGCTGGACGCACCATTATGGTTACGCTGCTAAAGGGCCTGCTGCCCCTGGAATCCTAGCGCTTGCGGGTGGGGTGTCGAAGGATTGTCCAGGTTGAGGTGCTTTGACAATATGGTCGCAATCCCTATCGTGGCTGCGCCTGTCGGGTCACAACGATGGTCTGCTGTGCCGGTAGCAACAATATCTAGGCTGCATGCGCTGCAGTGGTTACTATTCCAAGATCTTGGGGCATGCCCGGAGGAATATGACCTTCCTGGTTACCCAAGGCTTCTGCTCCAGGGTCCCTTTCTTGGGAACTTTCGGTAGTTGTGCCTTTGCTGGCTCTGGCCATGAACACGTAACGATCTGCACGATTGCTGCTTTGACTGCTAAGGTCATCGCCACTGCTGTCGCTATCGCTCTCTGTGTCCACATACTTGAGGATGCTGGCTCCAGAGGGTCAAACTCGATGAAGCACACCTCTCGGCTTGGGTCCTCAGAATAGGACTCGATGAAGCCGATGTGCTCGAGGTTACCGGTCGACCCCATCCAGACAAAGATGGTTCAAGATGATCTCAGAGCCCATTGGCGGGCTTGGCCGATGTCGAGAATTTCGTGTTGACACGCTTCAAGACATGCTTAACCTGCAAAAAGAGCTGAAGGACCCTACCTGGCGCGCCAGCTGTTGAAGGTTAGTGATCGACAACACACTTATATTCGGGTACCTTCGAGATATGCAGGGTCAAACACTCAAGAGGGAACACGCAATGTAGACAGGTTCAGGCCTCGTCGATGAGTAATACCCTACTCCTGTGTTGGCGATGATTGAGATTGATGAAGAAATTACAGATCAATGGGGGTATCCCTGATTACAAGGAAGAACTATGAATCTAGGGGATGGCTAGACTACGGCTTGTGTATGGCTATGCTAAATCGCTAAGGGTCGCAATGGCTTCTTCAGGCTTGCGCTCGCTTCCGATGGGCTCTCAATTGGTTTCGCGGACCTATCCTTGACAACGTCCTCCCTAGTCCTTATATAGTGGGCTGGAGCACTGAGTTGTAGTCGATGAGGAGTCCTTCTGCCGTCGTGATCCCCGTATCGTATCTAAACTTCCATAGCTGCTGGACGTATTCAAGTGGGTCTCCTTGTATCGGGAGTAGGATCGGAGCTTTCCCTGCAAGGGATATCCTTTCCACATATACCTTATCCCGCGGACTTGGGCTAGAGATATACGGAATATCCTGGTACTAGTACATTTGTACGTGATGTGATTTCTGACTTTATGGCGCATGCCCATATCCCATATTTGGATATTCGACAGATGCCAAGAAAGGGTTCTTTCCTATGTCGCATGGAATAAGTCTTAGCAAGACTCAATGTCCTTCGATTATTGATGAATGAGACCGTATGAGTAAGATTCCATATGCTTCGGCTATTGGGTCTATCGTGTATGCCATGTTATGTACTCGACCAAATGTATCATATGCTCTAAGTGTTACGAGAAGATACTAGTCTGATCTAGGTGAAGATCACTAGATAGCAGTTAAAAATATTTTTAAGTACTTTAGAAGGGCTAAGAATGTGTTTCTAGTTTATGGAGGTGACAAAGAGCTCGCTGAAAATAGTTACACCATGCAAGCTTTCAAACCGACAAGGATGATTGTCGTTCACAATCTGGATTTATATACATTTTAAATGGAGGGGCAGTGAATTGGAAAAGTTCTAAGCAAGACACAGTTGTTGATTCTATGATGGAGGCCAAGTACATTGCAGCTGGAGTGTATTTGGATAAAGAAATTCATATCTGAACTTGGTGTGGCCCATAGTGCCTCCAGCCTAATGAATCTCTATTGTGATAATAGTGGAACCATTGCGTATGCTAAGGAGCCAAGGTCCCATCAAAAGTCCAAACACATACTAAGGTAATATCATCTTTATTCACAAGATTATGGATAGAGGAGATGTAAAGATATGCAAAGTACACACAGATTCAAATGTTGTTGATCCGTTGACAAGGCCTCTCACACAACCAAAGCATGAGGTGTACACAAGAGTTATGGGTATTAGATGCTTAAATGATTGACTCTAGTGCAAGTGAGAGATTGTTGGAGATATGCCCCAAAGGCAATCAGAGAGATGATTATATTTCCTTATATTCATGATTAATTATTTTATTCCTTGAATATTGTCATTAATATTTATTAGCAAATATTTGACTTGGTTGTGAAACTCTATATTTGACTTTGTGATGATTATTCTAAAATGATCCCTAGTCGATAAACATATGAGGACACATATGAATAGACTAACATATGTACTGGTTGATGGCTATGTTTCACGGGTCATAGATATGGATATATTAAACCAATAATATGGACATATGTTATAGAACATGGAGTTGAATTGACCCACTTTGAGACATTGCGAGATCATTGTAATTTTTTTATCATCAGTTGGTCCTATATACATTGTGTATGCTATATCCTTAGATTTGAGGTTAGCGCATGTACTCTAAATGTGTAATGACTTACTTACGGGTAACCAAACGCTACTTCGTAACTAGGTAGTTATAAAGGTGGCTTTCGAGTTTGTCATGAAGCATGATGCAAAGTATGGTCGATCAAGATAGGATTTATCCCCTCCCCCCCCATTTAACGAGAGAAATATCTTTAGGCCTCTCAAGTGGTCGGATTACGGAAATGCATGGCTATGCTACTCGCGGTTAAAGAGTTAACCGTAGTTGGGAATTCCGAGTCACATTATCGAGAAATAGTGGTCGAGCTAACTAAACAAGGATGGCATGTACTCGCTTTGAGTTTGATTGATGTCATGGGGCAAAGAGAAATACATATAACTAAGCATTGTTTAGGTTTATTCGATGTGATCTTACATATACTCGGGAGTCAGCACATCCTGCTAGGGACCATTGTCGATTAATGGTCGAGTAAGCGTACTCGAGTCATGTCTAGGTATACCTGAACTTATAGGGTCGCACGCTTAAAGGGTTGGAAGTTAATTCGGATGGTGATCTGAATTCTGATAGGTTTTAAGTTCCTAATGAGCCTCTAATGTAGAGCCCATTATGGGGTGTCTATTTAAAGGGAGGGGTGCTGGCTTTAGGGTTAAGCGACACAATAGAAATTCAGAATTTTCGAAACCCTAGCCGCCACCCCTCCTCCGCTCGTAATCACAGCATGATCGGTTAGCACTCCAAAGACGTGATGTTCTGCCTGTATGTGTGGATGCCTTGGAGGCGTTGCTATGAAACTTCAACGCTAGGACAATCTGCAAACTGCGACGGTCACAAAGAGCTGTTGGAGGGGGCGCGAGGCTAGTACAACTACATCTGTACCACCACATTACGTCGACTCTACTTCTGTTACAGATCTGCGCGTCTAGTGGTAATTCTGTGATCTATAACTTGCAGTGGTTCATTAGTTACGCGGTAGAAAATTTTGATTTTACGCTAGAGTAGCCTACCAGTTCCCCAAGATCTTTTCATATTTTTTTTCTGGCCTCGGGTGACCATTTCATAACTGGTTGTAAATCACCGAAATTTTAGTGATTTCGACCAAAATTTCATTTTTCTAGTTTTCAAATTTTGTTTTTTGAATTTCATTCAGATTTTATCTGTAATTCTAAAATCTCGCTAAACTTTCGGATTTTAGCCACCTCCAAGATGGGATCCGAAAACGAAATTTGAAACCTTGGAGGCTTGGACACCAGAACACATTTTGGAGCTTGATTCAACAAATTGGAATGCATCCTTCTAGGAAACACTTTTTTTCCAAGAATTATCTATAGAGAATGGCATTGATAATCCATATTATCTGACTTCGCTGCAGAAGGGGAAGAAAAAAAGATTTCTCAATATTTTCAAGCATGGCAAAAAAAAAAGTGAGCAAGACTAATCAATGTATCGATTAGAAACAGTTCTACTAAGAAATGTTAGGAGTTGTGTTTATAGGATTGTAGTATGCATAGTAGATCAATGGACTGCATCATAACCTGGTCAACAAGTACTAAGTCAAATCTTACTGCAGCTATTTTCTAAACCAAAACAGATAAAGTACAGGTTGGTGGGTCATAATCTCAAATTGGTTGTCTCGATCGAGAAGTTATGTTGTTTTAAGAAGTATAGCTAAAAGAGAAGCTCATCATATTGAGGGAGGAGAGCGGTGAAGACTTTGGGCAGCCCCAGCTAATTTAATCAAACCAGTGGTTGCTATCAGTGGAGGAGATCGAATGGCAGAAGATCGGATTGGACCAAAAAGGCAGGCCAATTTCAGGTTGTGCGCTTGGCCTTGCTCTATTAATTCTCCATCCCAGCCGTCCATTCCACCGGACACATCCGATCAGAGCCCCACTTTTTCGGAGTAGCCCACTTCTCCTCGTCGTCGTCTTCATCCTAGATATCCATCCCCAAGTCATCCTCCTCCTCTCTCTCTCTCCCCCAAATCGTCGCCATGTATCACCCTACGAGAGGCGGCGTCCGCGGCGGTCGAGATCGTAAGCTCCCTGCCCTCCCCTAGCTCGACTCCATCCGCAAACCCACTCGCCATGGAGATCTCAATCGTCGCCGCGCTAAATTCCGCCGCATAATTCTACTTCCATGCAGCGTCCGCTAGGGTTTCGACGCAGTAGCTAGGAATTTGCCGTAGGCGTCTGGTTTCGGCCGGTCCATGCACTAGTGGCGCGCTTATTGGTTGTCGGTTCCATTCGGTAACGTGTCGCAGAGATGCGAAATTGCCTCGATGGTTGGATTAGCTTTCGCATCTGTTGTGTCGGTCTTGTTAGGATTAGATTTTTGGATTTTTAACGTGTAGCCGAGCTCTCCGTGCAGATTGTATGCAGTTGGATGATTTCTAGATTTAATATCGTTGCCAGTGTATTAATTTGGAGAGTAACGCTACCCAAGTGCTGTGCCCCGTTGAAACAATGACAAACGGGATAGGCTAACCTATGTCAAATTACCTGAATTAACGGTGGCATTACCACACTTCTTTGTCTGGATTAAACAGGATCCCGCAAATTAGTATTTCCCTAATCTTGAAATCAAACAACTGTATCTATTTAGAATTAGCTTTCCGAAAATCTGTATGATGCTTTAAAATTTTGTGGGCAGACTGTATACATATGCTTTTGTTTGCAGCCATTTACCCCACTTAGTAACATGGTCCGTTGTTCAAGCTGAAGGATAGCACAAAACATTCAGCTAACACTCTCTGTTTCTTTGTATATTTGCCTTTTAAGGGCTGGCTGCCTCATTATGTGAAATGAGTGAAATCCTGCTAATTAGCTATAGGAAATAATAAAGCAAGAAAATAATCACATTAGGTAGATTGCAATTACTCTATTGCATCTGCGTTGACAGCCTTGTTTTGGAACACTTTGTCAGTTTTAGTCCTCTAGTTCTAGTCTATCGCCGATTCGCCGTATGGTCTAGAATAAATTCAGGAGAATGCTATCAATTACCAGGCATCAATGCCTAGTTGTACTGTATGCTAAGCATGTAAGTACCAGGACAATTGCTCTATTCAAATCAAGTGCATTGAGAATAGCATTTGCCATTTAAATATCATAATTATGTGTCTCTCAAACTACAAAGTACAAGTGATGAACACCCAAGCATATTAGCTCCCCAGTGGCACACGCATCGCTTCATTATGCAGTTTGAACTGAAAGTACAATAGCACGCCTTGTTTAGTTTTGCTCTGGCTGGAAAGTGAAAATTATGCTTTGGACAAATATTGCACCTGCTAACATGAACAGGCCTACCATTTGATCATTTATTTTTGCTAGAAGCTCTTTTACATGTTCTTTTGTTGCACTGCCATCTCCATTTTCTTTCATTTTACATTCTAGTTGTCATTTGTATGGCATGCAATACAATATATTAAAATGCACTGTAGTACTCAATATTTCACTCTGTTTATTCCTGCAGAATTCAAGTGGGATGATGTCAAGGTTGACAAGCACAGGGAGAATTACCTTGGTCATAGCATTAAGGCTCCTGTTGGTAGATGGCAGAAAGGTAAATATACTCATGTCCTTAATTTTCAACCACTGCACTGGATGACAAGTCCTAATGAATCAAGGATTTTCTGCTGGATGCAGTGTAGTTTTTCTTATGTTGCTGTTCTGTCACATGGCTTAGATAATTCTTAAAGTCATATCTCCTACTATATTTTCCTACTCGATCTTGTTCTCATTTGTGAAATGCTTTCATTTGCCATAGCTCACCGATTGGTGTATATGTGTTCTTCTAGCCAATGGCACACTTAATTGTACTATTAGATTGAAAGATGGCCGTTGCACTTAGTAACTCATATTCAGAAATCAGAAGTTAGTAATCGATGCCTTCCTCTGTCATTCAGGTTGACCTAGGTCCTTTTACATAAACCAGGATGTTACAGTAGAGGTTAGAATTTAATTGAAATATGTTTCAGTTTCATTATGACAAGTCCTTCATCGATGCAACATGAGCAGTCAGTTATTGGGGCTAACATAAACTAAACAAGTTAGTCTACATATCTCTACTCATATGCCCCAAAAAAACTGCTATGCGTCCCTTTTGGTTTGATGGATTCCAGGTACAAATACATGTAATCATTTATACAGTTCAACCCTCTAGTTATTCATCGGCAGGAAGAATATTAATCTTGTGGGCAGCGAATTATAGGTGTGATGCACGATGTCCATAACATGTGTGATTTTGTTATGAGCTCCAATGCTTTTGTAATCGTACCTTAGACACTTGCTTTGGCCATAGCCAATAACTGCCTTTGATAGTAGCAAAACCTCCGTATCTTAGGGCTGGGCTTGGCCAAGTGTTTTGATAGACTTGTTCTGAAGTGGCTTGAAATGGCAACACTCCTTATATTACTTTCTCAAGTCCTGTGATTTTTTTTAATTGATAGCCTTATGAATTCTATGTATTCATATGAGAGACTGACTATGTCTGCCAGGGAAGGACCTATTTTGGTATACGAGAGATAAGAAATCTGACTCAGAAGATGCTCTGAAGGAAGAAATTAGGAGAGTGAAGGAAGAGGAGGAACATGCCATGCGTGAGGCACTTGGCTTAGCTCCTAAGCGTAGCAGTCGACCTCGGGGCAATCGATTAGATAAGCATGAATATGCTGAGCTTATTAAGAGAGGATCAACTGCAGAAGACTTGGGAGCAGGCCATGCTGAAGCAGCACAAGTGCAGGGTCTAGGTTTATACAAGTAAGTTCACATCATAACAATTTTTAATCATCCTTGAAATATGGTATTTTATTATAAAATGGTCGTCTAATCAATATAATCTGACAAGGTTTTGTATTGATATTTGATGGACATTTTATTTTACTAATTTAATGCACATGTTGTCTTCAGGGCTCCTCACAATGAGGAAGAGTCTAGCTCTTTTAAGCACGATCTCCCTGAAATGGCGCCTGAGCAGATTGATCCTCCACCACCACCGGCAACCAAGCAGGAAGACTCTGAGGATGACAGGAAGGGGAAAAGGCAGCGTGATGAGAAGAGAGGGGAGAAAGAGCGGAAGCGAGA
Organism: Guadua angustifolia; assembly: GCA_036346375.1. Classification (NCBI taxonomy): domain Eukaryota; kingdom Viridiplantae; phylum Streptophyta; class Magnoliopsida; order Poales; family Poaceae; genus Guadua; species Guadua angustifolia. Next base: position 26,668 of record JAYEVE010001260.1, on the reverse strand, counting down.
AAAGCACTCAAAAGGAAAGGAGAGGAGGCGAGACAAGCATGAGAGGAGACATGACTCAGAGGACAGGGCTAAGCACCACCGCAAGGACAAGCAGAAGAGGAGGCATGATTCTGATTCTGATTAATAACAGCTCTGTTCCTGTATGGCTGTACCCTTCTTCTATGGGGTTGCTACTTTTTCTTTTCTCGATAATGTAGTGCAAAATCAGGTTGTATACTGTGGCTGGACTCCTTGAATACCTTGCCTTTTTTTCACAGAACAAATATGCAATTCTGCAAGCATATGACTTGTTGTGTGGGTTTGTTGTGCCCGATGACGACGGAAATGATAATGAAATGGTTGGTGCTAACTGGGTATGCGTTTACAGAAACCTGGAAGAAGAGGCTCCGGCGATCATCCTGCAGCCAGTAATTTTCAGTGGAGCAGTGTAGGCTCCCGAATTGACTTATGTAGTTTTTTTCTTTTTTGGAGATAATTGACTGATGTTCATGTAGTGGTCCGTTTTCTTGAGAAAAATTATGCAAATTCGTCGCCACGGAATGTTAGTCGGTACTAGGGTTCAAAATCTTGGCAAATTTTGGATTTTGTCTAGAGCCGAGATTCTAAATCTTAATGGAATTGAAAAGAAAAAAGAAAACTGAAATTTAGGGTTGCTACAGTTATTTTGATAACTTTTGCCTCTATTTTGGCTTTTTGGGCCAGTTTGCATGGTTTTAGAACTAGATTCTGCATTAATTTTTTTGTGGAGAATTATAATGCTGGTTATGAGAAATATATGTGAAAAGTTAAAAAAAAAATACATATACAAATTATGTAACCTTAACTTAGATTTGGACCAAAAATAATGTATTTTGGTATAAACCCTAACTTGGATTTCAATCTTAAATTGTATTTCGGTCTGAATCCTAACTTGGATTTTAGCCTTAAATAATGTATTTTGGTCTAAACTTTTGGTCTAAACTCTAACTTAGATTTCAACCTTAATGGTATATTTCAACCAAAACACTAAATCCTAACTTGGATTTCAGTCTAAACTTTAAACCCTAACTTGAAAATTTTATGTACAAATCTCTACTATTTTTAATTACGAGTTGGTGGCGGTGTTCCATTCTTTCCCCTCTCCCGACATACCCACGAAACCATCATTGTCCCAATCTTCTATACATTGGTAAACGGAGAAAGTTTTAATTCAGTTGAATATGCGTGATCTACGGTGTATCAGACTCTTATCTCAATCAGCCGATTCTATTTCCAAATATTGCACAACGGATTCTTTTTCCATATACTGCATGGATACAGCTTCTGAAGTTACCGTGTGCCTTTGAGTTACCATATGCATCCATTCCATTAAATATTTACTTGTATATGTAGATAAGATTATCTTTTCTTTTTATCTAATCACGTATGGTCTTAATTCCGGCGGCCAGCAGCATACGCACGGCTATGCATGACATGACTAGATAAGTTTGTTATCTCTATCTCTACTAATTCTAAGTAGGAGTTAGTGGTGATACATCTATTCTACACCCTCACCCCGACACGTGTGTGCACCCGCCTGGCTGAGTGGGAAGTGGGCAGTGGCCACCCCGGTAGATTGGATTGGATCATCCCGTCGCGAGGGGTAAACGAATATACATGACTCATTTATTGCTTTTCTTTCTCTCATTGATCTGGCATTCGATCGGCGACGATTACTTTCGGTGCTTTTCGGATTGGATTGATTGATTCCCTTCCGAAGGAAGCAAAGCTCCGATTCATAGAGTTGGATCTCTTCTCGTCTCTTTCCCTTTTGTTGCCTTCCTTATTCAATGATTTCTTAATCTGGATTCCATAGATATCCCCTCAGTTGCTGAATCTACATAACCCCACCGCTTCTTGCCTCTCCTGCGATGTGCTGAGCTTATTCGTTGAGCGGAGTTAATAGGCGACTTTACTGATCTCATCGATGCGGTGCAGAGGCAGGTCACCGGTGGTGGGTGGCGAGATAGGTTGGTGGCGCTGCTGGAGCTCACCGCAGTGGATGATGTTGATAGGTTGAGGGAGGTGCTCGTGGGGGGAGGCGAGGAGGCGATGAAGTTGGTTGATGGGGTGGGGTTATGGTATGATCGTAGCAAAGCGTACGAGCCACGCATGTCGCTGATAGTGGCGGCCACATACGGATAACGTCTACCTCTTCAATGTCTTTGCGCCCACAGGGCAGCAGGTGATGCCTCTTTCGGTTGATCGATCGATCTCGAATTATGACGTTACAAATTTACAATCCCAAGTGTTGTGATGTTATTATTTAAGTTTGTGAAATTAAAGATTATTTTAAGCTCGAGTTGTAAACAGGTGCTTGAAATTTATATGTTTTGAAGAATTGATTTAAACATTTAACCATTGCATATTCAGAATGAACATTATTATTCAGATAAGGTTAGTGCTTTTTGCAAATAATTTTTTATCGCAAATTGAGTTTCCGTTGCATCGCACGGGCACATGGCTAGTACTTACTATTTTGCATTCAAACAGGTAGGAAATATACATAAATGCTTGTATGATTTTCTAATATTTTTTATTTTTTCTATCCTCGAAAGAACATTTCACAAGGTGTTCAAAACACCAAAATTTCGGTGATTACGGCTGAAGTTTTGGTTTAGGGTTCTTCTTCAAATTTGGTTTTTGAATTTTGGCTAAAATTCAAAAATCTTGAGTAAATTATGGATTTTAGCAACTCGAGATGTGATAAAAAAAGAAATTTGACACCTTGGTGGTTATACCTCATTACAAAATTGTTTGATCCAGTGCAACCATTCAGAGCTCAGAAATATGGAACACGTTAAATTTCCTTTTTGGATGTGCAAATATAACTGAAATCTAATCTCATTGGCAGAGCATTTAAGATGCGCATTTCGTTGGGTACATGCGCCAAAATGATAGAAAGAGCAAGTGCAATAATAAAGTCAACTATTTACTTTATCTCTCATCTATATCATCTAGAGTAAACAATAAAACCATATTATATAATAACAATTTCTAAAGACTATACAATAACTATCCCTTCTTTCTTAGGGTGCATTTGGTTCCTCTGCAGCAGTGAACCGAACCGTTCCGCACCAGATATAGTCTCATCCTTGCATTTAGTTGGTTGAACGTAACCATTTGGTACAGGATGAGGTGGTACAGATTCTTAGAATATTTTCAAAAGATGTTGTACCAACTGATTCAAGCAAATCGGCTGAATGATCGGTACAACCTTATCCCACACACGCGGCCTCCTCCCGATCATCTTCTCCCAGTCAAACGCGACCTCCTCCTCCCGCCTCAGCCGCCGCTCTGGCCAAGCATGCCCGGCTCCGCTCCGTCGCTTTGCGCCACCACGTTCGACTACCTTGGCTCAGTGGTCGCTTCTTCGCCCGATGCCATCTTCGTCGACCCTAGTTGCAGCTAGCCTTTGCTCCGACCGCATCAATTCTTTTGACCAACGCTGCCGCCGGGCATAGATGCCTTGGAGAAGGTGGGACGACCAGTTGCACGCCGCGATGCAGAACTGCTTACTACGAGCCTTGCCGGGCATGGGCACCTTCGTGGGTAGCACGCCCCCGCTGGCTGCACGACAGGAGCAGAAGGGTGCGGGCCTGATGGCTGATGCGGTCGGAATGCCATATGGCTAGGGTCGGCGGAGCCGAGCCTAAGGCCAAGAAGTTGGCAACACGGAGCCGAGCCTAAGGCTAAGAAGTTGGCAACACCGACAGAGGAGGCGGCCTAGGTGGGAGCAAGTCGACGTGCGCCTGCGCACGTGGGTGCAGCGGGGCCGTGAGGCTGTTGGGCCGTGAGGCGGCGAGGGGCGACCATAGCGGAGGGCCTGGGCAACGGCGGGGTGCAGTGAGGAGCCCGAGGAGACGGGAGGAGGCGAGGCGGTGGGGCTGAGACCTGAGCCAGGCAGCGGCGCAACGTCGGTGGGGAAAGAGCACCTTAGGGCGGATTGGAGTCAGGGGGAAGAGGAGAGCGCTGTGTGAGAAGAAATGAGGAGAGGATGAGGCTAGAGAGAGGAAAGAACATCATCCCTCTAGCCAAACATCATCTCGTACCATACCGTGTCATTCCATCCAACCAACCAAACAAACAAAGTCTTGTACCATTCTATTTAAGCAATCAAGTAGTTTCTCTGTACCATCTCATCCAGAATCATTCTATCTATCATGTACTATTCTGTCCCATCCTTCCTCGCTCACCAACCAAACACACACTTATAGGTGGGCGTCGTCTTGGCGGCCGGCCCTGCCTGCAGACCTATCGTGCCGGTGGGCGAACTGCGGTAGGCCGAACGGCTCGTGCCGCCGTTCGCGTCTGCCGCCCGGCTCGCTTCATGAGCCCAAGCACAATTTCCATTTACGCTTCATGCTCGTAATCTTGCGGCCTTGACCCGTGCCCAAATTTATTTATATATTGCGACGAGAGGAAAAGATCCGGAGACGCACGCATTCTTGTAAAAAATACGCCTTATAAGCTACTAGTGGTACTGTCAGTAAAATAAAAGATATTATTAGTAGTATTGTCGCAAACCGAGAAACGACCAGTAGTATGCATGCATGCACACACACAAAAACCGATGCTGCATGTATATGCCCATGAGTACTCTACTGGCCGTGCATGCATGGTACTAGTATTTTCCTCGTGAGCTGGCGCATATATATAGGACAAAAGATTGGTCAGCATGCATATGAATTGAAGGTATGCAACTCCGAAATCGGTCACTAAAATAATCTAATATTTTTCAGTTAACAAAGCAAATAAGATGAACTTCTATAGGATTAAGGTGTTATTATTTAATAATATTGATGAGGTTATTGTTATTCCCACGTAGACACACAATTTGGCGGCATGGCATTTTTATAAGCAGTTGGTTCAGGGCCCTCAGGTGCAGATGGATTTGACGAGTGATAGCACTGGCACATCAAGTGCAAGTCCAATTAAAAGACATAAGGCTGATTAGACGTCTCTAGCTATTGAACATGAGCGAGTTAAACTAGTGGAACTAGCTAGGAAAGAACAGGAATCTTTGAGACGGAGTAGGTGTCAGGCACATGACTGTATGCCTGCTGTGATGTCTCATTAAGTAATTGTCTTAGATGTCTCATTATGTAATTGTCTCAACCATCTCAAGTCTAAGAGACGACCTCCTCGGTTCAAGCATCCTCTCCCCGTGGATTCTATTGTGACCTGCTCAATGTTTCGGAAGATGTAGAGAATATGAAGTTGTCGGTGTTTTGTAGAACCGGCAAGTAAATTTGTAAGTCTAGGGGCCGCGCGTCCCCGCTCCTTGAATGGTTAGATTTGGGAGTCCAAGATGTATACTGGTTCGGGCCGAATATCCCTACTTCTAGTTCGTGGTGGTAGATCTCATTGCTCGGAGTGTGATGGATTACAAGCGAGAGCTAATGATAGGCCCTTAGCGCTCGTCCGAGTGAGGAGGCCCGGAAGCTATGAGCGCCCGCTCGGGTCGGAAGGCCCGAATCGGGTCGGGAGAGCAAATGGGATAAAATGCGAGGTATGAAAGAGTTCCTCCCCTTTTCCTCGAGGGCCTGCCTCCCTTTATATAGTCGGAGGGGGCAGGTTACACGAGAATTTAAAGAGAAAAGGTAGGGGTAGGCTACACTCGGGAGTCCCGGTCTTTGGTCTTGATGACTAACAAGTGACATCCCCTGTTCCTCCCATGCTGGGTTGGTAGACACAGCTGATAGCGTCCTGTTGGAAAGGTGCGCACCTGCCCTCTGTTCGCCTGTCAGATGCTGACATTGTCTGCCGTGTTTGCCTTGGGACGGGGCACATCCCTCCATTGTGCCTGACGAGGCGGTGGACCGCGCGCTCGTCCTAGCGGCCCTTGCGCCATCTCGTGAAGGAGCCACCTACCCGGCATGGACGTCGTGTCCGTGGGGATGTGGGCTTGAGTCGGCATCAGCGGTGGTGATTTATCGAGGCTCGTCAGGGGCTGGTCGGAACTCGGGAAATTCCCGACCGTGAGTTGTTCGATTACTGTTTCATGAGGCGTCCGGCACGGCCGTCGCGCTCGAGTGACCGAGAAAAATACGATCTTGAAATGGGCGTATACTTTGCTGTGGGGTACCCTTAGTATGAGTATTCGTCAGAAGTAAAGATAGATGTTTGTAGGAACATCATACTAAACTTGTATTGAAATATACACTTTATATTTTGGGATAAGATCATTAAAAAAATAAGTCTTATAAACTTAGATGATAAGAGTATATCTACTACATTAACAACGATGTTTTGGACAACATGACACGGCAACCTAGAAGGCTCCACAGTATATAGACATCAGAAACAACGTTTGAAAAAAAGCGTATAATTCAATATAAAATTAGTATGATGTTTTCTATATACCCCTAATAAATATCTATATTTATTTCATATTCTCTAAATATATTTATTGAATATAGTACTTAATGATAATAATTAGAAGTAATCTAATTATTTTTAAGTATTTTTAAATACTTGATCGTAGGTGTTATTTATCATCAGAATTAATTGACAATCTGTGAGTCCAGCTACCCAGAAGTAGCAAACGTATGGATTGGCAATCTCAAACAAAGGATACAGACAAGACAACTCAATGTCAATGCTAATCAAGTGATCCACACCAAACACGGGCACACGGCAGAGTTCCTCCCTCTCGGACTCTCGGTCAAGAGCAGTCCTGCTTTTCCTTGCCCCGATCCCCGCGTCCCTCTCTCTCTCTCGCTCTTTTCTCTCTCCTACCAACACTTCCCGCACGGCTCCTCTCGCTCTCTCCCTTTTCCTGCCCCGCATCCACGCCCTTCCCTCTCTGCCTCTCTCCCGCTCTGGACGGAGGTGCGCACAAGGGCCATGGCGACAAGGAGGAGGTCCCCTGGTGGCCAACGCTGGACACGCCGGAGAGCCTGGCGCACACGCTCACCACCATCATCTGGGTCCGGCGCGGCGCGGGCTCCCTCTCCGGCTCCGTTGCTGCGTGGGCGCGGCATGGGAGCGGGCGAGGCGCGGGAGCGGCACGGGCGCGAGCGCTGTAGTGGCAGAGGAGAAGACCCAGCGGGCTGTGTCGCGTACGGTCCGAGCTACCGGTCTTTTAACGTGCCGAGTCGGGTTTAAACCGTGCCGTACTCTCCGTGTCTCAAACCGACCCACCAAGGCATAACTCATGTGCCCAGGTCTACTTATACATCTAACTTGTTTTGGCTTTTGAGTCTGCAAGAAGACGAGTGAACTTTGTTCTCACGGGACCCACCTGCAGGCTACGACGACTTTTACAGTTTTACTGACCCCGATTTCCACGAGAGGAGAGGAGTCGCCACTTACCGTGGATGCCCCTGCAACTACCGCCCGCTTTTCTCTCCTCCCAAGGGCACACACGTAACTTCGCACAACCAAGGCTAGGCAAAATTGGGCAACAAGACCCCATCACCGGAAAGCTCCCTACGATCGATTCACCTCACTTCCGCTGGAAGAAGACGAAGCAGAGCCTGCGTTTCTGGAAGGTTCGTTAGCTCCCTCCGCCCCTCCCTCTAGAAGCTTCCGGAACCCTCCCTCCAGTTTGACCGCTAGTCCCCACCCCGAGATCTGATCCAATTCAACATCTCGGTTTTCTCTCTCTTCTTGGGGTTCGAATTGCATGTTAGTTTCCGAATCGTCTGCTATTTCTAAGTTCTAGCTCGGATTCTGATGCTGCTTACTGTGTGTTAGCGCCTAGAACAACGGCTTGCCGATTCCTACGCCTGCGTGTGCGTGCGTGGTAATTCCTAAATCATATCTCCCCGCCAATTTGGATCAATCGCCGTTAATTTCCGGGTAGACAACCATCCGGTGTCAAATTCTATTGCTATAAGTTTCGTCTAATTTTTTTGTTCCTCTTTAGGTGCCAATTTGTGTGCTGATAATTTGTTGTTGGGAAATTGCTAGGGTTCCCTACTAGCGTCTGTGGTGGCGATTTCGGGAGGTAGAGGAGCCATGAACGGGAACAAGCAAGCGCTGATATACAGCTTTGTGGCCAAGGGCTCCGTGGTGCTGGCCGAGCACACGGCCTTCTCCGGCAACTTCAGCACCATCGCCGTCCAGTGCCTCCAGAAGCTTCCCCCCAACAGCACCAAGTCCACATACTCGTGCGATGGACACACCTTCAACTTCCTCATCGACCGTGGTTTCGGTATATTCTCGATTTCCTCGGCTGTTAACTTGTAAAATCGTGCATGGTCTGTTGTGGAAAACTGCGAGTTGACTTGGAGTATTTGGATGCTGCGTGCAGTGTTTCTTGTGGTGGCGGATGAGGCGGTGGGAAGGAGCGTGCCCTTTGTGTTCCTAGAGAGGGTTAGGGAAGACTTCATGCAGCGCTATGGGTCCAGTATTGATGATGAGGGGCAGCACCCACTTGCCGATGATGCAGATGAGGATGACTTTCTGTTTGAGGATCGCTTTAGCATCGCCTACAATCTTGACCGGGAATTTGGGTATGGAATTTTTGTGTGTTGGGTTACATTTGATTTTGGTATTCTGTTACCATGGAAATGTGTTTGGTTAGTGCCTTTTATATTGTGGGTATAGGCCAAGGCTGAAGGATCACATGCAGTATTGCATTAATCACCCAGAGGAAATCAACAAGCTCTCCAAGGTGAAAGCACATCTGACAGAGGTCAAAGGGATTATGATGGACAACATTGAGAAGGTATGTATTCAAATGGACATTTTCTTTCCAGAGAGAGTATGTTGCATGCATTTCACTATTGAGAAACAAGTATTGTATGAGTAGGTTTCCGAAAAACTCTGAATTCAAACATTCTATACACTTACAATTATAATTGCCTTGTTCTATTCAATTGATATATAGGGACTATTGCATGTTCTTTTATGTATAATTTATTTCTTTATCGAAGCAATTGTGGATATTGTGTTGCAAAGGTGTGATGTATAAACGTGTTGGTTTTTGCGTTTGAGCAACAGTTGTCTATATTTAAACCTTTTGAATAGTGCATGGATGACATACACTTTCTGCTTGGTGTGGAAACAATGTCTTCACGAGTTTTTTGCGTTTGACCAACAGTTGACTATATTTAAACCTTTTCAATAGTGCATGGATGACATCGACTTTCTGCTTGGTGTAGAAACAATGTCTTCATGAAGTTTCTGTGGAATATTATTTCTGTGTGTTAGAGCTGATGTGCCTTTACATAAAATTAAGTACTTTGGAAGAAGGTCATGAACTGGTGTGCTTAGTTACAATTAGAAGAAGTAATGATTGTATCTTTTTCCCTATTTTAAATCAAGATATATGGTTTTTTTTGTGATAGTGCATACATACCATTGTTGTTGCACAGACAAATAATCAGTGTTGTTCTGATCATTTTTTTAGTCCTAGACATTTGTAATTCTTTTGTGGTTGCTTAATTTTTATTTCATTAGTCATCACTCTGCCAGAATGGACAGTTAATTGCCATATCCCGGGTTATGTACTATTAGTTGTGGTGATGCAGAAAACCATGTCTAGTGGCCTGTGCGATTAGAATTTAGCAGGAAATCAAGCAACACAAACAATAGCCACAACTTCAGATATCATTTAATTGAATACAAAAAATTCCCTTTTCGTTTTTATGCTTCTGATCTTTCGTATTATGTGATTCTACTCTGACTACTGGACTTTGCTTAGATACTGGATCGTGGGGAGAGGATTGAACTTTTAGTGGGCAAGACCGAAACCTTACAATCACAGGTATGAATATAGTCCTCGACACATGCGGTATATGTGTGAAAACTCTTATTTTTGTAAGAATGTGCAATCAACTTTTGACTGAGGGATGTGTTAAATTTGCTTCAGGCTGACAGCTTCCACAGGCATGGCAGAGAGCTCAGGAGGAAGATGTGGCTTCAGAACCTGAGGTTTAAGTTGATGGTGGGTGGTGGCATTGCCGCGTTGATCCTTATCCTCTGGCTGATGATTTGCAGGGGCTTCAAGTGCTAGAGCGTTCGAAGTTTTTATTCGCCCGTTTCCTTTTTTTTTTTGCATTCGATGTGTTTACCATGTCGTGTGCATAAAATCGTACATTCGGTATGTTCTGACCTCAGTTATCGTGTATTGAACTTCTATTCCTCGTGGTCCGCTCTCATGTTTCGTATGATCGTGGGGACCTGGAATACTTGTGTAAACTTTGTGAAAGAAGTGGACGTGACACTATTATCTGTACATTCTCTGAATTAGTACAAGCTTATTTTATTTGGACTTTGGACCTTTTGTGTTGGTTAGATCCTCGTGGCCAGTTACCTGCTCACGAACCATGAGTCGTGTGTGTACGGTGTACCAAGTACCAAAGCTTTATGAGACTTAAAATTTCATCTTCCTGTAACAATTCTTGGCACATAGCGTGCGTGTGTGCTGCGGAGTTAGGGCGTATTTGGTAGAGCTTTAGTTTTACTAGATTCGTGGATCTGGTGGAATTGGATATTCTTAGCTTTATCAGATCCATGGAGCTGGAACTGTGAGTATATTAAGAGTGTTTAGATGGATCATCTTGTTTACATTTTAGGTCAAAAATATAAACTTAATTCACTTTATTTTAACCTACAAGTTTTAGATCTTAAGTGAAAATAAGATCTGGAGCTCTACCAAACAGACCTTTAGTCCTTGTATTTGTGGTCTTAAGCTGGTAACTCCCCCTTAATTATCCAAGGTTTGCTTGGCCATTGTTGCACCTGGAGTTAAGAGACGGTCTGCGACTAGTTATGTGTAATGTACCATCGGTCTTCATCACTACATCTGGTACTTTAGGACTCAACAGTGGACCAAAACGCCTGCATGAACTTGATTATCTCAGAACCGTTTTACAATGCAAGGGAAGGTAGGAGCACCCATAGGCCATGGTGGGTGGGATAAACACTACAGGGAAACTAAGGAGGTTTACATCCATATCACCAAGGATTTTGTAACGATCTACTGTCTGTGATCTGACAATAGTTGATTAGCGTAGCTCAGTTGGCGCCGTGCGCTAAGTGAGCCCACCGTCTGCCCACGTGGCCACATTCGAGTTTGCTCGGGCGTGTGCTCGCTTGTCTGTTCAGGCTGAGGTCTCGCATGGAACAAGATAAAAATGGGTACATATATACACATGCGAGTTCAGTCGGATAACGCAATAAACCGTTCGGGCTGAAGTCTCGAATGAAAAAAATATAAAAATAGGTATATATACACACACACGTTCAGTGAGACGCGGCGGGAACACCTCATATTAAACTCTTAGTGTGTATAAAAGATGCACACTTGTGTATACATGAGTGTAGTGTATGCGTCCTTACACCCTTAAAAAAAAGAGTGAGGGTATTCCATGGAAGATGAATCAGGATGAAGGTGGGATTGAATGTGGGTAATGTAGCACATGCCACGAAAGTTCACGCAGGTTAATGCGGCAGCCGCCAAAGTTTATGTGGACTGATGTGACACCCATAATCCACAGAGTTGATAAAGATAAACAGAAACTATGTTGCTATATTGCCAGCAATACTGAAATAATGTCATCTCATCCATGTGCAAGAAGCAAATATGACTATAGGCATACCTTGCACAATCTCAAGTATGATCACCGTGCATGTACAAGAAGCAAATCAGAACACTGAATATTATAAAAAATCCTAACTATTGCTTAGTACCAATACTCTAAAGCACTGTTAGAGGCACATCTGACATCACTACCTCTAAAGCACAACACTGTTAATACTTCAATATCTAAAGACTAAAGTAATAGCTGTTTTGAATATCCAACATTCAACAAAAAAAATACTAAGTGTCAATGTAGCCTCTTGTCGACGATCGGGATCGCCTGACCGCAAAAGTGAAGAGGGGGTCAGTGTGAATGAGGGACTCAAGAAGCGCTTCGCTCAACAATGGTGTGGACGAGGTCGGTGTGTGGCGTCGTGAAAGAGGACAATGATTATATCGTTCGAGCCCCACGAGGGTAACAGCTCTACATCCAGTCTTCTCCGGAGGCGGAGGAATTCACTAATTGTGAGTACAGAAGAGTGGATTACAGCTCGAGCTTAAGTGCTCTGTTTGTGTTTACTGGTCTATGACTGGTGTGTTCCTGCCCCTGTACACATGCCTTGCGAGACCTTATATCCTCCTGGACGCTGCCTGTAACGGACGGGAGAAATTCCCGGAGTGGTGGCCTCGTGCGCATTGAAGGTGGGTTGTAATCGTCCCGGATACGCCGCTCACGTCCGCCTTAATGCCATCGTGTAGGTCTTGGTAACCACCGAGTAAACGCACGCCCCTGAGCCAAGGTCAAGGCCGAGCGGGAATGGGCCCCCGCCGCCCGAGCTCAAGGTCGTGTGGGAATGAGCGTCGTAAGGTCGTGGTCGAGGGCCTTATTGCAATGTCCGGAGCCGAGGTCCCCTTTGACCACACGCTGACTTGTCGAGATTTTCCCACCCACGCCGGCCCACCCGAGGCTCAAGGTCGTGGAAGAGACTCGGATCGACCTCGAGCCTGTAGGTCAGCTGGGACCAGACTTCCAGATTTCTCACACCTTTGGTCGAGGGCGGGAGATAACCAGAAGACCTCGGCACGGGACATCCGGCGCCCTTGACTTCACGATGTTTGGTACGAATTCGATCGGTTAGAGGAGTGCTCGCAACGCCTTGAAACCGCCGCCCAAACCTTAATTGCGCCTGTCAAATTACCACCGGCACACCTTTTGAGGGACCCCGACCGATGGCGATCCGGGCCTATAAACCCAAGTCTTCTGTGACCTTCGACGAACTTTCTGATTTCCCTGCGCTCCTCGACTCCTAGCCTCTTACTCGCGCAACTCTCCCCTCCTCGACCAAGCTTGAAAGCGACCGCCATGGCTAAAGTCGGGAAAAGCACCATGTAGTTGGCGAGGATGAGGGAGCTCGAGAGCCTGGGTCTCCTCGACCCAGCGATGTGGAGGTTGCGAGCATGCGAGATCGAACCGCACCCTAGGGACGACGAGCCTGTGTGCACCGAGCACTATGCGCTCTTCTACTGGGACACCGGAGAGCGACTTTATGGCGGCAATCCTTGCCCATTGTGAAATCGAGCTCATCAACCTGGTGCCCAATTCCATCCTCCTCCTTTCTATCTTCTCCCATCTATGCGAGGGGTTCCTCGGAATCCTCCCCACCCCTCGCTCTTCTTTCGCTTCTTCACTTTATTCCGCTCGAAGGACCCGTGGTCGGATGCCTTTACTTTTGGCCATGACGGGATCCCATGGGCCTTCCCAAGATCCGCCTCGGGACTCCCTCGGTCCGTGGACCGAGCGGTGGTTTTACTTGAAGAACGGTCAGACCGGGGCGCTGTCGTTCGACGGAACACCGATCACCGGGAAGAAGGAGACCCCAGAGCTGGACGATATGGAGGTCGATGAAGAGGCCATCGCCACCATACACATCTGCGCCGTGCGCGGCCTTACCGGATAGGCGATCGTCATGACTTCTCATGAATCGGTTTTCCCCCTGAAGAGGGAACATCCGTTTCACGAGATCACGGGCGCGACGACATGACCCGCGAGGGCACGCCCGGCGCGCCCTCTTGCCCCGAGACTTGTTCGCATTCGCCCTTTGGGTCTTCTTGACGTCTGCTTCCTTCAATACCGGCGAATCCTAGGTCGCCGCCAGGATAAACGAGATGTTCGGGAAAGGGGCGCACGACTATACACTCGACGCTCCTGTCCCGAAAAATGTGCTGCGCCAGAAGGCCGAGGTAGGCACTCCCAAGCCGTTCTTCAGTTTGCACATCATTGGCGCTTTTCCTCGATTGTTCGTTGTGCTCGCAGATCACCAGAGCCGCCGACACGGCCAAGAGATTGCTCCCCGCCGGTGGGGGCAAGAGCAAGAAGGGGAAGAAGAAACCGCCTGCAGCAGGCGACGACCGTGAGGCTAAGAAGCCCCACGTTGAATGGACCGACCGCGCAATGGTAAGGACTCCCATGGTCGAGCCCCCAAGCTTATGCTTGCGCTTCTTCATCTTCTGACATGTCTTTCTCGCAGAGCCGAGCGGGGCTCTTGCCAGTCTTGAGCCCTCAAAGGCCCAAAGGTCCCAAGAGGGGGACCCTGGGACCTCTGCCGCGGGGAACTTAGAGCCACCGCGGGCTCTAAGGTCCTAGACCGAGGGGACCCGAAAGCGGAGCGCCCCCTCGACCTCGGGAGGTCAGGGCCTTCGCCAGCCTCCTGCGAAACGGAGACTTTCGACCCAGGTAGGCTTCGTGCCCTTCATTTGCTCAGCCATCCCCGTAACTTTTTAGCTTAGTAGTGACTCTTAATCGCAAACCTTGAGCGTCCGAGCTCAACACCTGCCTGTATTGACAATGACTATTGTCCAGGGCGAGTCCGGGTTCGACGAGGAAGAGGAGGTGATCTTGTCGCCGCCGCACGACCCTCGGCCCGGGGACGCAGGCCTTCGAGCCCTCAGAGCCAGGCTCCGGCCGGCGAGTTCAACCAAGGGCTCGACGACCCGAACGAGGAAGAGCTCCTCCCCGTGACCAGCAAGGACTATGGCATCGGCGAGGTAGACGCCGACGATGACGTCGACCCGCCCGAGGCCACCGAAGAGGATGACGCCGGAGGTGCCCTTGCCACGATCGCCGTGATCACCCCGACCGTGGCGGTTGTGACTTCCCACGCCTCTGATCCTGAAGACGCCCCAGCCGTGGCAAGCACTGAGGTCCGAGCCGTGGACCAGGCCAGGACCACCGCTGAGGAGGAGGCTAGAGACCCTCCAGCCACGGGAGACGGAGCCGCCATCGACAGAAAGGGCGAAGTCGAGCCCCTCGAGGAGGAAGCTCGAGACGCAGTACCATGACGGAGCGCCAAGGTCGCACTCAAGACCAATGGCAGCAGAAGCGCACCGCCCGAGAACATCGAAAGATGAGTTCCGCGCAGACTCCAGACACTCTTCGAGGGCCGTCTTGCCCAGGTACATGAGTTTTCTCCGAACCTTAGCTCGATTTTCGCCGTCTTCCTTTCTCTCTTGTTCTTCCGGCGAGTGCCGTGTTGATCCTTTGAGCCTCGCAGGCCATCGGCTTATTTACCCAAGGGCTGCAAGGCCTTCAAACGCATTCCGACAGGCTGAAGGCTTTGCTCGATGTGCTGGAGGACCGGGAGACGGCACGCTCCAAACTCGTGGAGGACCTGCAAGCCGAGCGGGAGGAGGCCGCGCAAAAGGCGGCAGATGACTCCAACGAGATCGCCGGCCTCCGTGAGGCGGTGAAGACGCTCGAAGCCTCCCACAAGGCCGAGCTGGAGCGAGCCATCGCCGCGGAGCGGGATCACGCGACCAAGTCCCTCGAGGATGAGCGCGCAAGGTCGACCAAGGCACTCGAGGCTGAGCGAGCCAAGGCCGAAGAACTACGCAAGGCCGCTGCGGACCAGGCAGCCACCGTGTCGAGGGCCTCCCCCGAGCTCGAGGCCAAGGCCAAGGAACTCGAGGAGAAGCTGGGTAGGGTGAGCAAGGCTGCGAAGAACGCCGCCACGCCGCCGAAGCCTCAACTGAAACCCTCCGACTCCAGGGCGAGCTCTCGACCTTGAGGGCCAAGGTCGCCGAACTAGAACAGGAGAAGCTTGCGCGAGAGATGGCCGACTTGTAGATAGGGCTAGACTCCCTGTTAGATTTTTGTAAGAAAACGGTTCAATGGGACGATTGTATTTTGGCTAGAACAGTTTAATTGGCTTAGTTTGCTTTATCATTTCTCGACCAAGAAGTTTTTCCCGATCGTGCACTTAGCCTTTTCTGATCGTTTTTTCTGAGCGTGGTATATCTCGTCCAGCCCCCGTTGAGTGCAAGGTCGAGCGACGCCGGCCTTGGGCGCAAGTTAGAAATCCTACAAAGACTAAGACCTGCAAGATCGAAAAAGGCCCACAGGGAGCATAACATGGTCGCACGGGGAAAAACTTAGGATCTAGAGTGAGGCTCGAGTCATGACAACGATTTGCACGTTGCTCGTTGGACCCGGTCACGGGCTTAGTTCGAACCCGGGCGCAGGGGGAGCATTGATGCGAAGAGGTTCGGCTTACACGTAACTCAACCACTGGGGGTGAAGGGTAAGCCCCCGACACCTGGGCCAAGAGCAAACGCGCTCATCCATAGGTCGGACTCAAAGAGAGTTGAGCTCGAGTCAACAGAAAACATAGAAAAAAGGTGCACAAAGACCAATCATGACAATTGAACAAGAGCTTTATTGAAATTTAAGGTAAAAGGGTTACACATAGAATTTTTGAAGCTGGTCAATGTTCCATGAGCTGGAGAGCTCTCTGCCATCGGGCATCGCTAGTCGGTAAGCCCCCGCGATCTGCTGAAACAACTCTATAGGGCCCTCCCACCGTGGGGATAACTTGTTGGTGTTGACCCGAGCCCGAATCCGCCTCGTGCTAGGTCCCCAACAAGGAGCTCCCTAGGTCGCATCGATCGGGATGCATGTCACGAAGAGCTTGCGGTAGTGCGCCGATCGTAGCGAAGGCACGACATCTTACTTCTTCCGCCAGGTAAGGTCAAGGGACCGTTTGCTCAAAGTCGATCCGACGACTGTCGACCTGGCGAGCCCAGTGACCTCGGGGAGGCGGGGCGCTTCGCATCAACATGAGCCGGAAGGGTGTGGACCCTATTGCTCTACCGACCGCGGGTACGAATAGACCATAAGATCGTGGGAAGTTCATCCACCCAGTGTCCGCCGTGTCGCTCGAGCTCATCGACACTCTCTTTTGACGCTTTGAACGATTTGTCCGTTGGCGCTGCTCCATCGCTTCCATTACTCATGGTGGGCCACCGAGGCATAGCATACCTTGGTGCCGATGTCTTCGCAAGATTCTCGAAACGCTTTATCGGTAAATTGAGTTCCATTGTCAAGAATGATTCTCGCATGGAACCCCATACCTAGTGACCACGAACAGCGGAAGAACTTGACCGCCGCGATGAGCCGTGATGGTCGAGACGGTTTGGCCGATCCATTTGGTGAAGGTATCTATGGCGATTTAACAAAACTTCTTCCCCGATCGCCGTGGGAAGGGGCCGAGGATGTCCAGTCCCCAGGTCGAAAAAGGCCAAGCGAGTGAGATGATCTGGAGCGCGTAGGCAGGTTGATGCAATTTCCGAGCATGAAACTGGCAGGCTCGACAGGTGCGGACAATGTTGCGCGCGTCCTAGAGTGCCATTGGCCAGTAGAACCCCCTGCGAAAAGTCTTACCGACCATGGTCCTGAAAGAAGAGTGCGCCCCACATAGACCTGAATGAATGTCATGTAACATGTACTTACCCTCCTCTGTGGTGACACACTTCGTCAAGATGCCAGAAAGATTCCGACGATAAAGCTTACCGTCCACGAGTTTATACGAACTCGCCTGGCGCTTGATCCTGCTCCTTTCCGCTGGCTCGGCCGGGAGCTCACCCGTCGCCAGGAAACGATGGATCGGCTCCGCCCATGAGGGAATACCGTCGATGAAGGCGACCGAGGCCCCTTGGTCGGTGATTGAGGGCGACGCCAGGGTCTCCAGGATCACATTTGGAGGGACTTCGTCGTCAGATGATCCGAGCTTGGAGAGGTAGTCTGCGTCGGAGTTGTCCTTCCGCGCCACATGCGTGATTTCCAGGTTCTGGAACCACTTTTCCATCTTGCGCGCCTCGGCGAGGTACTTGGCCATTGAATCTTTCGAGCACTGGTAGCCCTTGTTGAACTGGTTGATGACGAGCTGCAAATCGCCCTTGACGATCAACTGGCGAACACCCAGCGCCTTGCAGGCTCGGAGCCTCGCCAAGAGAGCCTCATACTCTGCTGCATTGTTTGTCGCTGAATCAAACGAACCACGTACCTCGCCTTTGTCGCTTCTGGGTGAGAATGAGGATTCCAAATTTCCGCGCTTGAAGGACCGTGAGCCGTCAAAGTACATGACCTAGGGCTTCTCCTCATCGACTCGAGCTCAGAGCTACCGCGAGGTCTGCTCGACCACGGTTGGCCAAGACTGCGACTTAATGGCGTCGTGGCGCGCCATTTAACCGGAGGTCAAAATGGCCACTCCATGGCCCACTTGGTGATGCGTCCTCCAGCCTCTGGATTCCTCAAGATCTCCTCGAGCGGGAAGTTGCTCGGGACGACCACGGAGTGAGCCTGGAAGTAATGCCGAAGCTTGCGCGAAGCCATGAGGAGGGCATACAGGAGCTTTTGAACCTGAGGGTAGCGCTCTTTTGGCCCATGAAGGACCTCGCTAACGTAGTAGATCGGGTGCTGCCGTGCGTCTCACTCGGCTACTAGGACGGCGCTGACGGCCTGGGTGGTTGCTGCGAGGTAGAGCAGCAACTTCTCGCCCGGCTGCGGGGTTGTAAGTAAGGGCGGGGTTGACAGGTACACCTTCAATTCCTTGAAGGACCGCTGAGCCTCAGGCGTCCACTCGAAGCCCCCGTGCTTGTGCAAAGCCTTGAAGAAAGGCAGCCCGCGCTCGTCGAGCCTCGAGATGAAACGACTGAGGGCAGCCATGCGTCCGGTGAGGCACTGCACCTACTTTACCGAACTCGGAGGAGCCATCTTTTCTATTGCCTCGATCTTCTCCGGGTTCGGGCCGACCCCCGAGCCCCCGATCATGTAGCCGAGTACCTTTCCAGAGGCGGCGCCGAACACGCACTTCTCCGGATTGAGCTTGATCTTGTGCTTGTCCAGGTTGGCAAAGGTCACCTCAAGGTCTTGAACGTGGCTGGCTTCGGCGGAGCTCTTGACGATGATGTCATCCACGTAGACCTCGAGGTTTCAGCCGATCTGAGGCTCGAAAGTCTTGGTCATCAGGCGCTGGAAGGTCGCGCCGGTGTTGTGAAGACCAAACAACATGGTCGTATAGCAGTAGGTCCCGAACGGCGTGATGAATGACGTCTTGCTCTCGTCATCAACCGCCAGCTTGATCTGGTGGTACCCAGAGTAAGCGTCCAGGAAGCTCAGCAGCTTGGCATTTGCTGTGGAGTCGACGATCTGGTCGATGCGCGGGAGAGGGAAGTTGTCCTTCGGGCATGCCGAGTTCAACCCTGTGTGATCCACGCACATCCTCCACTTCCCGCCTTTCTTCTGCACGATGACGGGGTTGGCCAGCCACTCGGAGTAATCAATCTCACGAATGAAGCCGGCCTTCAACAGCTTATCGAGATTCTCCTTGATCATTGCGACCTTCTTAGGAGAGAAGCGCCGCAGCTTTTGGTGCACGGGCGGCGTGATGGGGCGCGACTGCGTCAGGCTCGACCACCTCCCTCGGGGCGCAAGCATGTCTGCCGATTCCCAAGCAAATATGTCTTTGTTGGCGCGGAGGAAGGTGACGAGCTCGAGTTCCTATTTGGAACTCATTTCGGCGAGATGTGGATGCACTTGAGGGGTCCCCTCCTCGAGCTGCCACCAGAGCCTCAGCTGGCCGGATGATCGCCTCGGCGGCGACCTCGTGGTCGCCATCGGCCTCGCCGAGGTAGCATGACGGGCGAGGCCAGGCTTGAGTCTCGCAACTGCGCCGCTTTGAGGTCGCCACAAGAATGAATGACGCCGCTTGGTCCCGGAGCTTCATGCAATGGTGGCCGAGTGGTTGGCCGCCATGAACTTAACCAGGCGGGGACGCCCGAGGATGGCGTTAGGAGTTCACCCTCGACCACCGGAAGGTGATCACTTCAGTCTGAAGTTATCCGAGGCGCCGAAGGTGATGGTAGGACCACCGTCCCAAGGGGTGGTCGAACTTCCGCACGATCCCAAAAAACGAAATCGCGATATTCTTGACCTTCGACCGAGGGATCTGCATCCGGTCGAGTGCACTAGCCAGCAGCAAATTGAGGGAACCGCCACCGTCGACCATGACCCGCCCGACCATGGTATTGCCGATGGTCGGGTCACGACCAAGGCGATCTTGAGGTCCTGGACATACCTTGTGGGCATCCTCCGAGTAAAGGTGATCGAGCCCCGCCCACTTGCGTGGCTGGTCCGCGAAGCTTCCGGTGGTGGCTCAGTAGACCACGCGGTGGCATTCTTGATCTCATATTGACCGACAATCAAGAAGCCGCCAAAGATGACGCTGATCCGGCGGTTGCCTTTATTGGAACTCTGTGTCGAGATCGGCCTGGTCCTCTCGATGTTAACCCTATCGGCCGATCTCTTCCTGAGCACGGGCATCTCCCTGCGTCCGTCATAGAAAGCCTCCACTTGGCTCGCCAGCCCCGCAGCTTCAAGCAGTCATGGCCCGAGCCTGTGGAATAGACAAACTTGCCCTCGTAAACCGAGGCCGCCTTTGGGTCCCTACGAGCGGCCGTCGCTGCGCGACCTGGACCGGCGATCCTCCTACCGAGGTCATTGGCGCTTTCTTTGGTCGAGACCGATTGTCTTTGGGCGGGGCCCTTCCAGGTCGAATCTCAGACCTCCATGACCTCGCGGTGACCATCCGCCGAAACGGTCACCCGAGGTCGGCCTCCATCATGCTTGCGGTCTCTCTTTCGGTTCCTGGCAGCCGAGCCTTGGTTGGTACTCTTGGTGCCTGAAGGGCCTGCCTCACCAGAGTTGACGCCAAACTTACCTTGGTCGTGTCGCGCTTCAGCGGACTGCTGTCGTCGCGTCCAGTGCGCCCGCCATGCGAAGAGCTTGTCGACGGTGAGCCGTCGTAATCTCGGTCTTCGGTGAGACGCCGGTCGCGGACGCCAACTTGAAGGCCTTGATCACGCGGCTTTGTCGGACACACTAGGGATCGTTCTTCTAGTGCGAATGAACCGCCGCACGAAGTCGTGAAGGGGTTCATTCTTTCCCTGATCACTCGGTCCAGTCCTTCTCCGCTTAGGCCTCTCGTAGAGACTCGAAGTTCGAGCGAGAGCGCTGGATTTGGCGCCACGAGCGGAAAGTACCTGGTTTCTGGTTGAAGAGCCAGGTGTGGGCAGCACCGTCCAAGACGGTAGCGAGGTAGTTGGCCATTACGTACTCGTGGCCTCCTGCGCTAGGATGGCAGTGGTGTAGATCAAGAGGAATTCGTCAGGGTTCTTCATCCCGTCGAATCGTTTGATCAACGAACTGGCGAGCCGCCATCGCACCCGCCAAGGTCATCGAATCTGTTCTTGCGCAACAGATGTCGGAGACGGCGCTGAGAAGGTTCTCGCCGCTGCTGGAGTTGGATTCGATCGCTTTGTTGCCCCGCCCAGTGACCTCGGCGGCGGCGGTGAGCCCAACATCACCCGGAGGTATCAGTGGCGCTCGTGGACCTGTCGGCGCCTTTGGTGGGATGTCGAGGAAAGGCTCGACGCGTTCATTCTGAGCGAGAGTCCTCAGACGCTGGTCATCGCCGTACCCCGTCCGGAGTCACACTCGGGAGCGGCAATGAGGCGGTGTCTGAAGACAGTCTCGTGGCTGCCGTGGAGACCGACGAGGGTGTTGGCGCCTACGTGAGGAGCTGCCGTCGCTCCTCAACGACCGGGACCCAGCAGGGAAGCCCTAGTGCTATGACGGCACAACTTCGGTGGCCACCTTGTCGAGCTCGTCCGCGAGAGCTCGGCCGAAAAGACCCGACGTCGGACGTGCGGGATCAGTCATGACTCGTGCGATCGCGCGGAGGCGCTCGCCCGAGTGAGGGAGTCTGGAGCGTCCCGAGGACGTTCCAATCTTCTCAAGCTCCTCTCGCCGGAGGGCGGTTATAGCCTGGTTGATGGCAACCTGGGCCATCCGGCGAGCATCTTCAGGGGTCTTCGGGCTGCGCTCCCCCTCCTCAACGTCCACGTCATGGCTAGCGGCCATGAGAATGAAACGATTTCGCAGTGGCGGAGAGGGGGAGAACAGAGACGTGGAACTTCCATGCTCGGGGGCCGTATTCGAACCCGAGCTCGCGGAATGTGCTGCTGCAGAGGACGCCATACCTAAAAAATCTGGGACTCCTTTCGGTTGAACGAAGCTCTCGGGCCCCACGGTGGGCGCCAGCTGTCGACGATTAGGATCGCCTGACCGCAAAAGTGAAGAGGGGGTTAGTGTGAATGAGGGACCCAAGAAGCGCTTCGCTCAACAATGGTGTGGATGTAGGTCGGTGCGTGGCGTCAGCGAGCAGGGGACAGCGGATTATACTAGTTCGAGCCCCCACGAGGGTAACAGCTCTACGTCCAGTCTTCTCCGGAGGCGGAGGAATTCACTAATTGTGAGTACAGAAGAGTGGATTACACCGAGCTTGAGTGCTCTTTGTGTTTATCGGTCTATGGTGGTGTGTTTCGCTCTCATACACATGCCTTGGCGAGACCTTATATCCTCCCGGCCTTCAGAAGCAGACGGGAGAAATTCCGAGTGGTGGCCTCGTGCGCATTGAAGGTGGGTCAGAATCGTCCGGATCGCCGCCCACGTCCGCCTTAATGCCATCGTGCAGGTCTTGTTAACCGCCGAGTAAACGCACGCCCCTGAGCCAAGGTCGAGGCCGAGCGGAAACCGGACCCCGCCGCCCGAGCTCAAGGTCATGTGGGAATGAGCGCCGCTAGGTCGCGGTCGAGGGCCTTCGCTGTAATGTCTGGAGCCGAGGGCCCCTTTGACCACACGTTGACTTGTCAGATATTTTCCCAGTCCACGTCACCTCTCAAATGGGTTTTGAACATTTTGTAGGGATCATTTATGCAGTGAAGAAGTCACGATGTACCATGTTGCTCCTAGATTCTCAGCATAGTTATCTCAATTCTTTTTAAGATGATGTGACGATGAAGTTCAGTTGCAATAATACTTGAAGGCCCTGACATCTGAGTGAAAAAAAGGCATACTTGAAATTC
This sequence comes from Guadua angustifolia, assembly GCA_036346375.1. NCBI lineage: Eukaryota > Viridiplantae > Streptophyta > Magnoliopsida > Poales > Poaceae > Guadua > Guadua angustifolia. Next base: position 3,915 of record JAYEVE010001260.1, on the reverse strand, counting down.
ACTTATCAGTATTTGATACATTGGTTTATCTGGAAGTCCAAGAAAGTGCATTTGAAAAATTAACTACTTGTAAAAAAAGATGAAACTAACGATGACGCTTAGTTTTGAATTCAAAGTGGCTTTTGTTGGATTAAGAAACAGTGTCCTTTTTATAGCTCTGCTTCATAGGTCTTATTGTATTTATTTTCCACAATCCACATAGTATTCGCGAGCTATATGCGGACACGTGGGCTTCACGGCTATAGTTTAGACCACTTAATTTATCAAATGAGATGCGGATGTCTACGTAATATTTTTTTGTGGGCTAATTTAAATGGGTGCGCGGACACCGCGTCCACTTTCACAAGACAAATGATACAGAAGTATGGTACTGTTTGTGCCTTCCGTTTCTTGGTAATTCCGTGGAAGAAGTCTATAGCCATAGGAGCGACACAGCATTTGTAGCCGTGCGGATCTACGCGCAATTTTACTGTTCTGTTTGAGCATGGTACAAGGCAGCAGGTCAATTTCCCACAGAAAAAAAATTATAGAAATAATAAAAAAAATATTACGGCAAGAAGGGTGTTTGGTCTAGTGGTATGATTCTCGCTTCGGGTGCGAGAGGTCGCGAGTTCGATTCTCGCAACACCCCCTTCCATTTTTATTTGTTGCTTTTTTTCTTCTACTGTTTTGAAAGACATTTCTGGTGATGAGCTAACCTTTTTTAGGGCCTGTTTGTTTCAGTTTTGGATTCTCTAAAAGCTGATTCTGGATTATGATTGTAGAGAAGCTGATTCTCTAAAAGCTGGAATCCAAAAGCACATATGAAGTGGATTGTGGATTCTAGTGTATATGGGTGGGCTGGATTGTGAAAATCGGATTCTGGAATCAGGCTGTTTGTTTCTGATTTTCCTTTTAGGGCCAGAATCCAGAATCAAAAGTTAAAACAAACAGGGCCTTAGACCCGTTTATGAAGTAACCTTCTACGATACTATTCCTAAGTTTCAGCAGCGGTATCTGTTTTTCCAGCACATACTCTTATTTTGTCCGTTTAGCGAACACTGTTTTCACGCACTGTAGCGTACGTAATCTAAGCAGTTCATTCCGGTGATCAAAAAGTGTAACAGCCACCAGTGCCAGTGCATCGGATCTTTTTTCATGCATGGTTACATGCAACATAATTACTTGCACGCCTGGCTTAAGGCATGCGAGCAGCCATGTGATTAAACACATGACTAGATCACATAGGAGCCCATTTTCATCACCATCTTACGTCTTCAAAGAAAAATGTCACCATCTTAAAAATCAAATTCCCAAAGCATACTTCCCTTGGTTTCTCTTTTACCATAATCTTATCCAGAATCGAGGTGTTTAAGCTAATGCACCTAAGCAGCTAAACCTTGGTTAACGCACACTAATCGAGTGCATGCCTTGCACCTTTATCTCTCTTTTTCTTTTTCAAAACTAGCCCTTTGTGAATGCATTAGCAAAAATTATCCTCTCTCCCACTGCAAAAGTCATGACGTATCGCTTGCCGTGCCAAGATAGCGTGGAAGGTAACTGTGGCTGCGGAAACACGATAGAGTGCGGGAGGACAAGTTGCCGTGTTCAGAGACCACGGGATGATAACTTACGCGCTACCCAAGCATGATAGTACTACAGGGCAGGGCAGCCGGGTAGAGTAGCGGATAGGATGAGTAGCTGACAAGCACTACACCATGACACAAATATAGCGACAGACTTCTGTCGGGAAAGTTTGACGTTCAATGTCAAACAGTCTGTCGGTAATTCCTTGCGACAGGTTGTATGTCGGTAATTCGTTTATTACGGACAAACGATCTGTCGGCAAAACTGAGAAAGGAATTTTTTTTGTGAAATGGTGGAGATCCATGTATAGCCAGCTAGTTATATAGATGGACTAATGGACTTAGAACTTTTGGACAATTAGTGACATGTCAAAAGAGGTGTAGCCCTTGTGATCTTTTGGACAATTAGTGTTGTTACTACTAATTATATGATCTTGGAGTACTACTGGATCAGTTATCTGTGTAATGCATTAATCTGTGATCTTGGCTTTTGCATATATATATTTTCTCGTAATGCATTCTGTGATCTTGGCTTTTGCTACCACTTGTATGACAATATATATATTTTCTCTCCATGTGTTGAATCAGATAGCAAAGAAAATCAAATCAATGAGATCCAAACGTGTATATTATTGATTCATGCAAACAAGTTGCAATGGTATGCATTATGTCATGCAATGGTAATACAATATCTTTGCCTAACAATCATCCGGCAAATGTTATTTCTCACGCAGATTGTGCGTCGGCAAAAGTTATTTCTCACGCAAATCGCCTCGCCGGTAAATGTTATTTCTCACGCAGATCATCTCGCTTAAAACTTATCTCATCACTAAAGACGGTTCTGCATCGGTAAAGATTTGTCTCGTCGGCAAAAGTTCATCATGGTCGACAAACCGCTCTGTCGGTAATTTTTTGTCTGTCGGCAAAGGTCTTTAACGACAGGTCTTTCCCCGACACACACTATCTGTCGGTAAATCCTTTGCCGACAGACCGACTGACGTTATATATGCCCTTTGCCGACAGACAATCTGTCTTTATATTTAGGTCATGGTGTAGTGAAGGCAATGAGGCAAGTGTGTGAGTGTGCACGTTGGCGTGTGCATGCGGGCAGGCAAGTTAGCACCTGAGGGCACGATCGGGGTCGACATGTGGACAGGCAGGCACACAGACCCGCTAGCGTGGGAGGCATTCTTCTGCGTTTGGATAGCTCGGAAAGAGTCTAGCCACGGTGGGTCATGCTCTTCTCCCATGGTTGGCCGAGTTCCTAAGAAACTGGTGGGCATTCTGTACTCTCTAACCATGACAGGTGCCTTCCGTGTGAAGAGGGAGCCATTTTTGCTAGCGCATTTCGGAGCTAGCTTTGGAAAAAAAGAAAAAAGAAAAACAAGATAAGGGAGCTAGATAAGATAAGCACAGTGTATTCTAAGCACGATCACCATGACAGGTGCCTTCCGTGTGAAGAGGGAGCCATTTTTGCTAGCGCATTTCGGAGCTAGCTTTGGAAAAAAAGAAAAAAGAAAAACAAGATAAGGGAGCTAGATAAGATAAGCACAGTGTATTCTAAGCACGATCACCATTCCAGTGTTGGGCCTGTTATGTCGACGGTCCAGGCCCAGAGGATCTCGAACGTCGCGACCCGTTGGATCCAACGGTTGGGAAAGCGTGGCGCGGCCGCATAAAGCCGCGACCCCCACCGGCGACCGCCTCGCTCCCCAAAATTTGAATTCTCCCTCCCCACACCACACCACGCCAAACCCAGCTCCGCCCCGAAAAATTCCAAATCCCACCACTCCGCTCCCCTCGCCGCGAAAATCCCCTAGCCCAAGCTGCCGCCGCCGCGTCCGCCATGTCGTCGCGGCTGGACAAGGAGAAGGCGGTCAACGTCCAGGTCCTCCTCCGCTGCAGGTATGTCGCGTCCTTGCACTCCCCGCCCGCGAGCCTCCCCCAGATCCGCCGCCCTAACCCCTCTTCGCTCGTGCGCTTCCTTGCGCAGGCCGTTCAGTGACGACGAGCTCAGGAGCAACGCGCCGCAGGTGGTCACCTGCAACGACTACCAGCGGGAGGTCTCCGTCACGCAGACAATCGCCGGGAAGCAGATCGACAGAGTATTCACCTTCGACAAGGTCGCCTCCGTCCCCTCTTCCCCTCTGAGATCTGCGGGTTCGAAATGCTGGATGGTTTTTTAGGCGGATCTAGCTTTGCCGTGATGTTGCTGTGCTTAGTTCTGCTGTGCTTAGTTCTGTTTTGTAGTGACGAATTCAAAATTTCCGAACGCTTACCGAATTCCCACTGTGTGTGTGTGTGTGTGTTTTGTGGTTGTTGCGGTGCTGGTGATTAATTGGTAACCAGG